>VWZI01001222.1:79125-98948 GCA_013396835.1 Psilopogon haemacephalus
AAACCATCTGATATCTAATGTTTTGGGTACAACACTTAAAACCAATTTTTTTTCTTTCTCAGCAAAACTCTGGTGAAGTCACACACTGTGTTTACCTCTCTCAGCCAATAGTCTAATTTCTCACTCAAATTCCCCAATTATCTCAAACCAGCACACATGGCTTACTTATCTCAATGTCTTGATGCAGTAAATCATCCATACTTAGAGTACTCGTACCTACAATTACCTACTAAAGAAAATAAATAGGTACTCTCTCCTGGTGCTTGCAAAAAGAAATTGGCCTTTAGGTTCACCATTCAGGGACTAACATGGATTTTTCTAGCTACACATGGGCAGACAAGGTTTTGAAATATTTCTGTCTGAGCAATAAACTATTGCTGAGCTGCAGTGTTCCATGGATACTTATTCTCCCTCAGAGAGTTAAGAATTGTTAAAGTTTATCCCTGTGAAATACTCATTTCCTTTACAGTCAAAAATATTACTCTTGAGAAGATTGTAGGATTCATTTTTTTAAAAATATGTATTAAAGATATTTTGGGGGCTGTCAGAGAGAATATAAGACAAAATGTTAACATTAACATGATCTATAAACAAGCATTTAAAGCTTGAGATTTCAAACATGTTAAAGTTTATCCCTGTGAAATACTTGTTTCCTTTATAATCAAAAAATATTACCCTTGAGGTGATTGAGTGATTTAATTTTTTTTGTAATATGTATTAAAGATATTATTTGTGAAATCATAGAATCATAGAATGGTTTAGGTTGGAAGGGACCTCAAAGCTCATCCAGTTCCAACCCCTCTGTGCCATAGGCAGAGACACCTCCCACTACAACAGGTCACTCAAGGCCTCATCCAGCCTGGCCTTGACCACATCCAGGGAAGGAGCAGCCACAACCTCCCTGGGCAACCTGTGCCAGTATCTCACCACCCACACTGCAAACAACTTCCTCCTATCATCCAGTTTCAATCTCCCCTCTGCCAGTTCAAACCCATTCCTCCTCATCCTGTCATTACAAGACCTTGTCAGTAGTCCCTCCCCAGCCCTTCAGATACTGGAATCATAGAATCATAGAATGGTTTAGGTTGGAAGTGACCTCAAAGATCATCCAGTTCAAACCCTCACCATAGGCAGGGACACCTCCTATTAGAACAGGTCTGAGAAAATAAGATGAAATCTCAACATTCAGATCATTTATAAACAAGCATTTAAAGCATGGGCTTGGATAAATGCATATGGCTCAGTACGATGGAAAAGTCCAAGCCCTAGTCCATGAGTTGGAGGTTAGGAGAGCTGAGTACACTTTTAGCTTAGTAAAAGTAGTTGATGTGACCACTGAACAACTGAGAGTCAGCTGTGCAGTTGGAAAGCATGTGTGCCACAGAAGGTGGCATTTGCAGTCCTGCTCTTCACTGCACATTTACATCCAGGCACTAAGCAAAAAAAAACATCCCCTAAGAGGGGTAAGCAACCACCCCTACCACCTTCCCCCTTTCCCAAATCTTATCTCACTATCTGTCTTATGCAGCACACAGGTGAAGGTAGGTCAGCCAGGGGGCTTAGCAGCAGGAAAGAAGTCAGTGAAATTATTCAGATCCAGCTACGGAAGGCAGGGAGAAAAGAGCCATGCAAAGCTGCCAAAGCCCAAAGTGGTCTGAAAGCAGTCTGACCTGTCTCTGTCTGGGTTACAACTCTTAAACATGTGTTTTTTTCTTTCTCATTGAAGCTAGGAGTGCAGTAGCATCATCAGTGTTTGCCATTCTCAGCTTATAGCCTAATTTCTCATTCTAATCCTCCAATTAGTTCAACCCAGCACATCAACCCAGACTGATTCTATGATTCTATGAACTGAGAAACCTCAAACTTCTGCTTAGCTGAAGCTGCATAAATAATAGTCTCTCTTTATCATTGTTCTGTGGGTGGCATATAGCAGCACCTGTACTTGCACAGCTCTGTAAACAGTCAGCACTATTTCAGGAGTTGCTGGAAATTAGCACAACCTTACTGATCTGCTAAATAGGGAAAGGACTTGAGGTCTATTGGCACTTTTCTAATGTCATGTTCCTGACATTGGGCACTCCAAGAGAGTGGAAATTTTAGGTATTACCAGGCGTTATGGGTTGGGTTGCATTACCCCTAGTAATATATATATATATATATGTATATATGTATATATATATGTATATATATATATAATTTTTTTTTTTTAAGTCTGCCCTCCAAAGATCAATTTCACCACACTCAGAACTTGCAAGTAAAAGTTGTATTTACAAAAGGAACTCAATATAAAAATACAAAAGGCAAAAATGTATTTAGATATGTATGTGCAGCCAAAACAGCAGCGGGGGAAGAGAGCAGCAGGCACAGCAGAAGCCAGCAAGGGGGCAAGGTACAAGCTGTGCTTCCAGACATAAGGCTCTTGATGCTCCAGTGAAATGATATTATCTTATCCACTGTTGCTATCATATGGCCTGCCCATAGAATGTTCACCTCTCCACTCAGAGCTTCCACTTCTAAGGTTTTTTTTTCTCTGTCTGAGCTAGAAATCCAGCTCAAACGGCCACACAGACCTATTGAGACCACACTTCAATCTTTAATGCAAATCTTGTTAACTAGAGACACTACCTAGGTTAGTTTGTGTTAACGTGAATGATAACACTGCTGCGAAAACACAGACCTCAAATACTTCTCATGAGTCTACTGGCCTTGAATATTCACAACAGAAAGTGAAACACCTGCGCTGCTGCAAGCAACATCAAGATGTATGAGGATGACATTCACCTGGAAAAGAATTCCAGCTGGTGTGGTGTTTTGGCAGTTAGCTGCTCCCCCACACACACTTTGAAATAACCCCTAACCTCCCCACCCCCAACCAAATGAAACCACCAAAACCCCAGGGCTCATTTTCTGCTCTCAAATTGTCTCCGAATTAGTCCAGAGCACTGATTGTATAGTTCAAAATTTGTTGCATCTGCGGCCTTGAAGGCTGCCACCAGGTTTACTCCCATATAATTACCTAGATAAGAATCCCTCCAGAGATGTGAAAAGGAAGGGAGTAAAGAGACAGAATTGACTTTGCTGCTTTCTTATAAAGTGTCAGCAGGATTGTGGGATTGAATGACAGTATTATGGTATCCAGGGATGCCCAAGTTCTTCCCCAGGGATGGATTTATCTCTATGGTGTACTTAAAGGAACCTGGGATCCCTCTGTGGTGGTTCAACAGTTCCCTGTCCCTCCCACACATACTTTGAAATAACCCAGGCTAGGGCTCGGTTGGCTGGAAGTTAAGGAATGAAGCTTTATATTTACAGCTTTGTATATGTACAATATACAAGAAGATATTTACAATGTATAACAGATATTTACAGGTACATACAGTGAAAAGGTAATACAGAAACACCACAGCCCTCCCAGAAATTGAAATCCCCAAGAGGGGTCTCTAACCACCCCTACCACCTTCCCCCCACCTTCCTCAGTCTTAGCTCACCATCTGTTTTATGCAGCAGATAGGTGAAGGTAGATCAGCCAGGGGGATTAGCAGCAGGAAAGAAGTTAGTGAAATTATTCAGATTCAGCTAGGAAAGGCAGGGAGAAAAGAGCCATGCAGGAGCTACCACAGCCCAAAGCAGTCTCAAACCATCTGACTTATCTATGTTTGGGTTACAACTCTTAAACAATTTTTTTTTTCTTTCTCAGTAAACCTATGTGTGAAGTAGCATCATCAGTGTTTGCCTTTCTCAGCCTATAGTCTAATTTCTCATTCAAATCCTCCGATTAGTTCAAACCAGCACAGATGGGAAACATCTTATCTGTGTAGCTTTCCCTCCTGTTTGAAGGCTAAGCTTGTAATTTCCTGAGGAACAGTGATGAAGACCATGCAGTAGGAAGCAGGTGGTATTTGAAAACTGTCAGGGCTCACCCTGAAAGGGCATATGCTTTGGTGGGTGCTTACTGCTCCATCTGTTTACCCTGGGAAAAGATGTTTCTTTTCTGACTATTAATGTGAAGCATTGTCACAGAACTGCTCTCTTCCACTGTAATCTCCCAATGGTATTAGGAACCAGCATGATGTACAGCAATCCTGTTGCTCCTGACCCACTTAGATCTCCTTGTAACCTACAGTATGCAGCTTCCTATGTCTGTATATCTCTTCAAGTTAACTATCTCTGCATTGAAAGAGAAGGATAATATAAAATCGTAGAATGGTTTAGGTTGGAAGAGATCTCAAAGCTCATCCAGTTCCAACCCCCCTGTGCCGTAGGCAGGGACACTTCCCACTAGAACAGGTCACTTAAGGCCTCATCCAACCTGGCCTTGGACACCTCCAGGGAAGGAGCAGCCACAACCTTCCTGGGCAACCTGTGCCAGTGTCTCACCACTCTCACTGCAAACAACCTCCTCCTAACATCCACTTTCAGTCTCCTCTCTCTCACTTTAAACCCATTCTTCCTCATCCTGTCATTACAGGACCTTGTCAATAGTCCCTCCACAGGCCTCCTGTAGGCCCTTTCAGATTCTGAAAGACCACTCCAAGGTCTCCTGGCAGCCTTCTCTTCTCCAGGCTGCAGAGCCCCAACTCCCTCAGCCTGTCTTCAGAGCAGAGCTGCTGCAACCCTCTCAGCATCTTGGTGACCTCCTCTGCACTGGCTCCAACACTTCCATGCCCTGCTTGTGCTTGAAGCTCCAGAGCTGCAGACAGTGCTGCAGGTGAGGTGTGAGGAGAGCAGAGCCAAGGGGCAGAATCTCCTCCCTTGCCCTGCTGCCCACAGCTGCTCTTGCTGCAGCCCAGCACACAGTTGCTGTTTGGGATGCACTCACACTGCAGCCTCATCTTGACCTTGTCACCAACCCGTATCCCCAGGTCCTTTTCCTGAGGGCTGCTCTCAGCCATTCCCCACCCAGCCTGTAGTCATGCTTGGGATTGCAAGCAGAAATTGGATATTGGAAGATCAATTTCCAATGTGTCTTCATTAAGAACATAACTAAGTTCAGATCCAGTATAAACCCTATGTAACTCTGTGGTGCTAGATTGGACTGGATGAGTTTGGAGGTCTCTTCCAACCTGGCTTATTCTATTCTATTCTATTCTATTCTATTCTATTCTATTCTATTCTATTCTATTCTATTCTATTCTATTCTATTCTATTCTATTCTATTCTATTCTATTCTATTCCATTCCATTCCATTCTATTCTATTCTATTCTATTCCATTCCATTCCATTCCATTCCATTCCATTCCAATTTTACTCTAAATACTGTGCCAAGTTTTAATAGAGCCAGCTGTATTTTCAAGTCATTGCTCTATAGGTGTTCTCTTCTGGTGATGATGAATACAACCAATAGATTTAAGTTCAAACATCAATGCTAACTTGGTTTCTCTGAAACAGCACATTGCCTTTGAAGTCTTTTGAAGTTTTAGCACTGCAATGGTTAGAACTTGCTGCAACATTTTTATATTATAGATTGATAAATGTTATTTTATTTTTTAAAATCAATATTCTTCAATAACTCAACCTCAGAACTACATTCTTGTATGGCCATTTAGTCAGAGAGAGAAAAGACCACTTATGCTCTCTGTTGTCCTATCTAACTTCAGGTGTTTATTCTTTGCTTCTCTGCCCTAATCACTGGGGGGGAAAAAGGGCACTTCTCAGATGGTGAAAACACCTCTTAAAGTTGTCTCCTTCCCATGTCTGGCAATATATTTTGGAAGTGTGATTATGAAGCCACTGAAACATTTGGTCCTTCAGAAGTGCCAAATTTTAATTGAACATTGATTTCCCTCCTCAGCATCATCTGAAAAATACCTGTGAAGAAAGGAACTCATAAAGAACAATACAGTACCAACTGTATCCTGACTCATCAGAGAGGGATAATTATGCATGCACCAATTTTGTATCTGTCTTTTGAGAACTGTCAGGAGGGCTTCCTCCTTATTACCACTTTTCCAGACATGGAATTTGAAACACAGGCCATGTCAACCAAACTCTCCTGTGTGTGGGTCCAGAAGAGGGCCACAAAACTGATCAGGGGGGTTGGAGCACCTCTGCTACAAAGACAGGCTGAGGGAGCTGGGGTTGTTCAGCCTGGAAAAGAGGAGGCTCCAGAGAGACCTAATAACAACCTTACAGTACCTGAAGGTACTGTACAAAAAGAATGGAGAGCACTGTTTACAAAGACCATGAGAACATGAGCAGCAATGGCTTCAAACTAGAGAAGAGCAGATTTAGATTGGATGCTAAGAACAAGTTCTTTACCATGAGGGCAGTAGAACACTGGAACAGTTTGCCTGAGGAGGTGGAGATGCCCCATCCCTGGAGATATTCAAAGTGAGGCTCCACAGGGTTCTGGGCAGCCTGATCTAGTTGAGGATGCCCCTGCTGACTGCAGAGGGGGTTGGACTAGATGACCTTTGGAGGTTCCTTCCAATGGCCAGACCATTCTGTGATTCTATGGCTCTGCTCCCCATTAACAACATCCTCACATTCTACAATCACTAATTGCAAAAGAAAAATTGGAATTCACATCCTTATAATATTAGCAAGTATTTTTGTGATGATGACTTTTACATGACAAATGTACAGCACATTTATTTCCCTAACAGTGGGTAAAGCTAATTTAAAATAGTTAATGTTACACAAGCTGGTTCAACTCAACTACTCTGACAGCATTTGTAACACTGCTTAGAACAACAGAGGCTGTGGTAAGTACATGATGTTCTGACACTGCTTGGCAGATAATGTTGCTGTTTTAGGAAGGGTTTCATGGGAATATCTCACCAAAGACTGCATAATTGATTCGAAGTATATTGCAATGTGCAACTCTTTGGTCATTAGATTAGTCATTGTTTTCATATCTAAATAAAAGGCTTGCAAAAACCAGGTATGATTCCCATCACTCAACCAGTTAAGTTTGTGTTTCTCAAGTATTATTTAAAAAAACCCAAACAAAACAGCAACACTAAAGGCATTAAATAACTGAATATATAATCCAATCATGATTTAATTATCAGAAAAGACATTACATGTATATTAAGATTGCTGCTTATATCACATGTACCTAAAAAGTCTTGATCATACCCTGATAGATAAGATGCACACAAATCTGGCTGCTTTCTCAGATGCCACAGCTATTCCCAGCTGCTTCATTTTGTGTGCTAATGTATGAGTTAGCTGAAACTGTCTACACATGAATGTTGCTAGATCAATCCTGAAAGTGTCATTTATTTCTAAGCTGCTTCAAGCAAATAAGTTATTCCAGCTAACTTAGGCAGTAACTTCTGCTAATGAAGTTAGCTCAAGTTCCATCTGCTTCAGGTAGATGCACAGAAAAAAAAAATGCAAGACAAAACCCACTCTTTCCCTCTCTGTATCAGTTATCTTAAGATAAATAAGTGCAATTCAGATGGTATCTTAATAGGGCCTACAAGAAAGCTGGGAAAGGTTTTTTTAGGATGCCAGGGAACGACAGGACTGAGGGGAATGGAACAAAGCTAGAAATGAGGAGATTCAGATTGGATATTAGGAAGAAGTTCTTCACCATGAAGGTGGTGATAGCCTGGAATGGGTTCCCTAGGGAGGTGTTTGGGACCACATCCCTGGAGGTGTTTGCAGCCAGGCTGGCAGAGGCTGTGGGCATCCTGATCTAGTGTGAGGTGTCCCTGCCCATGGTAGGGGTGTTTGAGCTGGATGATCGTTGTGGTCCCTTCCAACCCTGACTGATTCTGTGATTCTATAATTCTGTGATTCTATGATTCTGTGATTCTATGGTGTTCTGTGAGAACCTTCCATAAAAGCAGGAAAAAAAAGCTAACTTGCAAATATAATCAGTTCCACTATTTCAAGGGGTGTGAAGAGATTTCAGGAATGCCATGAAGAGATTCTAATCATAGGTTTTAAGCTTTTGTGAAGGGTTATTCTGTAGTCTTAGACCTCTAATTAAACTGCATCCAAGCAGCTCTAGAGATCAGAAGTGCAAGATTTCCTCTGCAGTCAAAAGAGAGAAAAGAATTTTCTCCTACTCCAGTCCGTCAACAACTTTAACCAGTTAAAGAAAAGAATAATGCCAAAATCACCAAACCTTACTGGGCTGGTTTGAACTGATTGGAGGATCTGAGTGAGAAATTAGACTATTGGCTGAGAGAGGTAAACACAGTATGGCACTTCACCCAGACCTTTACTGAGAAAGAAAAAAAAAATGTTTTTAAGGATTGTACCTAAAACATTAGATATCAGATGGTTTCTGACCTCTCTGGCTGCAGCTGCTTCTCTTTGCATGGTCTCCTTTGTCTCTCTGTCTTGGTAGCTAATTCAAAGTAATTCCTGCTACTAATTCCCCTGGCTGATCTACCTCAGCCTATCTGCAGCATCAACAGGTGGTGAGATAAGATTGGGGAAGGGGAGAGAGGTAGTAGGGGGTGGTTGGTTATGCCTCTTGAAAATTTTGGTCTCTGGGAGGGCTGTGGTGTTTCTGTATTACCTTTTCATTGTATATATCTGTAAATATCTGTTATATCTTGTAAATATTTGCTTGTATATTGTGCATTGCTGTAAATATAAAGCTTCATTTATTAACTTCCAGTGTTTCTGAGTCCCAGCTGGGGTTTATAAAAGGTGTGGGAGCAGGTAACTGCTTAAGCCACTACATTTACAGAGCTTCATTCGTAGAATCATAGAATGGTTTAGGTTGGAAGGGACCTCAAAGATCATCCAGTTCCAACCCCCTGCCATAGGCAGGGAAATTCATTAGGTAAATGAATCAGTGAATCACTCAAAGCCCACTCCCAAACATGCAACTGGCACAAAGACTTCAGTCCTTCTATTCATGCGTGTGAAAGGGGCATTGCCCAAGAAATATCTTATCTAGAAGAGAGGAAGGCACTTTGAACAAAGAACCTCAAATCTAAACTGCAAGGACAACTAGCATACATGGCTACCACATGTTCTCAGCTTCTCATCTGACTAATTTGTTTCCTCACAACAATAGATACAGAATCATTGTGTTAAGCATTCCCTTTAGGATGCTGAGGCCAAATATATCTGAGCTTGCAGAGCATTAATGCAGAGTCAGTTGAATGTCTATTTCAGAACATTGCAAAGGATGATACCTGTCAGACACCATGGAGCAAAGGATGGGGTTTTCAAGATGCCCTAGCAGAGGATATCCCTGCCCATTGCACAAAGATGACGTCTAGGATCCCTTTCAGTCTGAATAATTTGAAGATTCTATGATTTCTCATCACTGAGATTGTACTCCAGGTGTGGAGAAAAAAACTCAAGCTCAGCACTGCAGATCCTCGAAAACAGTCATGAAACCTGTGTATTGTTTATGGAAACAAAAATTTTCAGTACTTGAACAGTTAACCTGGTTTAAAAAGTAGAGCAACTGAACATAGAATCATAGAATAGGTTTGGGTTGGAAGGGACCTCAAAGCTCATCCAGTTCCAACCCCCCTGTGCCATAGGCAGGGACACCTCCCACTAGATCAGGTCGCTCAAGACCTCATCCAACCTGGCCTTGAACACCTCCAGGGAGGAAACAGCCACAACCTCCTTGGGCAATCTGTTCCAGTGTCTCACCACCCTCACTGCAAGGAATTTCCTCCTAACATCCAGTTTCAATCTCCTCTCTGCCACTTTAAACCCATTCCTCCTCATCCTGTCATTACAACACCTTGTCAATAGTCCCTTCCCAGCCCTCCTGTAGGCCTCCTTCAGATCCTGGAAGGTTACTATAAGGTCTCCTTGAAGTCTTCTCTTCTCCAGGCTGAAAAGCCCCAACTCTCAGCCTGTCCTCACAGCAGAGCTGTTGCAGACCTCTGGTCATCTTCATGGCCCTCCTCTGGACTCCCTCCAACACTTCCATGTACTCCTTGTGCTGGGGGCTGCAGAGCTGCAGACAGTGCTGCAGGTGGGGTGTGAGGAGAGCAGAGCCAAGGGGCACAATCCCCTCCCTTGCCCTGCTGCCCACAGCTGCTCTTGCTGCAGCCCAGCACACAGTTGCTGTCTGGGCTGCACTCACACTGCAGCCTCATCTTGAGTTTTGCATCAGCCCAGACCCCCAGGTCCTGTTCCTCAGAGCTGCTCTCCAGCTACTTGCCACCCAGCCTGGAGTTGCACTTGGGATTGTGCTGACGTCCTCATACTTCAAGGAAATTTTTGTCCTCACTGGCGCCTGGTCTGAGTGGAAGAAATAACAAAAGGTATTGCCTTGGAGAAACAAGTTAAATTAATTTATCTGGCTTAAGAGCTAAGAGGTTCTAGACTTGATGATTTAGAAAACAGGAAGACACATCAAGGCACCTTATTCATAGTAGTCATATTTTTGTATTCAGTGGAATGAAAGCAAATTCAGCTCTGCCTCAGAAAACTGAGCCGATACCAGTAAAAACCACTGTTGTCCCATCATGTGTCCCAGGTGCTTTACAAAGTAAAATGGAGCACAAACCAGCAATACTGAAGTTATGAAAGAAACATGCCAATGTGATAAAATACAGGAAATCATTCTTGCCCCATTTTTATTGATGGTAAGCTTGTTAGAATGTTCTTCTTTTAGGGACAGATTTTCTTTTGTTTTAAACATTTATGTCGATGAAACTTCTTGTTTCATAAGAGTGTGTCCAGCAGATAAAGGGAGGTTCTCCTCCCCTTCTATTCTTCCCTGCTGAGACCTCATCTTGAATACTGCCTTCTGGTTTGGGCTCCCCAGTTTAAGAGGGGCAGGGATCTGCTGGAGAAGGTCCAGGGGAGGGCTCTGAGAATGCTGAGAGGACTGGAGCACTGCCTGGGGAGGAGAGGCTGAGGCACTTGGGTCTGCTTAGTCTGCAGAAGAGAAGACTGAGAGGGGATTTAATCTGTGTTTATTAATATCTGAGTGCTGGGGGTCAGAGGGGGGAGGTGGGGACAGGCTCTGCTCACTGCTCCCTGGGATAGGCCAAGGAGCAATGGATGGAAGCTGCAGCACCCTCAACACAAGAGGCAGCTTCTTGCCTGGAAGGGTCCCAGAGGTCTGGGACAGGCTGCCCAGAGAGGCTGTGGAGTTTCCTTCTCTGGAGCCTTTCCAGGCCTGTCTGGATGTGTTCCTGTGTGACCTGAGGTAGATTGTTTGGTCCTGCTCTTGTAGGGAGGGTTGGACTCAATGATCTCTTTGGGTCCTTTCCAACCCCTGACATCCTGTGAGCCTGTTTCAAAGCCACATTAGTATAAAGAACTTTGTGGAAGTGGAAAGTACATTTTTATAGGAACATTTTTTTTTCCTACTGGACACTTCAAACAACACTTCCATGAAAAATTTTTGTCTTGCTGACTGAGCATTACCATGATGAGTAATGTGCAGTTCAAGTGGAGATAGAATCCCTCTTCACAGGCATGCTGTTTCATCATAGCGTAGGCTGTTACAAATAGCTTGTCATGAAAAATCCTCTTCATTCCTTTAAAGCCTGTGACTGAGAACATTCCAAGATTAGAAAGAGAGATTTTATTCCATTTTTAATGAGGGATGAATCTCCACGACCGCGACTGTCTAGTTCTCTGCTTTCTTCCTTCGCGTTTGTCAGCAGTCTGGTTTTAAGCTAAGTTTAACAATTTCTGCTCACCTTCTCTTGTACCTGCCTATGACAGCAATTTTAGAAGCACAGGGTAGTGGTGGAAGTGTGCTTCATGTGCAGCAGAACCCATTCACATAAAGTAGCCATCATACAGGAAGAATTATTGGTGTGAAATGCATCTGGTTCGTGGCAAGAATAAGAGACAGATATGGTGCAAGAGCGACTTTTGGTTGTGGAATTCTCATAACTGGCAGTTTGGTAGTAGTCTGCACTAGGGGAAATAAGACACATCCCTAATTTTTCCAACATCTCTGTTTCCCTTCTGTTACAGTTACAGTGTCCTCTACCACTATACTTGAGGAATTGAACTCAGCAGAGGGCTATGAGGATGCTGAGGGGACTGGAGCACTGCCTGATGGAGAGAGGCTGAGGGACCTGGGGCTGCTTAGTCTGGAAAAGAGAAGGCTGAGAAATGAATTAATTAATGTGTATAAATATCTGAGGGATGAGGGACAGGATGGGGGGGACAGACTGCTCACTTGGTCCCTGGGATAGGACAAGGATCAATGGATGGAAGCTGCAGCACAGGAGGTTCCACCTCAACACAAGGGAGAACTTCTTTACTGTTCCTGGCACAGGCTCCCCAAAGAGCTTGTCTGGAGCCTTTAAAGGCCTATCTGGATGTGTTCCTGTGTGACCTGAGCTAGATTGTCTGGTCCTGCTCTGGCAGGGCGTTGGGCTCAATGGTCTCTTTGGGTCTCTTCCAACCTGTGACCTCCTCTGATCCTGTGAACTGCTTTGATCCTGATAGAGATCCTGCAACTGTTGTGATCATCATGAACTTTCTTCAGTAACAAAATATACAGCAGGCTTCTGAAAACTAATTTTTAAGCCTTTATCCAATTGCAGATTTGATCCCAAGATTTCAGATAATGAAGAACTGAATATAAATATTTTGGTTGAGAAGCACAGAAGTTTGTTTTGTTCCTGTAGTAATGCCATATGCTTCATGATAAGTGCAAGCATAAATGAATTCAGGAACCATTAGGAGTTTATACAAAAATAGCAAACACATCCTTTGGTGAGTAGCAGCAGCACTGGCAGAACAAAATACAGATATGTTTGCTGATGACCCCAAGCTGTGTGGTGCAGCAGCCAGGCTGGAGGGCAGGGATGGCATCCAGAGGGACCTGGACAGGCTGCAGAGGTGGGCACAAGCCAACCTCAGGAGGTTCAACAAGGCCAAGTGCAAGGTCCTGCAGCTGGGTCGAAACAATGCCAAGCACAAATCCAGGCTTGGCAGTGAGTGGCTACAGAGCAGCCCTGAGGAGAGGGACTTGGGGGTGCTGTTGGAGGAGAAGCTGAAGATGAGGCAGCAGTGTGCACTTGCAGGGCAGAAAGCCAAGCAGAGGCTGGGCTGCAGCAGGAGCAGTGTGGGCAGCAGGGCCAGGGAGGTGATTCTCCTCCTCTGCTGTGCTCTGCCCACCTGGAGTACTGCATCCAGTGCTGGAGGCCCTGGGACAAGAGGGATGTGGAGATGCTGGAGTGTGTCCAGAGAAGGGCCACGAGGATGCTCAGAGGGCTGCAGCACCTCTGCTATGAGGACAGACTGAAAGAGTTGGGGCTGTGCAGTCTGGAGAAGAGGAGGCTCCCAGGTGACATTCTTGAGGCCTTCCAGGATCTGAAGTGGGCTACAAAAAATCTGGGGAGAGACTGTTTAGGTTGTCAGGTAGTGACAGTGCTAGGGGGAATGGAGTGAAGCTGGAGAGATTCAGATTGGATGTGAGGAGGAAGTTTTTGAGCATGAGAGTGGTGAGAGCCTGGAATGGGTTGCCCAGGGAGGTGTTTGGGGCCACATCCCTGGATGTGTTGAAGACCAGGCTGGATGAGGCTGTGTTCAGGCTGATCTAGGTAGGGTGTCCCTGGGCATGGCAGGGGGGTTGGAACTGGCTGATCTTTGTGGTCCCTTCCAACCCTGGCTGATTCTATCATTCTGTTTTTATTTTTTTTTTTTTTTAATTTCTGGAAATTGTTTCACCTTCTTAATAATTCAAAGCGCAGCTCTTGGATCTCACTTCATGATGGGCCTGAATATCACACAGCACCGCACTTCAGACCCTTGCCTGTCAGGTGCCCCCACTGGATATGTAGCTGCCAGCCCTGATATTTGATCTGCTAGTTACATCCTTATCTGGCATATGGGTTCCTGGAACAGGAGAGGCATTGGTGCTCCCCTGCAGCACAATAGCATGCCATGCAGCTGGACTCAGTCTGTCTGGAGAGCATTTGCTCACTTTGCATACTCAGCCCAAGAGATATGCTGTGGTGGTTTAGTAGTTCCCTGCCCCGCCCCTATCTTTTGAAATAAACCCCAGCGAGGGCTCAGAACAATGGAAGTTGATGAATGAAGCTCTATATTTACAGCTATGCACAATATACAAGCAAATATTTACAAGGTATAACAGATATTTACAGATATATACAGTGAAAAGGTAATACAGAAACACCACAGCCCTCCCAGAGACCAAAATCCCCAAGAGGGGTAACCAACCACCCCCTACCACCTTTCCCCTCTTCCCCAGTCTTATCTCACCACCTGCTGATGCTGAAGATAGGCAGAGGTAGATCGGCCAGGGGGGGTTAGCAGTAGGAAAGAAGTTAGTAGTATTACTGAGAATTAGCTACCAAGGCAGAGACAAAGGAGACCATGCAAGAGAAGCAGCCACAGCCCAGCGAGGTCTGAAACTGTCTGGTATCCAATGTTTGGGTTACAATACTTAAAAACAATTTTTTTTTCTTTCTCAGTAAAGCTCTGGGTGCAGTGCCATCCTGTGTTTTCCTCTCTCAGCCAACAGTCTAATTTCTCACTCACATTCTCCAATTAGTTCAAACCAGCACATATGCCATGTCATGTGGCCCCAGATGGCACTCTCTTAAGTATCAGAGAATCTAATGGTGTGGTTTGTTAAAAAAGAGGAAAATTTTGTTTGTTTGCTTGTTTGTTTTTCCCAAAGCCAAGCTATCAGAATGCTCACTACGGTGTTTTACTGCCACGAACTTTGCTTGCAAAGCCTGAAAAGCTATCAGGAAGCACCTCTCTTCAAAAGCAAAGTGTTCTGCTGGATTTAGTTCATTGTGCCGTTCACAAACTCTGCCCAGAAGCCAGGAATTAACTATGACAAATACACCAAAACATTGCAGTGCTATTCAAGCTGCTGCAATATGCTGCACATTGCAACAGATGAGATAAACCCACTGTGCTCTGCACATCAATATGTTAAGGTTTAATAGGTAGAAAACCACCACTATCAAACTAAGTGTGGTGGTTTAGCAGTTATCTTCCCCCCCCCCAAATAACCTAAGCTAGGACTCAGTCGGCTGGAAGTTAAAGAGTGAAGCTTTATATTTACAGCTTTGCACAATACACAAGCAGATATTTACAATGTATAGCATATATGTACATACATATATATTAAAAACTGTAATACAGAAACACCACAGCCCTCCCAGAGATCAAAAATCCCTAAGAGGGGTAACCAACCACCCCTACCACCTTCCTCCCCTTCCCCAATCTTATCTCATCATCTGTTTCATACAGCAAATAGGCAGAGGTAGATCGGCCAGCAGAGTTAGCAACAGGAAAGAAGTTAGTGGAATTATTCAGATTCAGTTAAAAAGGCAGGGAGAAAAGAGCCATGCAAGAGCAGCCACAGCCCAAAGCAGTCTGAAACTGTCTGACCCTCTGACTTATCTATATTTGGGTTGCAACTTTTAAACATTTTTTTTTCTTTCTCAGAAAATCTATGAGTGAAGCAGCAACCTCAGCATTTTCCTCTCTCAGGTTATGATTTGGCTTCCCCCCTCTCACCTTGTTTCTGCTTTAAGTAGTAAGGTACATTTTAGTAGTAATAGTAGGACATTATTCTCCTTTGCTCACTAAAACCATGATATAAATACATGCAGCCCCTAAGAACCACCACCAAAGGCCAAATGGGTTGCAGTTGAATAAACATGAGGCTGCAGTGTGAGTGCAGCCCAGACAGCAACTGTGTGCTGGGCTGCAGCAAGAGCAGCTGTGGGCAGCAGGGCAAGGGAGGGGATTGTGCCCCTTGGCTCTGCTCTCCTCACACCCCACCTGCAGCACTGCAGGCAGCTCTGCAGCCCCCAACTCAAAAGGGATGTGGAAGTGTTGGAGGGAGTCCAGAGGAGGGCCATGAAGATGATCAGAGGTCTGCAGCAGCTCTGCTCTGAGCACAGGCTGAGAGTTGGGGCTCTGCAGCCTGGAGAACAGAAGGCTTCCAGAAGACCTTATAGTTGTCTTCCAATATCTGAAGGAGGCCTACAGGAAGGCCGGGGATGGACTATTGACAAGGTCTTGTAATGACAGGACAAGAAGGGATGGGTTTAATCTGGCGGATGTCAGATTTAAATGGGATATTAGGAAGAAGCTGTTTGCAGTGAGGGTGGTGAGACACTGGAACAGGTTGCCCAGGGAGGTTGTGGCTGCTCCCTTTCTGGAGGTGTTCAAGGCCAGGTTGGATGAGGCCTTGAGTGACCTGATCTAGTGGGAGGTGTCCCTACCTCTGGCACAGGGGGGTTGGAATTGGATGAGCTTTGAGGTCCCTTCCAACCCAAACCACTCTAAGCTTCTATGCTTCTATGATTCTATGACTCAGTAGAAAGTTGAAAACAGGAACTATTCCTCCTAACTGAAGCATGCTTTCTTCTGCAATTAAAGCAGGTTATCATCTGCATATATGTTTCTGTTATAAACATACCTGAAATACAAAGTGTGCAAATACAAACTGGGCTGCCCAGTTTAAGAGGGATGGGAACATACTAGAGAGGGTCCAATGGAACACAATGAGTATCATCAATGGATTGGAATGTCTGTCTTATGAGGAAAGGCTGAGAAACCCAGGGCTGTTTAGTCTGGAAAAGAGAAGACTGGGAGGAGATCTTGCTAAAAAGGATTTGCAGGTTCTAGTTGATGGAGGTTGACCATGAGCCAGCAATGTGGACTTGTGGCTAAGAGGGCCAATGCCATTCTGGGGCATATTAGAAGGGTTGTGGCTAGTAGATCAAGAGAGGTTCAATGAGCAAGTGTAAGAAAGACAGGATCATGTGCTAGTCAGTCATCCATACATTAAAAAAGAAAAAAAAAATTAGTTAAAAGGCAACCAAAATCTAACCTGCTCCCTTTTTCCTTTTACAAAAACACTTATTTTTAAAGGTAGTCTTTATAAAATAGGATTTAAAAGTTAATATTATCCAAATAAGTTCTTCCTGTGCTTTTTCACCAGGTCAGCTATCTAACATTTATTTTCTTCCTTCCCCTGGATCAACCAGCTATATGTTACAATATAATGAAATTAAGACATTAATTCATTTGGTGTAGTAGCTAAACATCCACCAAGAAGATAGCAAAGACAGCTGGCATATGACACCACAGACTTCCAGATGGCTTTCCACGAAGTGCTAGGTAATTTGTTCCTTGAGAAGGAAGGTAGTGCTTTTAATCCTCTCACAACTAAACTCATTTACAGTAGCACTCCCCTGGTCATATTCTGTACCAAAAGTGAAGCTTCCCACAGTGCTACTGCCACTTAGTGCTTTCCAAAGCACTACCTGCTGCTCACTCAGCAACTCCATCAATCAATCACTGCCTCTTTGCAGCTGCTCCCCAAGGGGACTTTTTACATTTCACCACATAAGACTCCCCCTTCCCTCTGAAAAAAAAAGTCAATCACCAGTGCAGTTCACACCTTAAGTAAAACTTATTAAAAAAACCCAATCAATTTTGTATTTAAGGTCAGTTGTAATCAATTTTGTTTTTCTTAAAGCTTTTAATACCCCTTGAAGAGCAAGAGCTTGCTCTTGCAAAACTCACATCATCTCTAGCTGTTTGCTAAAGACATGAAAAAGAGCCAGAAAATAATAACCTGTAATTGTTAATGAATTGGAAGACAAAAAATATCCCAAATTCAAAGGGGGAAAAATAAAAAAGCTCTCGTAGGGACGTCAAAGCCACTGGAAATAGCTGAGCATGAACCTGTACCTTACCAATAAGCTTTAACCACCACAAACTTTAGCACATATCTGTCAAGGGTTAAGCCCACCTGGAGCCTTCTGACTTCTCCCTGGGGGTGGTCTGACCTGCCCCCAGGTGTCATGTTTAGCCCACACCCAATTCCTGTCAAAGACTCCTCACTTCCTGCCAAGGTCTGCTATAAAAAGAGGTGGACATGTTGCCCTCTCTCGTCCTGCCTGCATGCTCAACTCCTCAGTGTTCTGCTGCCAGACCACCACATGCTCTCCAGCCAACACATGAAGGGACACCACCATTTTCTTTGGAACTCTAGCTACCTGCTTTTCTTCACAAAAAGCCTGCATCCTGCTTCATCCAACATCAAATCATCCATCCCAGCGTTTAGACTCAACTTACAATTCCATGGGTTGTATTTCTATTTTGTGTATTTTGATCCCTTTTCCCTTTATCATCTGTAATTCCCCTCATTCTCCACACGCTGCATTGTGTTCCCCTTTTTTCCCCACCATCTGTAAAAATACCCTTACCTTCTATTTATTGTTAAATTATTATATCTATTCTACTTCCAAGTCATATTGAGTATTTATTGGGCTTCTGAGCTCAAGGGGTCTAGCCTAAACCCAATACAATATCTTTGAGACTGAAAGGACAAATCGTAGAATCATAGAATGGTTTAGGTTGGAAGAGACCTTAAAGATCATCCAGTTCCAACCCCCTGCCATAGGCAGGGACACCTCCCACTAGATCAGGACAGTCAAGACCTCATCCAACCTGGCCTTGACCACATCCAGGGAGGGAGCAGCCACAACCACCCTGGGCAACCTGTGCCAGTGTCTCATCACCCTCACTGTGAAGAACTTCCTCCTAACATCCCATCTAAATCTTCCCTCCACCAGCTTAAACCCATTACCCCTCATCCTGTCATTACATGACCTTGTGAATAGTCCCTCCCCAGCCATCCTGTAGGGCCCCTTCAGATTCTGAAAGACCACTCCAAGGTCTCCTTGAAGCCTTCTCTTCTCCAGGCTGAAAAGTCCCAATTCCCTCAGCCTGTCCTCATAGCAAATCTTCCATCGTTTCACAAAAAAACCCTCTTCTATTAAGATTTACCAACCATACTTTTCTGCATTGAATTTCTAATCATTAAAGTGTGGTACACATAGTTCTCCAACTGCATGTTTCGCAGGGTCCATGCTTCTTCCCACTGTTCTTGAGCCAGGAAAGGCTGAACTAGCCTCGAGATATTTCAACTCAATAAAACAAACCAGTTTACTGCTGCATTTGCTAGTTGAGTAAATTCAGGGACTGTTCCATCTCATAAACTTAATCCATATATTCAATACAAAGACACATTAATAGATTGCATATTTTAATTTGGATCATTAAAAAAACAAACAACCAAACAAACAAACCAAACAGGTTATTGCTCAATGTAAGCCAGCAGTGTGCACTTGCAGCCCAGAAAGCCAAGCAGAGGCTGGGCTGCAGCAGGAGCAGTGTGGGCAGCAGGACCAGGGAGGTGATTCTCCCCCTCTGCTGTGCTCGGCTGAGAGCCCACCTGGAGTACTGCATCCAGTTCTGGAGCCCCTGGGACAAGAGGGATGTGGAGATGCTGGAGGTGTGCAGAGAAGGGCCACGAGGATGCTCAGAGACCTGCAGCATCTCTGCTGTGAGGGCAGACTGAAAGAGTTGGGGCTGTGCAGTTTGGAGAAGAGGAGGCTCCCAGGTGACCTTCTTGTGCCTTTCAGTATTTGAATGTGGCCTAGAGAAAAGCTGTGGAGGGACTTCTTAGGCGATCAGAGAGTGACAGGACTAAGGTGAATGGAGCAAAGCTGGAGGTGGGGAGATTCAGATTGGATGTGAGGAGGAAGTTGTTGAGCATGAAAGTGGTGAGAGGCTGGAATGGGTTGCCCAGGGAGCTGGTTGGGGCCACTTCCCTGGAGATGTTTAAAGCCAGGCTGGCTGAGGCTGTGGGCAGCCTAATCTAGGGTAGGGTGTCCCTGGGTATGGCAAAGGGGTTGAAACTAGAGGATCCTTGTGGTCCCTTCCAAACCTGACTGATTCTATGATATGCTTTTGTTGTTGTTATTATTATTATTATTATTATTATTATTATTATTATTATTATTATTATTATTATTATTATTAATGTGTTGGAGTTCTTTTTACTCGCAAAGAAAGACACTTCAAATTCCCTGAAGTCTGTTTTTCCTGCAAAAATATCTTCC
>VWZI01001222.1:101993-120892 GCA_013396835.1 Psilopogon haemacephalus
AAAAAAAAAAAAAGAAGACTTTGCATGTTACCATTACCAGTACAAAATTCAGTGAAAAACATGGATGGTAATAGCAGTGGTTTAGTTGTACTCTCAATATTTTCCCTAGTGTCTCAGAGGTGGACAAACCGAGCTACAGAACCAGTTACCTCCTTTTGAGCCCCTTGAGAGGGAACTTCTTATATCTTTTTGGAGTTTCGAGTCTATTCCTATTATTAATAATTTGCTGATTTACTTGCACAGAGTAAGTGTGTGCCTATCAGAGTGTGGCACAGCAGGGCACTGCCCCACGGGAGGTTTGAATGAGGTGTGAACTGTGGCAGGGCAGAGCACTGCCCCACCGGAGGTTTGACTGAGGTGTGATGCAGGGCACACCCCCAGTCCACTGCCCCACCAGAGGTGTGAATGGGGCAGGAAACGGTCTTCCTCCTTCACCACCTCTGTCACCCGAGGCTTAGTACGATACGTGTGAAGTGCCTTCTCCCACCCTCCGTGGGCTTGAACAGGGAGGCAACAGAGCACCTCAGTATATATAGGGCAGCTGGGCAGATTGGAGCAGGACTTGCTCAGAATTGCAAGGACTTGCTCGGACCTTCACTGGGACTTGCACGGACCTGAACACGGACCTGGAGACATGAACCTCGCACAGACTTTGAGACAATCTCCCATTTGCAAGTAGGGCAAAGCTGTTTCATGCCCAAACCTTTCCATTTTTCCTGATTTTTCCTGAATTATAAGAAAAGGCATCATTGTGAAGACTTTTCCCGACCAAATTAGAACCCAAACTTAAACTAATTTACACACAGATTGTGGGTGGGGCTTTTGGAAATTATAAATGCTACATAACTTATAATTTCAGCCTCTTCAATCGCCCCCAATCAATACACAGAATTCACTGATCTTGGGTACCAGATAGAGTTCAGAGAGTGGTGATCAATGGTGTCAGGACAAGCTGGAGAGCTGTAACTAGTTGAGTGCCCCAGCGATCAGTGCTGGGTCTGGTCCTGTTCAACGTCTTCATCAATGACACTGATGAGGGCAGACAGTCTCTGCTCAGCAATTTGCTCATGACACCAAACTGGGAGGTTTGGCTGGGCCAGCTGCAGGCTGTGAGGCCATCCAGAGAGACCTGCACAGACAGAGCTGGGCACAGAGAAAACAAATGAGGTTCAACAAGGACAAGTGCAGAGTCCTGCACCTGGGAAAGAACAATAAACTGCACCTGTACAGACTGGGAGGTGACTGCTGGAAAGCAGCTCTGTGGAAAGAGACATGGGAATGCTGGTGGAGAACATCTGTGGCACATCAATGTGCCCTTGTGGCCAAGAGCCCCAGTGGGATCCTGGGGTGCATGGAGAGTATGTCCAGAGATCAAAGAAGGTTCTCCTCCCCCTCTCCTCTGCCCTAGTGAGACCTCATCTTGAATATTGCCTTCAGTTTTTGGCTCCCCAGTAAAAGAGGGACAGGGATTTGCTGGAGAGGGTCCAGTGGAAGGCTATGAGGATGATGAGGGGACTGCAGCACTGAGGAGAGGCTAAGGGACCTGGGGCTGCTTAGTCTGGAGAAGACTGAGAGGGGATCTAATAAATGTTTATAACTGAGGACTGGGGTTCAGGAGGTGGGGGACAGGCTCTGCTCACTTGCTCCCTGGGATAGAACAAGGAGCAATGAATGAAAGCTGCAGCACAGGAGGTTGCAGCTCAACACAAGGGAGAACTTCTTTCCTGTAAGTGTCCCAGAGAACTGGCACAGGCTCCAAGAGAGGTTGTGGAGCCTCCTTCTCTGGAGCCTTTCAAGGCCTGTCTGGATGTGTTCCTTTGTAACCTGAGCTAGATTGTATGGCAAAAGGGAGTTGAACTCTATGATCTCTTTGGGTCCCTTCCAGCACCTGACATCCTGTGAGTCTGTGATCTCCATTAAGCAGCAGTGATGCTTTAAGAATAAAGTACAGCATTTTATATAACCTGAAGAGAAATGTTAATGGAAAATAATTAAACTGGCCATGAGCTTTCAAAATGTACTCTACAGAAAAGTGTCTCCTGAAAACTCTGGGACAACTGGCTCAGGCTGGGTTTCTCTCAGGGGATCACAAAGCTCTAGACTAGTCTTCAGCATCCACTGAAAACACAGTATATGACTGCTGAGAAGAGGGTAAAATTAAATGACTGACAACCAACAGAAGCCAACAAACAATAAACCACTCTTCCTTGAAGAGGAGAAAAATCATTGCAACATGGTAAGATAGTGGATCACCTTTCTTAAAATAAACCCTATGCCTAAGATTAAGAGGGAGCACAAGGTGTTTCTCCAGAGTGCAATTGTCTTCAGCTGTCTTTGACCAAATTGACAGCCAGCATCAAACTTTAGGGATGCTGTGGTGGTTTGGCAATTGCCTGCCTCCCCCCCCCACCCCCCACTCCCCCACTGTGAAATAACCCAGGCTAGGACTCAGAAACACTGGAAGTTGATACATGAAGCTTTATATTTACATTGTACACAATGTACAAGCAGATATTTACAGTGTATAACAGATATTTACAGATATATACAGTGAAAAAGGTAATACAGAAACACCACAGCCCTCCCAGAGATTAAAATCCCTAAGAGGGGTTTCTAACTACCTCTACCACCTTCCCCCTCCCCAATTTTATCTCACCATCTGTTTCATGTAGCAGATAAGAGAAGGTAGATCAGCCAGAGGGGATTAGCAGCAGGAAAGAAGTTAGTGAAATTATTTAGATCCTGCTACGAAAGGCAGGGAGAAAAGAGCCATGCAAAAGCAGTCACAGCCCAAAGCAGTCTGACTTATCTGTGTTTGGGTTGCAACTCTTAAACAATTTTCTTTCTTTCCCAGTAAACCTGAGTGAAGTAGCATCATCAGTGTTTGCTTTTTTCAGCCTATAGCCTAATTTCTCATTCAAGTCCTCCAATTAGTTCAAACCAGTACAGATGCTCAGTAAATATTTCATGTCAATGCTGTTATTATAAGAGCAACATCTGTTCAAAAGTCTTTTAATGCTGTTATCAGCCCCAGAAAACAGAGGCAGCCATGGACATTTGGTGGGAGAACCTGCAAAAGAAGGCCTGCTGAGGAAGTCTCTCTCCCATCTGCGACAGGCTTTGATTCTTTAGCTCTACTGCCTTTCTTTTTTCTCCCTTTCTTATTTGTTTATTTTTAGATTGAGTGGCCAGAAAACAGCATTACTTTGGAAGTAAGCTGTGCCTTAACTGCTTTTTACTGCTATTCATTTGAACACAAGGTAAGGTAAGCTGGCATGTGGAAATGTAGGACTACTTGCAGCAATTGCCTGCATTCACTTTTCCCAGCTACAGCTGGTGCAGCTTCTGTTTCAAAAACACATTATATCAGAATAGGGAGCAGTTAATGCTCTATAAACCCATACCTTTCCTTGATTTATTGTAATACATTCATGGATATATGTATTTGCTCGTGGTTCTACATTTGCTTGAGGGAGTGTTTTTATGGTATTTCTATTCTGTCGCTCTGAACAATTACTCTTAACACTTTTTCTTTTCATCCCAAAAGACTGGGAGTGGGTATGAAGTCGCCAGCTGCGTAGGCGAAAATAGGATAAAACAGAAGTAAAATTTACAAACACAATGATAAAAGTAAGTTATAAGTTACTGCAATGTGTTTGGAGGAGAAAAATGCAGCAGATTTACAGAACACTTCTAATGGGAAGCCTGATAGTCACCTAAGATTTAGAAGCCCTCTAAAGGAGTTTCTTTTGCAATGTATTGGCCAAGTATGCATTCATTTAAATCTATGTCACTTCAAACATATGGATATGCTTTGATCACTGCAAAGCAGCAGGTTACTCAGGCTGACATATAAAATAAAACATAAAGTATATTTAGTGAATAATACATTGACTGGATATTAAAAATGGCATCTGCAAACTTCTTTTTTTGCCTTGAACAGTGAGGGTGGCAAGACACTGGAACAGGTTGCCCAGGGAGGTTGTGGCTGCTCCCTCCCTGGAGGTGTTCAAGGTCAGGCTGGATGAGGTCTTGAGCATCCTGATGTGGTGGGAGGTGTCCCTGCCTATGGTGAGGGGTTGGAACTGGATGATCTTTGAGGTTTCTTCCACCTAAACCATTCTATGATTCTATGATCCTTAGGACTACATCCCTGGAGGTGTTTAAGGCAAGGCTGGATGAGGCTCTGTCCAGCCTAATCTAGGGTAGGGTGTCCCTGCCCATGGCAGGGGGTTTGGAACTAGATGATCCTTGTTGTCCTTTCCAACACTGACTGATTCTATGATTCTATGACTAGAACTCAAGAACTAGTAAAGAAATGTGGTCTTAAGATGCCTCTGCACCCCTCCAGTTGTCTGTCTGTTAGGTTCAACTTCAGTTCAAGTCAGAAATTACTGTAGCTGCTGAAAGCTACAGATCATCCAAATAAAACCTTAAATTATGAGGTTCTGTGTCAAAAAGAAAAAAAAGATTTTTTGAGTAGCTGCTTACTTGAATAGCTTGGTAATTTCCAGCAAAGAGTAACAGCACAATGCAGGTTCCCATGCTTGACTCTCAGTTAGTACTCCAAATCATGTTTGTCTTTTTTTAGCAATGCAGCTACAGTGAGCTGCAACCCAGGCCGTGTTTTGCAGAGAAAAGTACAGAAAGGAAAGCATTTACTTCCTTCAAGCTCTGAGCTGAGAACAAGCAAGACTTTTCCTTGTGTTGACAGTACACTTTTGCAGTGGCAAATGCATGATTCATTCAAAGCATCACATAATTTACTTATCCAGGAATATAAGCAAAAGGGTGAAACAGGTCTGCATAATGGAAGCCCATTATATATAAATATAAATATAAAATCAGAATCAGATTCAGAATCAGGCAGGGCTGGAAGGGACCACAAGGATCATCAAGTTCCAACCCTCCTGCCATGGGCAGGGACACCCTACCCTAGATTACGCTGGGCAGAGACTCAGCCAGCCTGGCCTTAAACACCTCCAGGGAAGTGGCAACCCATTCCAGGCTCTCACCATTCTCATGCTCAACAACTTTCTCCTCACGTCCAATCTGAATCTCCCCACCTCCAGCTTTGCTCCATTCCCCCTAGTCCTGTCACTACTTTTGGATATACATACACCTTTGGATACTTTCCTCTGGCTGACTAACTTGGTCTCTAGTGGTAAGAACAAGACTCTTTCATTACACCTTCTTTCCTTCTGTGGTGGTTTTGCCCTGGCTGGGGGCCAAATGCACACCAGAGCAGCTCTATCACTCCCCCTCTTAAATAGACAGGGGAGAGGGGAAAATATAATAAGATCAGTTATAAGATAGAAGCAATTTAATGATAAAAAGAAGCAAAAGCAATAGACCACATGGAAGCAGAAGCATAGAGAAATATGTTAATCTCTACTGCCCATCAGCTGGATGATGTTTTGGTCTTGGGAAGCAGGGCACTCTACGCTTGGTGGTTACTGCTGGAGAACAGAGGCCATGGACAATCTTCCCCAAACTTCCTTCTTTCACCTTGTACTTATATCTGAGCTGACATCATATGGCATGGAATATCCCTTTGGCCAGTCTGGATCAGCTGGTTTGGCTGTGTCCTCTCAGCATCTTGGGGTGGGGAGATGTTGAAAAAAAAAAAAAACAAGCCCAGCCTGGGTGCTCAGTTTAGCAGTAGCCACAATTCTGCTGCTTTATCAATACTCAGCTACAGCACTGCAAAACACAGCATTAGAAAGATGTTATTAGGAGAATTAACCCCAGCTCAGCCCAGTGCTAACTTACTACACCTTCCAAGGGAGAGTTTGACAGGACACCACCTTTTCCACTGCCAGTTTTTGACTGTACTCAGTGCTTACTTGTGCTGGTTTGAACTAATTGGAGAATTTGAGTGAGAAATTAGACTATTGGCTGAGAGAGGAAACCGCAGTATGGCACTGCACCCAGAGCTTTACTGAGAAAGAAAAAAAATGTTTTTAAGTATTGCAACCAAAATATAGATAGAACAGACAATTTCAGACCTTGCTGGGCTGCGGCTGCTTCTCTTGCATGGTGCCTTTGTCTCTCTGCCTTGGTAGCTAATTCTCAGTAATTCTACTAACTACTTTCCTGCTACTAATCCCCCTGGTTGATCTACCTCAGCTTATCTGCAGCATCAACAGGTGGTGAGATAAGATTGAGGAAGGGGAGAAAGGTGGTAGGGGGTGGTTGGTTACCCCTCTTGGGGATTCTGATCTCTGGGAGGGCTGTGGTGTTTCTGTATTACCTTTTCATTGTATATATCTGTAAATATCTGTAATATATTGTAAATATCTGCTTGTATATTGTGCATTGCTGTAAATATAAAGCTTCATTTATCAACTTCCAGTGTTTCTGAGTCCTAGCTGGGGTTTATATCAAAAGGTGGAGGGGCAGGTAACTGCTTAAAACACTACATTACTGTAGCTTGAATCTTTCACACTTCTTTGGCCACAGGTTTTTTTTGTTTGTTTGTTTGGGTTTTTTGTGGGGTTTTGTTTGTTTGATTTGTTTGGGTTTTGGGGTTTTTTTGGAGGTGGACTGTTCTGATCCTGGAATCTGATCAATAACCTCCTCCCTCTGGGAAGCTCAGCTGTTGTATCTGTACACCCAACACAACTGCAATTCCTTCTTTTTTGGGGGGAAGGTCCACTGAGTAGCACCAGTAGCCAAGATGCACTTTGCTCCTCTTCAAAGCCTTTGTGATAACTGTGTTGTGACTAAGCAGCATGTTGACTAGTCTAGACAGGATAGGACTCAACTAGAATGTAACACAGAGCTGCCAAAACTGTTAGGACATTGGCAGACCTCACCAGATTATTTGCCAAACAGAAAAGCAAGTGATGGGGTTATCCAGGAAAGGAAGCAGGGGAGGAATCTGCCCTTGCAATCTGGGATGATCACTCTATACAAAGGCTTTCAACCTGATCATGTAAAGGAGGCAATTTTGTTCTGTCCATGATGCCAGTGGAAGTATATCGAGATCACATTTCAGATGCTTAAATCGATGTTCTCACCAGATCGCTTTCAATCACTCTTTAAGGTTAACTAAAGCAACTGGAAAAATTAAATCCATCTGACCATTAAGGAACAAAACCCAAAGCAAAACAAAAAAAATCACCTGCCACCATCACCAAACAAAACAAACCATGTGAAAGTTCTTGCTTAGGTACAAAGTTCTGTTTGCTAATACTTCAGAAAGATTTTAACTGGAAGAAACCTGAATGTAGAAGTTGTTTTGCAGATAAAGAATTGCCAGGTTAACACACTGACAGTGAGTAAAAAGGAATTAACTCATCTTGATCTTCAGATTACACTGATCATATAAGGTAGTTAATAAGGATGTGGAACTATGCATCCAGTAGACACAAGAGATAATTATAGAACTTCAGCTATAATTTTACAGTGTAACCATACACAAAATTGTAAAATATTTTTAATATAAATTAGCGAGGTCATTTACTGAAGCTCTGTTCATGTTTGGTATTGGGTTTTGTTTGTTTGTTTCTTCTTTGTTTCTGAGAAAATATGATTATTCATAACCAGCTGTGTTGTGGATTTAATCTACTCAAATAAATTAAAAGTGCATACAGAATATTTTTACACATATGACAGAATCACAGAATCAACCAGGTTGGAAAAGACCTCTAAGATTAGTCCAACCTATCATTTAACATCTTCTAATTAACTTGGTGCCATGGGGTAGTTCGTTTGAGAAAATATTGGCCCAATTCACAAAGGTTGGTAGAATTATTGGTTTTAAAATGTAGCTACATTTGTCCGTAGTATGTGGCCATGCAATAAGCCTTCTAGCACAGGCTCCTTCTAAACACCTGATGAGGAGAGGCTGAGGGACCTGGAGCTGTTCAGTCTGGAGGAGAGAAGATTGAGAGGGGATTTAATCAATGTTAATAACTATCTGGGCTGGGAGGGCTGGGAGGGCTGGGAGTCAGGAGGTGTGGGACAGGCTCTGCTCACTTGCTCCCTGGGATAGGACAAGGAGCAATGGATGGAAGCTGCAGCACAGGAGGTTCCACCTCAACACAAGGGGAAACTTCTTAGTAAGAATAGAATAGAATAGAATAGAATAGAATAGAATAGAATAGAATAGAATAGAATAGAATAGAATAGAATAGAATAGAATAGAATAGAATAGAATAGAATAAGCCAGGTTGGTAGAGACCTCCAAGATCATCCAGTCCAACCTATCATTCATCCATATCCAACGGCACTAAGTGCCTCATCCAGGCTTTGCTTGAACACCTCCAGGGATGGTGACTCCACCACCTCTCTGGGCAGACCGTTGTATGTATTCATGACAAGAATATAATGTACTTTCTTACCCTCTGACCACTTTTTAAATACTTTGCCTAATCTAAATAAGGATCAGAAGTGAAAAAAATGTGTAAATTTTCCTGGTAAAAGCTTGAAGTGAAATAACCCACTTCAGGAGTCTAGTTTCATAATATTGGGGAGAGGGGGTTTTAATTAGGCTTGCATCTCAAGCATTTTCACACTGGAAAATAAAAACCTGAGAGAGAGAAAAAAAACCAAAACCTCAACAACAAACCCCAAAATACACCCTAATAATTTGAAAATAAGTATATATGTTTCCTGAAGGAGCAGCAACCATATAGTCCCATTGCCAACAGAGGGGCAAAAAGCATTTGGATGATCTGGTGCTTAGTTTTCAGTGGGGTAAAAATCCCTTTGAGAAAATGTTGACATACGTTATGACGTCAGGAACACAAAACCAGTTTGGAATTCTAATGAGGTTCATAGCTTTTGTGCAATATGCATATCACAATAGAAATCATTTAGCATGAGAACTGTGACCAGCTGAAGCAACAGTCAGGCAGTTGTTACGCATGCTTTTGGAGATGCACTACTTTTCAAAATTATTTATATTTGCTAATTAGGCGGAAAGCACTTCAATGGCAAAAAATAAAAGGCCAATGTGGATTGAATTTTTGGAGAGTTTTGTGCAAAGCAAAGCATATTTTTATAATATAATCTGGAATCCCCTCTTGCACTGTTGCCCAGAACTAGAATTATCCCTCTTCTGGATTAAAGATGCATTGGTGGATTAGTCTATCACTGAAGCTTAAAATGAAAAGAGGGCTGTTAACTACAGACTATGCTAAAACAAGCCCCACCCCCCCACCCCAAAATACTCCTTTGACACCAACCCATGTTTTAACATTTAAATATCATCATGTGTGGTGTCAAAGTAGTTTGCAAAACACAGCCTCATGTTCAGTGCCATGTATCAGTTCTATTCTTTACACTGAGTGTATCACCCCTGAAACCAGAAAGAGATGGGACTGAGTAGCCTTCAGTATTACTTCAAGCTTTAAACACTGAAACAACCTCAAGAAAACTAACTAAACAACTTTTTAAAAGAATCGCTTTAATTTTTATCCTTGGTGCTCAGGTATTTATAAACACCCTTCAAAGCTGCACATTTTTTTTTAATTTGATTTTTTTTTTCCTTTTACCAGTTAAAGAAGCAAAATTTTGGATTAAAAATTAATGTATTAAAAGGATTTTTAAAAAGTTATATCAAAGCACAGATAGATTAACTATTTTTAAAGATTTTAAACTGAGCTATTACATATATTGCATGGAACCAGCAAGAGATGGGACTGGTTCCTACGAGGAGTAGCCTTCAGTATTACTTCAAACTTTAAATACTGGAACAACCCCAAGAAAACTAACTAAACAACTTTTCAAGAGAATAGCTTTAATTTTTATACTTGGTGCTCAGATATTTATAAATACCCTGCAAAACTGCACATTTTTTTAATTTGATTTTTTTTTCTTTTACCAGTTAAAAGAGCAATCATTTTGGATTTAAAAATAATATATTAAAAGGATTTTTAAAAGTTATATCAAAGCACAGATAGATTAATTATTTTTAAAGGTTTATAAACTGAGCTATGACATATATTGCTATATGAAATTTTTTTTCAGGTAATAAGTCAGTTTGTTGGCTTACTCTAGCACCCTAAAAGAGATCTTATACCATTCTTCAAATTAAGAGACCTGCTATCGATTTCCTGCAGAAAAGTAGCATCTTCTAAAGTTTTGGATTTGATTGTTTTTTGGGGGTTTTTTTAGCTATAAGACTAAGTAGTTCATTAAAAAGTCTTCTCTTGTGACCTCCTAGGAGTATTTCACTTGCTGATGATCCTATGAGGATGACTTCTACAATAGGCTTGTTTAATACTTAAGCTAAATTCTGAACTGATAATTGGGAAAGGAGGAGGGGGTGTCACTGTACTTTTCAATTAGATACCAGGTATAAGTAGATGAGTTTTTAGCATTAGAGATTTCAAAGGCATTGGGTTCTGTTTCTTCTTGTTCAAGAAAATATTGGCCCAGTTCACAAAGGTTGGTAGAATTATTGGTTTTTAAATGTAGCTGCATTTGTCCATAGTATGTGGCCACGCAATAAACCTTCCAGCACAGTTGTCTGCTGGTATCACTTGAGAATATGCAGATTAGACCATTTTCTAGTGGTTATTTAATGAAAGACCTTCATGTCATCACTGATGCTGCTTGCTATATTGACTCTCTGAAGAATAACCCATGAATTTGTGAAATGTCTGGTGTGTACAGCTTGCAGGCTGAGTGCTCCATCCTTTGAAAGGAAGTCATTTTAAGGGGGATGGGGGGACCCTGAGCACAAAGCACAAAGCAGGGAAGGCAGTAGCAGCAACAAAACTCTTTACTAGAGCTGTATGCTTTAATATACGGTAAATAGCATCCATATGCTTTACAGAAATAATAGGGAGAATGATGGTGAAGGACTTTGAGTTCCATAGTTGAGGGAATTTAATGCTACACTTAAGTAGTCTTAAGAGGGATTGCTTTATAATGAAGTATCAGTTACATAGAGTCCTGAATCACAAATTAGCTATGCATCCTCAGACTAGCAGAGCAGTTATAATGCAGTTCTGTGTTTCTCTCAATCGACCTCAGTAGCTACATCATTTTCCTGACGTTTTACAACTTACTGATTCAGTAATCACAGTTCAGTTTTCTTAATCACACACTAACTGAACTATCGAGAAAATGCCAATAGATACACAATCAGGAAGATATCAGACATATCAGAAGATATAGCTGACAGCAGCTTCGCTCCTACGGGTTTGCTTTTCCTTCACTTTGAACGTCTGGATGGTTTTAAAGAGAATGGAGTTCATTTGGGTCCGAGTCTGCTCCCTCCTGCCTCCTTTTATTTCTTATGCATGAGCAGCATTAAAGAAGAAACAAAACTCAAGACATGGGCATCTCCTAATGCACAGCCTGAGAGGAGCAAGCCAAAGTCCCGCCCGGAAACCACCTCTGCGCTTTAAGTAGGGAACGTAGGCGCGCACCGCTCCGCACCGCTCCGCACCGCTCCGCACCGTCCCTCAGCCGCTCCCCCAGGGACCTTCCCGGGCCGGGACCCGTCCATGGTGCTGCAGCCCAGCGCCGCTGCCGGCTCCGCGCTGACACCGAAGGGCAGATCTCCTTCCTCCCTCCCTCCCTTCATTAGCAGTGCAACAGCTGCCGCCGCCGCCGAGCCCGACTTACAGGAATTCAGCTTTTAGGGAGATTTAATATCGCAGCTCGGGGTCATAAAGAACAACAACCACCAAAAAAAAAAAAAAATCCCCAGACCTCCCGTCAAAGCTCTGCCAAAGCTCTGAAGCCTGCCTTGCCCTCGGTTTCCGTGCTGCCAGGGACGCGGAGCTGTGGGGAAAGCCTCAGCCCCGCACACAACTTTCTTGCAGAGCCCCTGGCTCCAGTGGCACCCCAGGTCACCCTGGCCACGGCCCTGCCGGAGCCCACTCGCTCCGGTAAGAGAGGAGAGAGGATCCAGCATCCTCCTAACCTGCAAAGCTGTGGAGAAGTCAGGCAGCAGAGCAGGAGGCTGGGAACTCCCTCACCTCCCCCTCCTCGTTGTCGGCTTCTCGTACCAGGGAAAGCCCCGAAGGGCGGAGGCGAGGGAAGAGGAGGCTCCCACCGTGTGCCCAGTGCCCCCCGAGCAACCCCTTCTCTGGGCTGCCGACGCCTGCAGCCCCCAGCCCGGACTCACGTGTGCCGTCAAACCGGGTGGCGATGGTGTCGAGGAAGGTGTTCTGGGGTGCCAGTAATCCCTTCATCACCGGCATTTTTCCAGCGCGGTGCGAGGTTCTCCATCAAAGTTTGCCTACGAGAGTGGTTCGAGAAGAAAAGTGCAGAGGACGCCCGGGGAAGGGAGGGTGGAGGCAGAGGGAGGGACGGATAAAAGGATGGGGAGGAGGATGGGGAAGCCGCCGCGCCGCCTCTGGCGCTGGGAGCCCCCTGCTCCTCAGCCCCAGGCTCCCTAAGAGCTCTCCCGCCTCCTCCGCTGCTGGGCGGCAGGGGCGGCCGCGGAGCGCCGCTCACAAGGTGCGGAACCAGCGCTCCCTGCACAAGAGACGGGAAGCGGCCGTGAGGAGGGGGAGGGCAGAGAGAGGGCGAAGAGCAACCTTTATCTACCTGCGGTTGCAGTGGGGCGGGAGCAACAGAGCAACCGGAGGCTGCCCGAGCTCCGAGCCCTCCTCCGCCCCACAGCCCAGCCTGGCTCGCTCAGTTCTGGCCCTCGACTCGAAGCACATTAGCTTACACGCACGCTGCCTGGAGTAACAACGCTGCAGGCTAAACCATGGGATCTTAGTTCATCGGAGAAACACTGTACTGAGGTGGATAGCCAATGCCCCATGGCATGTTCATTGGAGAGCAAGACTGGAACATGCAGAATGCTCCACCAGGTGTGTGGTCTATGCATGCGTTATTTACATGTTGAGGGCATTTCATTTTAGTGACAGGGGTTTTCAACTTCATTGTGAATATTTCCTAGATTTTTTTTTTTTTTTTAATAGAAATCCCTCCCTGAAAAATTTCTGCAACAAATACTGTTTCCAGACCAAAGAAAGAACCGAGGAGTAGGTCCTAATTCAGGAGATCTGATGTCTAATTAAAAACCAAATAAAACCCATGAAGAAGCAGGCATACCTGCTGCTCCCACATTGGGGAAAAAAAGTGACTTTCTGAGGTTTCTTTAATGGTTGAAGAGAACGCCCCATGGTACAGCTATTTCACTTTAACTTTTTTTTTTTTTTTCAGGACTGAAAGACACTGGAGAAAACAAGCATGAGTACACTCCCTAATCTACAAAGGCACTGTGCATTATGATGGGGAAGCCTGTTGGTCTTTTGTAGTTTTACAGTATTAGTATTTTTGTTCCTTCCTGTTCCCCTTCATTTGGGGTCTTCCATCTCTGTAGATGGATAGAGGACTTTGATGCCCAGTTTTGAAGATAAACAGCACAGAGGCTTCAGGAGGGATAGGAAGAGTCTTTCTTTACAACCAGGTGTTAAAAGGAAAAATTGTCAAAACCAAACCCTCAGAAAACACTAATGCATGGGGTTTATAATACAATACAAAGTCTACCCACAGTAATTGCCCCTTGGCTCTAAAGAATACAGCAGCATTTCCCTGAGATCACAGATCTGGCCAATTCTCCTTGTGCTGGAAGCCTGTACAAAATAGCTGATACCAAGCTGCCAGCTCAGTTTTCAGTAGTGACATGTGACAAACGAGACTACCTTGCGGTCACTTTTGCTTTGGAAGTATCCAACATAGCACAGTACTACCAGCTGTTTGTTTGTTTCCTTCCTTCCTTCCTTCCTTCCTTCCTTCCTTCCTTCCTTCCTTCCTCCCTCTCTTTCTCTCTTTCTCTCTTTCTCTCTTTCTCTCTTTCTCTCTCACAAATTCCAATTCAGTATAGGCAGACCCCCAAAATTAATTGCACACAATCTTTCCATCTAGATACTGGCAGGCATCATGCTCAAAGGTTTGATGCTATAGCATGTCCTTAGTGGTGAAATAAAGGTAAAATCTGGAAAAGCGAGGTCTGATTTCCACTTACTGGATGGAACACTTAGTGCCATTGGCTACGGCTGGGTGTTAGGATGGACTGGATGAGTTTGGAGGTCTCTTCCAACCTGGCTTATTCTACTCTACTCTACTCTATTCTATTCTATTCTATTCTATTCTATTCTATTCTATTCTATTCTATTCTATTCTATTCTATTCTATTCTATTCTATTCTATTCTATTCTATTCTGTTCTATTCTATTCTGTTCTGTTCTGTTCTGTTCTGTTCTGTTCTGTTCTGTTCTGTTCTGTTCCTACTAAGAAGTTTCCCCTTGTGTTGAGGTGGAACCTCCTATGCTGCCCTATTCTGTCCTATCCTATTCTACTCTATTCTATTCTATATTATTCTCTCCCATCCTATCCTATCCCATCCCTTCCTATCCTATCCTCTCCCATCCCATCCCATCCTATCCCATCTCATCCCATCTCATCCCATCCCATCCCATCGCATCCTATTTTGTCAAGAAGCAGGTTTAAAGTGGCAGAGGGAAGATTGAAACTGGATGCTAGGAGGAAGTTTTTTGCAGTGCGGGTGGTGAGACACTGGAACAAGTTGCCCAGAGAGGTTGTAGCTGCTCCCTCCCTGGATGTGTTCAAGGCCAGGCTGTATGAGGCCTTGAGCAACCTGTTCTAGTGGGAGGTGTCCCTGCCTATGGCAGGGGGGGTGGAAATCAATGAGCTTTGAGGTGCCTTCCAACCTTAACCATTCTGTGATTCTATATTGTTCAACACCATAGAATGATTTCAACCTACACAATGTTGATTTAGTCTCTGTGTAGTTAGAAAGTTCATTGTACAGTCACAGACCCAGGTCTCAAGTTCAAATTAGATTTGTATAAAGAGGGGATGTGCTGCCTCATATCTTCTGGACAGTAGAAGATTAATTAAGACCTGAAGATAATCCTGTTGCCAAAACAAAAATGAGCCAATGGTGAGTAGACAACATCAGATCTCAAAATTAATAAGGCTCTAGAATGTTTTTCTGTGTCCACTTTTCTATCCATGAGATAGGATTATAGATCTCATCTCTTAAGGACTGTGTGCCAGATTTTACCAAAAACCTGAGGAAGCTAGAAACAAATTATCAGTTTTCATTCAAAAGATGTTGGAATAGTGTTCAGAAAGTTATGAAACGACCTTTGAAACAACAAGGAATTAACATGAGGCTGAATTGTTCCATCATTAATTGAGCACCATCATGTGGGGAAAAAGAATTGTTTTTTGTAGGGAAAAAAATATTGCTTAAAGGAGAAGGATACATCTGTGGACAAAATTATCATCCCAAGCTGAATAAGCAAGATTTCATTTGAATCAAATTTGGTTTCCATCAAAACAACAAAATTAAAAAAAAAAAAAAAAGAAGAAAAAGCACAGAAAAAACCCTTCAAGTCCTCACAAAATATTTCAAATAATTATAATACTATAAAGACAATCAACACACTATACTTTAGAAGGTCAAGCTGAAGCTTAACTACATGGGTAGAGAAAATTTCTTTTAAAAATCTACACAAGAAAATAAAGCTTCAGGAAAAGTTTGATATAGAAGAGACTGGTGGGCTGTAATAGTTTCTTCATATTATTTCCAGGACCTGAAAGACATCACACACCTCTTTACTTCATTGTGGCATGGAAAGTAATGTTGATGTGAAATGATCTTGTACATTATTCTACAGCTCAACACAATCTTGCTGTTTCAGTTCACCTGTTCATTATGACTGCTATTTTTGTTGCAGATTATTTCCTTTGAGTACTTGGTGGATACGAAAGTAGGTATTGAGAATATTCCTTATAGCAATATCACAACTTCAGTTCTTTATAATTTGGAGTTTAAACTATTTTATGATACAAAAAAAAAAAAAAAAAACCAAACAAAACTATTTCCATGTAACAGTTTGCATTCAAATAGCAGGAAATACAAATTTGAAAGTTTACATTGCACTTAGTGAAAAGAGGATTCAGCTTAAAATATGTAAGAAACTATGCTCTTTGTACAAGAGTTCAGCAAGATGTTTTTGAAAGCTTGAGGATTCAGCTTAAAATGTATGAGAAATTATACTGATTGTACAAGAGTTCAGTAAGTTATTTTGAAAGCAAAATAACTTTATATATATCTTAAATATATATAAGAAATTATGCTGTTTGTACATGAGTTCAGAAAGATGTTTTGAAAGCTAAAGAATCATAGAATGGTTTAGGTTGGAAGAGAACTCAAAGCTTATCCAGTTCCAACCGCCCTGTGCCATAGGCAGGGACACCTCCCACTAGATCAGGTCACTCAAGACCTCATCCAGCCTGGCCTTGAATACATCCAGGGAGGGAGCAGTCACAACCTCCCTGGGCAACCTGTGCCAGTGTCTCACCACCCTCACTGTGAAAAACTTCCTCCTAACATCCCGTTTAAATCTCCCCTCCACCAATTTAAACCCATTCCCCCTCGTGCTGTCATTACAAGACCTTGTGAACAGTCCCTCCCCAGCCTTCCTGTAGCCTCCTTCAGATACTGGAAGGTTGCTATAAGGTCTCCTCGAAGCCTTCTCTTCTCCAGGCTGAAAAGCTCCAACTCCCTCAGTCTGTCCTCATAGCAGAGGTGCTGCAGCCCTCTGATCACCTTCGTGGCCCTCCTCTGGACTCTCTCCAGCAGTTTCATGTCCTTCCTGCGCTGGGGGCTCCAGAACTGCACACAGTACTCCAGGTGGAGTGTGAGGAGAGCAGAGTAAAGGGGCAGAATCCCCTCCCTTGCCCTGCTGGTAATGCTTCTCTTGCTGCAGCCCAGGACACGGTTGGGTGTCTGAGCCGCATGTGCACACTGTCAGCTCAAGATTCAGCTTAGAATGTATGAGAAACTCTACTGATTGTACAAGAGTTCAGTAAGATGTTTTGAAAGCAAAAGAGGATTTAGCTTAAATGAGAGTGGTGAGAGCCTGGAATGGGTTGTCCAGGGAGGTGATTTGGGCCACATCCCTGGAGGTGTTTGCAGCCAGGCTGGCAGAGGCTGTGGGCAGCCTGATCTAGGGTAGGGTGTCCCTGGGGGATTGGAACTGGCTGATCCTTGTGGTGCTTTCCAATCCTGATTGATTCTATGATTCTGTATAAGAAATAATGCTGTTCAGTAAGGTGTTTGGAATATAGACAGTACTCATGAGCATACCTCCAACCATAGGATTTGATCTTGAGCATCTTTCTTCTATGATGTGTGATACTTCGTACATCATAGAAGTATCATCTTCCTATAAGCAGATGTATAAAATGGTTCCTCCCCTAGATCCACATAAGTTAATTCACACATTGCTTCCATCTGGGTATCTCCTGAGTGCAATAAGTGTCATCATTCCCTGGCAGTGGAATTTCAGGTCATCACTTTCCAAATCCCTTCACAAGTACACCTATTCTTAAACTATTAAGCAGGTGGAAAATAATTTATTCTGTTTCCTCTTCAGTAATTTTGGAGCTTAGGTTTCCTAAATACCACCAAAGCAACACACGATTCAGTGGCATTCTTCATGACTTACACCGATGCAACAAGTTGCAGGATGAGACCCAGCAACTGTTCTGATTTTGGTAGTATTTCTGACTGGCAAATCAACACAGGTAATGCTGAGATTAATGAGTACAACAGCTGTCCTAGTCACTAACAGTAATTGTAGTGCTCACTTAAACTGAGATTCATGAAGTGGCAAGAGAGCAGAAACTGGCAGAAACATAGCTCTTGGAAAGTCACTACCAAGACACAGCAAACTCAGAAGGAAATACGGACTAGTGTTTCACTTGATGTCATCTTCCATTTTGTTTCAAATGCAATTGCTTTGATGGAAAATATATATTAAGTTTCCTCAGGCTTTAGATAAAAGTTTTTGTTAATTCTATTTCAGCTTACATGACTTGTGATGATCAGAGGGCTGGAGCACCTCTGCTAGGAGGATGGGCTGAGGGAGTTAGGACTTTTCAGCCTGGAGAAGAGAAGACTTCCAGGAGACCTTATAGCAACCTTCCAGTATCTGAAGGGGGCTACAGGAAGGCTGGGGAGGGACTGTTCACAAGGTCTTGTAATGACAGCACGAGGGTGAATGGGTTCAAATTGGTGGAGGGGAGATTTAAACGGGATGTTAGGAGGAAGTTTTTCACAGTGAGGGTGGTGAGACACTGGCACAGGTTGCCCAGGGAGGTTGTGTCTGCTCCCTCCCTGGAGGTGTTCAAGGCCAGGCTGGATGAGGTCTTGAGCATCCTGATCTAGTGGGAGGTGTCCCTGCCTATGGCACAGGGGGGTTGGAACTGGATGATCTTTGAGATCTCTTCCAACCTAAACCATTCTATGATTCTATTCTATGGTTCTACGACTTCCTTAGAATGCAAATGATCACCAAACTTCTTCCCCACTTACGTCGACTACATGATATGAAAAGACAAACAAGGAAAGAAACCAAGCATACAAAACATGTGGACAGGAAGTCCAGCCATTCCAGTGTGAAGTAAATTTTGTTTCTCCATTAGAATTTTTTCAGAAGACAACAGATAAGCTGAAACTAAGGAATGAGAAGGTAACCTGATCCTTTATGGGTATAACAGATCAGCCTAATTACCAATTAATCTGCTTTTTAACTTTCACAAACTCATCAGCTTCTTTCCCATCCTAATAAGAGTTTCATTAATTATTCTCTTGAGACCATTTAAACACAAGAAAGACTGAAGATACTTTAGTACTCATAATTTTTTTTTTGTCAGAAGATGATCTTTTCAAATAAACTAAACTACCCCTATTGTCTTCTTATCAGGAAAGCATGAACCTTTGTGGTAGTCTGGGAGTGATTCTCCCCCTCCACGTTTGATATCACCCAGATTAGACTCAGCCAGCTGGAATTCAAGAAATAAAGCTCTATGTTTACAGCTTTGCACAATATAGAAGGAGATATTTATAATATATTACAAATATTTACATATATATACAG
>VWZI01001222.1:129173-162693 GCA_013396835.1 Psilopogon haemacephalus
AAATAGTTTTATTAATGTTAATATATTAATATTAATAACGGATAATTAATTTCAACAATAATGATAGTATGAACAATAAGTTAATATTAACAATATGCCTACTAGCTTCATATTAATAATCCATAACCACTTATTAATTTCCACAGCAAGTATACAGAATTCCCAGGTTTTCAATATTCACATCAGAACTCACACACATTCCTGTTCCAGAAAAGCAGTGTTCTTCATTCATAATACTGCACTAGACCAGGTGCTGAGAGATGCTTGCAAGCCCCAAAGTTCATTATGATGGGAAAGCAGGAAGTCATCTACTGCTTATAATCCTAAATTAAAAATAATAGAATCTGATTTCCTAACAACATAACACAACATGATAACACTCTTGACTCTTTGTAATGCTGTAATGCTGTTGCACTAGTTCAGCTCTCAGTAAACAGCTTCACATCTAGCTTGTAAGATCAAAATTGATGCTTTATAGCTTCCACTGCTGCAAGAGTGGTATTCTTCGTAGTTAATGGAAAGAACACAGGTATATAAAAGCTAAGATTTTCCCTATGGAAAGTATCATAACTTTGTGACATTGCGTTGGTTTGAGGGTGTGCTTCCTTGAACTAATTGGAGGATTCTACAATTCTGTAACGTATGAACATGTTATTGCACACATCATGATGACCTCCCATCTATTATATGCTTTAATTACCAAACATATCACACAAGTTCCAAAGGTGTGCAATCTGATGTCTGAGAATCAAATTGTACTGCAAAATTTAACAAAGCCAAGTGTAAGGTCCTGCACCTGGGTCGCTGCAATCCCAAGCACAACTCCAGGCTGGATGGTGAGTGGCTGGAGAACAGCCCTGAGGAAAAGGACCTGGGGGTCTGGGTGGATGAGAAGCTCAACATGAGCCAGCAGTGTGCATACACAGCCCAGACAGCAACTGTGTGCTGGGCTGCAGCAAGAGAAGCATTACCAGCAGGGCAAGGGAGGGGATTCTGCCCCTTTACTCTGCTCTCCTCAGACCCCACCTGGAGTACTGTGTGCAGTTCTGGAGCCCCCAGCACAAGAAGGACATGGAACTGCTGGAGAGAGTCCAGAGGAGGGTCACAAATATGATCAGAGGGCTGCAGCACCTCTGCTATGAGGTCAGACTGAAGGAGTTGGAGCTTTTCAGCCTGGAGAAGAGAAGGCTTCCAGGAGACCTTATAGCAACCTTCCAGTATCTGAAGGGGGCCTACAGGAAGGGTGGGGAGGGACTGTTCACAAGGTCTTGTAATGACAGCAGGAGGGGGAATGGGTTCAAATTGGTGGAGGGGAGATTTAAACGGGATGTTAGGAGGAAGTTTTTCACAGTGAGGGTGGTGAGACACTGGCACAGGTTGCCCAGGGAGGTTGTGGCTGCTCCCTCCCTGGATGTGTTCAAGGCCAGGCTGGATGAGGTCTTGAGCATCCTGATCTAGTGGGAGGTGTCCCTGCCTATGGCACAGGGGGGTTGGAACTGGATGATCTTTGAGATCTCTTCCAACCTAAACCATTCTATGATTCTATGATTCCAATATCTAAACAGACTGCAGCTTGTAAGCCATGAAGAACACATCTTTCACTTTGCAGTTATTAGCACTCAAATGAACTAAGACAGTGCCACAGTTAAAGTAGTATGTAGTCACCTACCACACTGAATCACTTAGAGAGCTTTGTTTCAGTTGCATCATTGCGATAATTAACATTCATATTTCTGGTCCTTCATAGCACTGACATAGCCTGAAGTGGTTTTTGTCTGGGATAAAATGGGGGCACTTTATTTGTAATTGCATTTCTTACTCAGGAGCAGCCTGTACACTGTTGTGTTGGATGGGTGTGCTGGTTTTGGCTGGGGTAATCTTCATTGTAATTGGTATGGGGCTAAGGTTTAGATTTGTGCTGTAAACTGTTAATAACACAGGGATGCTTTAGTTTCTGCTGATCAGCACTAACACAGTCAAGACCTTCTCTGCTTCTCACCCCACCAATTGAGTAGGCAAAGGGTGCACAAGAAGCTGGGAGGAGGCTCAGCTGGGATAGATGACCCCAGCTAACCAAAAGGATACTACTGTGTTGTTTTGAGCTAATTGGAGAATTTGAGTGAGAAATTAGACTACTGGCTGAGAGAGGTAAACACAGTGTGGCACTGCACCCAGAGCTTTACTGAGAAAGGAAAAAAAAAAAAAAAGGTTCTTTTTAAGAACTGTTCTAAAAACAACCAGGTAGCAGATGGCTTCTGTCCATTCTGGGCTGCAGCTGCTTCTCTTGCATGGTCTCCTTTGTCTCTCTGTCTTGGTAGCTAATTCAGAGTAAAACTACTAACTTTTCTCCTACTACTAATCCCCCTGGCCAGTCTACTTCATCTTATCTGCAGCATCAACAGGTGGTGAGATAAGACTGGAGAAGGGGGGAAAGGTGGTAGGGGGTGGTTGGTTACCCTCTCTTGGAGATTTGGGTCTTTGGGAGGGCTGTGGTGTCTGTGTTAGCTTTTCATTGTATATATCTGTAAATATCTGTTATACCTTGTAAATATCTGCTTGTATATTGTGCATTGCTGTAAATATAAAGCTTCATTTATTAACTTCCAGTGTTTTCTGAGTCCTAGCCAGGGTTTATAAAAGGTGTGTGGGGGGGGGGCAGGTAACTGCTAAACCACCACAACTCCATACCATGACTCAGTATATAAAGTTGAGAGAAGAGGGAGGAACATTCAAAATTATATTTATCTTCCCAAGTAACCATTATGCATGATGAAGTCCTGCTCTCCTGTGCAGGGCTGAACACCTGCCTGACAGTGGGAAGTGCCAAATGAATTCCTTGTTTCATCTTGGTTGTGTGTGAAACTTCTGCTCTACCCATTAAACTGCCTTTTTCTCAACCCATGAGTTTTCTCACTTCTACCCATCTGATTCTCATCCTCATTCTACTGAGGGGAAGTGAGCAAGCATCTGTGTGTTCTTAGTTGCTAGCTGGGATTTAAAGCATGACAATAGCGCTGTGTGTACAGGTTTCCTCAGAATCTAGCAAGAAATGTGATTTCTGATTATATTATCAAGAAAATAAAATTATAAACATGTGCATTAAAGTTCTGAAGTGACATACATGAAAATAGGGTTTGAAACTATTCAGTGAAATAACCTTACTCCTTAGCTGTGTAAAGCAAAGGTGGGGTGAAAAGGTGATTCTGTGAATACAGAGTTTAAAAATGCAAGGTTAGCCTCCTCTACATCCTGAGCTTCATCCAATTTTATGGGTAATTAGGGTTAGCCCAAGGAGTGAACTTCAGAAGATTGCTCATAAGAGAATTCCAAATATTGATTGCCACATCGAAAACAGTGAAGAAGAAAGGTACTAAGAGGCTTAATTGCTCAATCCTAGTTACTGAAGTTAATAGAAGCTATGACAATGAGCTGTTGTACTTAGTTCCAGCAGGAATTAGTTACAAAAACACTGACAGCAAAGTGTTCTTGTTCTCATCTAGAACCTGAATTTCTGGGGAGAAACTCTGGGCCTTTGACATAGCAAGGCTGTCTCCCATGACATCCTAGTGAGCAAGCTCAGGAAGTGTGGGATGGAAGAGCAGGCAGTGAGGTGGATTAGGGACTGGTTACAAGGTAGAGTTCAGAGAGTGGTGCTCAATGGTGCCAGGTCCAGCTGGAGAGCTGTAACCAGTGAAGTCCCCCAGGGATCCCTGCTGGGTCTGGTGTTGTTCAACATATTCGTCAATGAAAGGCAATGATGAGGATACAGACAGACAGACAGACAGACAGAGCCTGCTCAGCAAGTTTGATGATGATACCAAACTGGGAGGCTTGGCTGATCCAGCTACAGGTTGTGAGGCCATCCAGAGAGACATTGGACACACAGAGCTGGGCATAGAGGAACTAAATGAGGCTCAACAAGGTGAAATATTCTCTCTTGGAAAAGCAATAATGGTGAAAATTTCATTTTAAGACACAGATAAGTTCTTGGTAGAATATTTTGTGTTTAAAGTTTGTAATTCGACAAGAAAAATTATCCAGAATTATATATGACTGGACTTCTTAACTTCTGAAACAGAACAGGTTTTGGATGACAAACACAATTCTTTATGACATAATAAAGCAAAATCTCAGGCTCAGAGGATGTAAAGGGTTGGAAGGGACCCAAAGAGACCAAGTCCAACCCCCCTGCCACAGCAGCACCAGACAATCTAGCTCAGGTCACACAGGAACACATCCAGACAGAACTGGAAAGGCTCCACAGAAGGAGACTCCACAACCTCTCTGGGCAGCCTGTGCCAGTGCTCTGAGACCCTTCCAGTCAAGAAGTTGCCCCTTGTGTTGAGCTGCAACCTCCTGTGCTGCAGCTTCCATCCACTGCTCCTTATCCTATGACAGGGAGCAATGAGCAAAGACTGTCCTCCTGCTCCTGACCCCCAGCCCTCAGACATTTATAAACACTGATTAAACCTCTCTCAGTCTTCTATTGTCCAGACTAAGCATCCTCTCAGGTGCCTCAGCATCTCCTCATCCGGCAGTGTTCCAGTCCCTTCAGAATTCTTTTAGCCCTCTGATGGACCCTCTCCAGCAGATCCCTGATCCTCTTAAACTGGGGTGCCCAAAACTAAAGGCAGTACTCAAGATGGGGTCTCACCAGGGCAGAGTAGAGGAGGAGGAGGACCTCCCTTGATCTACTGGACACACTCCTCCTAATGCACCCCAGGATCCCATTGGCCTTCTGTGTCATGGATGTTCTCCCCCAGCACTCCCAGGTCCCTCTCCTTGGGGCTGCTCTCCAGCAGTCACCTCCCAGCCTGTCCTGCTGCAGTTTTTCACTCCTCCTCAGGTGCAGGACTCTGCACTTGTCCTTGTTGAACCTCAATTGGTTCCTCCGTGCCCAGCTCTGTCTGTCGAAGTCTTGCTGCATGGCCTCACAGCCTGCAGCTGTATCAACCAAGCCTCACTGTGCTCTCTCAATGGGCAGGATGAGCACCTCCAGCATCGCTCTCCGGCTGCCACAGCCGCCTCAGGAGCAAGCCGCAGGCTGGCAGGCTGCAGGGGCTGCCGCTCACACAGCAGGGAGAGACCCTCTCAATGATGGGGCAGCACCGCCCCCCAGCGGCCGCCTCTGCGAACTGCAGTCATCGGGACGCGACCCGACGTTTGCCTGGGCTGCGCCGGCCGCCGCTCGCCTCGGCTAACGCACAGGTATACCTAGGCACTGCTTACATACACGGCGCAGTGTGTGTGAGCAAGTGCGAGAGGAGCAAGGTGAAGATTCGGTCTAATCTGGCCTTCGAGAAGACATTTCTAGTCATTGCATCTGGCACCCGCAGGGCGGGCATCAGGTGTTTTCCTCTTTGCTGTGAAAGGAAGGATGGAAATGTACAAAGGAAAAGGATTGTTTTAAATGCAGGAGTAATGGGCTTTCTTCTTTATAGCCGGCTTAGAATCTTAGAGAAAACAAAAGCACTTATACTGTAAATTCTGACATGCAGCAGATAACTGTGTGTGCATCCGTGTGAGCATTGTAAAGGAGTTTTGAACTCCAGGAACAAAGTCTGACTCTTAGGATAGCAATCAGAGGCAAAGTCCAGCTGAAGACCAATCGCTAATAACATATTCCAGGGTAACGTGGCCAAGTCTGCTTAACTGCTTCATTAAGGACACAGATGATGGAACAGAGTGCCCCAACATCAAAGGCTGCAAATGATACAACACCTAGACAAGTGGCTGATGTACCAGACAGTTGTGCTATAGAAGAGCCTCAACATGCTGGAGAAAAGGGCTGAACAAGAACATCAGAAAGTTCAACAAGGGGAAATGCCAAGTTCTGCATGCAAGAAGAAGTAACTCCCCCACACCATTCCAATGCTAATCACTCTTGCTTTGTATAACTTCTTCCGAACATCCAGCCTGAACCTGCCCTGGCACAGTTTAAGACTGTGTCCTCTTGTTCTGTCACTGAGTGCCTGGGAGAAGAGCCCAACTCCACCTGGCCACAACCTCCCTTTAGGTAGTTGTAGAGAATAATAAGGTCTGTCCTGAGCCTTCTCTTCTCCAGGCTGCACACCCCCAGCTCCCTCAGCCTCTCCTCACAGAGCTGTGCTCCAGGCCCCTCCCCAGCCTTGCTGCCCTTCTCTGGACACCTTCCAGCACCTCAACATCTCTCTTGAATTCAGACGCCCAGAACTGGACACAGCACTCAAGGTGTGGCCTGACCAGTGCAGTGTACAGGGATCGAATTACATCCTTGGTTCTGCTGGTCACACTGTTCCTGATCCAGGCCAGGATGCCATTGGCCTTCTTGGCCACCTGGGCACACTGATGGCTCATGTTCAGTTGCTGTCAACCAGCACCTCCAGGTCCCTCTCTGTCTGACTGCTCTCCAGACCCTCTGTCCCAGTCTGTAGCACAACTTTGGTCGTTGTGGCCAAAGTGCAGAACCTGGCACTTGGAGTTGTTCAAACCCATGGTGTTGGACTGTGCCCATCTGTGCAGCCTGTCCAGGTCCTTCTGCAGAGCCCTCCTGCCCTCTAACAGATCCACACTTGCTCCCAACTTGGTATCATCTCCAAACTCACTAGTGGAGGATTCAATGCCCTCCTCCAGATCATCAATGAAGATAGGAAACAGGACTGTGGCCAGCACTGACCCCTGGGGCACACCACTAGTGACAGCTGCCAGCTGGATGTTGCCCCATTCACCACCACTCTTTGTGCCCAGCCAGAGCGCCCCTGCCCAAGCCATGGGATGCCAGCTTGGCCAGGAGTTTGCTGTGACAGACAGTGTCAAAGGCCTTGCTGAAGTCCAGGTAGACCACATCCACAGCCTGCCCCACGTCCACCAGGCAGTCGCCTGATTATAAAAAGAGATCAGGTTGGTCAAGCAGGACCTGCCCCTCCTAAATCCATGCTGGCTGGGTCTGATCTCCTGCACATCCTGTAGCTGCCCTGCCTCCTCAGGAATTACCTCCTTCCACTGTTAAGTTAGCACCTCTCCTCCAGAGCTGTTAAGGCCATCACCCTGTCAGGTCTGTTCAAGGCCAGGGATGCTACACCTCGTTTGCACCATTAAGCCCTGCCACATGCATTTGTTTTGAGACAATAGAGCATTGGGCTACCACCCTGACCCGTGGGGAATTTGGTGAACTAAACCTTGTGGCCAACATTTTCAATTTGAAATCAATGAACCCCATAAGGAATTTTATAAGCTTCATACCCAGGGAGCATGGGGGAGGGTGTGAGAGAAAGGTGTCAGACTTAAATTTCTTTTATTACTTCAGTTATTGTGGACTTTTGACTCTAAAATAAGTTATTAGTCATAGAATTATAGAATCAGTCAGGGTTGGAAGGGACCACATGGATCATCTAGTTGCACCCCTCCCCTGCCATGGGTAGGGACACCCTACCCTAGTCCTTCAGTGTAAAAATTCTGTTCTCATAGCATACACATACAACTCTTACCACCTAAGAAAATGCACTATCAACACCTCTTACATTTTAGTGGCACAAAGCAGCTCTTGCAAACTCATCTCTGCTGGATGAGTGGTTACTATGGCTACTTCAGGATTGATTTTAAGCATGAGTCCAACCTTATGCTTGAGCTCATACTCATCTCACACAAGTTATTTGGCCATAATCCCAGACTGTTGAGGAATAAATCCTGTTTCCATGGTAGCCTTTAGCACAGGTCCAGGCATGCCTTTCTCTGTGGTGAAGAGCAGTGGCACAGAAGCAGTGGCACTTCCTCAGCCTGTGTTTTTCATGCCACCTCAAAAAATGCTCCATAGGTAAATGGGGCAATGGAAACATGCTCTGCCTGTGGTCTTCTCACCATAAGCATGTGCCATCAGGGCCTTTCAAAATGGCACTCCACAATGCATCATCATCAAGACCTGAAAACCTATGGATAAAGGTCCCAGAGTAAGCCATACATCTTCCATTCTTGTGACTATACCTTGGCGAATGAGTAGACCAATTTATGAAAATGGAGCTCCTCATCAGCTGCCTTAAGACCTAAAGGACAAGCTAACAAAAATAGAGTTACGGAAAGTGTGCAAGATGAAAGCATGAGGAAGTAAAGCATTATATTTAGAATCACAGAATTGCCAGGGCTAGAGGGGAACCTCAAGGATCATCTAGTTCCAGCCACCCTGCCATGTGAAGGGACACCTCACACTAGAATAGGCTGTCCAAAGTCTCATCTAGTCTGGCTGCAAACCTCTCCAGGGATGGGACTCAGCCACCTCCCTGAGCAACCCATTCCAGTGTCTCACCACTCTCATGCTGAAGAACTTCCTCCTCACATCCAATCCGAATCTACCCACTTCTAGTTTTGCTCCATTCCCCCTAGTCCCATCACTACTCAACATCCTAAAAAGTCCCTCCCCACCTTTTTTTGTAGGCCCACTTCAGATCCTGGAAGGCCACAAGAAGGTCACCTGGGAGCCTTCTCTTCTCCAAACTGAATAGCCCCAACTCTCTCAGTCCATCTTCATAGGAGCAGTGCTCCAGCCCTCTAATCATCCTCGTAGCCCTTCTCAGGACACACTCCAGCACAACCATATCCTTCTTGTAGTAGGGGCTCCAGAACTTTATGCAATACTCAAGGTGGGGTCTCACCAGAATGGAGTAAAGGGAGAGAATCACCTCCCTCAACCTGCTGCCTATGCTTGCCTTGATGTGACTCAGGATACTGTTGGTTTTCTGGGCTGCTGACTGTGTACACTGACAGCTCATGTTGAGCTTCTCATCCACCAGCACCTCCAAGTCCTTTTCTTAAAGGCTGCTTTCCAGCCAGTCACTATCAGTCCAGTCTCTATCAGTGCCTGGGATTGCCCCAACCCAGATGCAGGATTGTGCACTTGGTCTCGTTGAACCTCATGAGGTTGGCTTGGGCACACCTCTCCAGCCTGGCCAGGTCCCTCTGCATGGATCCCTTCCCTCCAGCATGTCAGCCACAACACACAGCTTGGTGTCATCAGTGAACTTGCTGAGGGTGCACTCAATGACAGTGTCCACTTCGCTGATGAAGATGTTAAACAGGACTGGTCCCAGTACTGATCCTTGAGGGACTCCACTTGTCACTGGCCTCTACTTGGACATGGACCAACAGCCACTCTTTGGGTGCAGCTGTCAAGCCAGTTTTTTGCCCAGAGTTGTCCATCCATTGAACCTATATTTACCAGTTTGGAGACCAAGATGCCATGCAGGACAGTGTCAAAGGCTTTGCTCAGGTCCAGGTAAATTATTTCAGTTGCTTGTCACTCATCTATTAGAGTTGTGACCTTTTCATAGAAGGCCACCACTTTTGTCAGGTACAGTTTGTGCTTGGTGAAGCCATGTTGGTTGTACCCAACCACCTCTTTGTTACTCTTCTGTCTCATCCAAGGAAATTTAATGAAGTATGTAAAGTACCACTACTTATCCTGACACTAGTGGTAGTTAGGCACAGCAGGAATTAATGAGGATAAGAGCAAAAGGAAAACCCCATTTGTGTAGGAGCACAGTGAAAACTGTAAAAAAAAGGCTTTGCAATCTGAACAACAAAAAGTTTTGCTGTTGTTTCTTCCTATCAAAGGCCTACCAGCCTTCAACCTTCCCTTTTTCTGATTAAGGCATGCATGGCAGTTTTTGGTACTCTTTAAAATGCAAACATGCAAGTGGAAAATGCTTATGTGCAATTTTCATTCTAAGGAGAGAAGAAAACTCCACCATTAGCAATGCATGGCCTGATAGAAATCATAGTGTACATGACTGGAAGGCACTCAGAAGCAGGTGCAGTGTGAAAATAAATATCTTGTTTCCTAAGTTTGCAGCTAAGGGAAAAAAAAAAAAAGTAATTATTTGTATTTTTATTTTTTAATAACTTCAGCTACCATGAGAAATGTTTGGGGGGTTTTGGATTTTTTTTCCCTCTTCCTGTCTCTACCAAGTTTAGAGCTTCATTCACAAGACATAACTCTAAACCAAGACAGTAACATCCTATCTGAAATAGATCTTTGAGTGGCAACATGTAAAGCTAGAGAGAGAAATTACTATCTTCAGCTACTTCAGTAAAACACACATCTGCCTCAATGCTAATCCTTCTGTACCTCTGTGGCAGAGTGGTTTTCCAGTGATTATTTTCATTCCAAGGAAAAATGCAGCATATACTCATGTAAATACTCTGTTCCTACTCTGATTATGTCCATATAGGAATCCTTAAAAGAAACCTTAAACTGAAGCATTAGTTTCCAGGACAAGAACAGCAAATATGCATCCCTGTGGTGGTGGTTCCGCAGTTACCCTCCCCACCCCACCACACTTTGAAACTGTGACTCAGTCATCTGGAATTTAATAAATGAAGCTTTATATTTACAGCAATGCACAATATACAAGCAGATATTTACAGTGTATAACAGATATTTACAGATATACACAGTGAAAAGGTAATACAGAAACACCACAGCCCTCCCAGAGATCAAAATCCTCCAGAGGGGTTTCTAATCACCCTTACCACCTTCCTCCCTTCCCCAATCTCATCTCACCAGCTGTTTCATGCAGCAAATAGGTGAAGATAGATAGGCCAGGGGGATTAGCAGCAAGAAAGAAGTTAGTGAAATTATTCAGATNTCTCTCTCTCTCTCTTTCTCTCTTTCTTTCCTTCTTTACTTTCTTTCCTTCTTTCCCTCTTTCCTTCTTTCCCTCTTTCCTTCTTTCCCTCTTTCCTTCTTTCCCTCTTTCTTTCTTTCCTTCTTTCATTCCTTCTTTCTTTCCTTCTTAGTAAAGCTATGAGTGAAGTAGCATCATCAGTGTTTTCCCTTCACAGCCTAATTTCTCATTCAAATCCTCCAATTAGTTTGAACCAGCACAATCCTGTAATAAAGTTGTGAAAACCATGAACAAATCAGTTAAGACATGTCAGTTTGCTGTATGACTTGCTTCTCCCCAGTAGCTCACTGAAGGATTTGGAAGAACTGGTCTGACAGCACTGGCACAAAGCAGAACTAAGAGCACCTGGAATCAATGTCAAATACGCCAGCAACAATCAGCTTACAGTCCAAATCCAACGGGACACCCTTTTCCTTTACTGTAACAATCAAATCAACAGTAACCCCCTAAACTGACAAAAATCCTCTCATCCTCACCTTTATTTGCCTTCGTGATGTTAAAATATTTAACGCTGCTTTCTGTCTGCCTCTGCAATGCTTGCTCTGCACATGCCCAGCCAGTTCCACAGCTGGTGGAAATCAATCCAACTGCCCTGAGGCAAGAGAGCCTTATTGTACTGCACCAGGTGAGGGTGGTTATGACCACTGGAGCCACACTGACACACTGCTGAGAAGCCATCTCTGCCATTACACTGTGACCAGGAGCAAGAAACATATGCGGGCACACTCACATCTTTTACATCAATTACTGAAGGTAAATTAGATCATAAAAGTGATGCATTTGATGTGTCTGAAATAAACTTTTCTGGAAAAAAAAAAACCAAACTAAACAGATTTTTGATACTTCATACCTTTTCAGAATTGAGTTTTACTTCATTCTTAAGGTCTTTCTAAATACTGACATCACATTAGTGTGTAGATTGATGAAGCATAACTCAGTGAGCGTAAGTGGTGAGGTCCTGGAATGGGTGGGGCCACATCCCCGGAGGTGTTTGCAGCCAGGCTGGATGAGGCTGTGGTCAGCCTGATCTAGGGTAGGGTGTCCCTGCCCATGGCAGTGGGGTTGGAAGGAGATGGTCCTCCTTGGAATGTGGTCCATTCCAACCCTGACTGATTCTGATTCTATAAATATTGTGAACACAGGAGAGAGGAAAACAATTGAAAAGGCCATTAACAGGGATAATTCCCAAGCAAAATCCCGCCTAGGAGTGCACTGAGGTTTTACACACTATAAAACATCTCAACAAAAACCATAAATGCAATCTAAAAATCTTTTGAAAAATTCACAACTGGATGTTTTCCACTGTCAAGAGATTTGCTACGGCATGGCAGTCAATTTAGATGTCTGGCTGTGGTTTTTTTCCCTCTTTCATTAAGTGGTAATTCAGCTCTTCATCTTTTCCCATTTTCTTTACTCACTTTCAGGCAATTACTGTTGGGGGCTCTGATGTTAATCAGTTACACAGAGCATATTTAGAGATCAGATAGCTTTTAGAGTATAAAGTTGAGTTAATGGAAGCGTCAACCTGAATAGATGCAAAAGCCAGACATCTTTGATATCAGTGCTTGATTGAGTTTGTAAGTCAGGTGTTAACATGAATAAGTAACCTTTACTTAGCTGAAGGAGCATTTGACAAGAAATCTGCACTGATGAGCTATGAAGGCAGCCTATTTATAAGACTGCTTCATATTGCTGCTTTACCAGCAGGGCAAGGGAGAGGATTCTCCCCCTTTACTCTGCTCTCCTCAGACCCCACCTGGAGTACTGTGTGCAGTTCTGGAGCCAGCGCAGGAAGGACATGGAACTGCTGGAGAGAGTCCAGAGGAGGCCATGAAGATGATCAGAGGGTTGCAGCAGCTCTGCTATGAGGACAGGCTGAGAGAGTTGGGGCTTTTCAGCCTGGAGAAGAGAAGGCTTCCAGGAGAACTTATAGCAACCTTCAGTATTTGAAGGGGGCTACAGGAAGGCTGGGGAGGGACTTGTAATGACAGGACGAGGCGGAATGGGTTCCAACTGGCAGAGGGGAGATTTAAATGGGATGTAACAAGAAATTCTTCACAGTGAAGGTGGTAAGACACTGGCACAGGTTGCCCAGGGAGGTTGTGGCTGCTCCCTCCCTGGATGTGTTGAAGGCCAGGCTGGATGAGATCTTGAGCAACCTGATCTAGTGGGAGGTGTCCCTGCCTATGGTGGGGGGTTGGAACTGGATGATCTTTGAGTTCTCTTACAACCTAAACCATTCTATGATTCTATTCTATGATTCTGTGTTCCTCGTATTTTTGGTCTTGTTTCCTTTTGTTCTTAAGTAATCTAAATCCTTAACATCAAGCAGAAACAGAATCTTTACATGTTAAGAAACATGTGAAATTACTGACAATGAAAAGCAGGACCCTACTTATGTGTACATAAAAGGGGTTCTTTATTGTCTTCTCTTAATTGTTACAGTAGAATAGAATAGGAGTAGAATAGACTAGGAAAAGGAATAGAATAGAATAGAATAGAATAGAATAGAATAGAATAGAATAGAATAGAATAGAATAGAATAGAATAGAATAGAATAGAATAGAATAGAATAGAATAGAATAGAATAGAATAGAATAGAATAGAATAGACTAAGCACACAGTGCTGCATGTGGGGTGTAAGGAGAGCAGAGCCAAGGGGCACAATCCCCTCCCTTGCCCTGCTGCCCACAGCTGCTCTTGCTGCAGCCCAGCACACAGTTGCTGTCTGGGCTGCACTCACACTGCAGCCTCATCTTGAGCTTTTCATCACCCCAGACCCCCAGGTCCTGTTCCTCAGGGCTGCTCTCAGCCATTCCCCACCCAGCCTGCAGTTGTGCTTGGGACTGCACCCACCCATGTGCAGGACCTTACACTTGGCCTTGTTGAATGTCATGAAGTTGGCCTGGGCACACCTCTGCAGCCTGTCCAGGTCCCTCTAGCAAGTCGACTATGCCACACAGCTTGATGTCATCTGGACACTTGCTGAGGCTGCACTGATTCCTCCGTCTATGTCACTGACAAAGATGTTCAACAGCTCTGGGCCCAGCACTGACCCCTGAGGGACACCTCTTGTCACTGGTCTCCAGGTGGACATTGTGCCCCTGATCACCACTCTCCATGTGCCACCATCCAGCCAGTTCCTCATCCAGCAGTGCTCCACCCATCAAGTCCATGTCTTTCCAGCTTGGTGAGCAGGATGTCATCTGGGACAGAGTCAAATGCCTTACTCGGGTCCAGTTATACTGTGAAGTAACGCCACAATTCACAGACACAAAGCTGTGACCATGCAGCTACATCTCTAAAGCACATATAGAAACTGGATAAGGCAAAGTAGAAAAATAGTCTTTGATCTAATTCAATGGCAGGAAACCCAAGATTTTGCAAATCCCTAGCATTTCAACAACGTTTGCAGCTATACCATGAAGAGCAGAAGATGGCTCTGACTGTGTGTGCCATTTCAATCCATTCAAGCTTCTTCTCATTAAACAAGGAGAAGTTCATCCACAAGATGCAAGTTGAAAATGCTTAAATATTACCATGGTAATAAAACTCACTAGTGCATTATGTTACAATGCTTGATTTCAAGGCGTTTCTTTGACCTACAAATAAAACATATATAAATCCTCCCCAGGTTTTCAGATAAGTAGTGTTCATGCAATGGTCCTATTACGAGAACTAGGACACCCAGGGGCCTGGGTGTTATGCTTTTACATGAGTTCAGGAACAAAAAGGCCCAGTTAGTGGCAGTCACTACCAACTCTCTGCCTAGGAGAGCCCCATTATTCCTCTGTACTTCTAGCGCAAGTTTTTTTATGATTCATAGAATCATAGAATCATAGAATGGTTTAGCTTGGAAGAGACCTCAAAGATCATCCAGTTCCAACCACCTGTGCCATAGGCAGGGACACCTCCCACTAGAACAGGTCGCTCAAGACCTCATCCAGCCTGGCCTTGAACACATCCAGGGAGGGGTAATCTGGAAAACAAATCTCCAGAAAGGCATAAATTTTCAGAGCTGTGGCAGAGGGAAGTGTGAATCCATATCTATCCTCTGATGCAGGAAGGGCTATGTAATATTTGTTCTGAACCCCCCATCATGAGAGAACAATAGGGTAGCTGAGCATTACAAAGAGAGATTGCTTCTCCATCTGCACTGCCTAGCAGCAGCACCTGATGTAGTCTCTAGAGCAGCAACATTGCCACAATTCACCACTATGAACCAGGGTGAGCTGCTGGCACATCTGAATCTAGTGGAGCTCTGACTTTAGCAAGGCCAGAATTCATCCCAGGCTCTTGTTGCCTCGAGAGATGCAAAAGTGTGTTCACAGATATGAAGTGCAGACATTTATACTACCAAAAGCTGTTGTTGGCATTTTTATTTTGAAGGCACAGTCTTATGGAAACCTATTGGATGCTCATGCATTATTAATTTCCTTCAGCTATAAAAAAAAATAAAATGGAATGTACAATAACATGTTGTTTATTGCTTATGCCTGTGTGATGCTCAGAGACTCAGATCTCCTGCCAGACACTTACAAGCAAAACTGTTCCACTTCATGCTGATGACACTGCTCCATCAAACAGCACTAATCAAATTGCCCAGGGCCTTCCAAACAAACTGTTAGGCTGCATTATCAAAAAATAGTCAAGTTGGTACTGCCCATCTTATCTTACACTGACAGCGTGAATTGGAAAGCCTCCAAACGACATTATTAAAATATAATAGATCCTACAGATTTGCTTCTGAAATTCCAGCAACGTTACATCACTCTCCTGAAATGAATGGCAGCTGATAGCTATCACAATATTTAGAGGTTTATAAAGGAAAAAAAAAAACGGATCCACTTCAAAGGTAGCAATGTGTTAGCATTAGATTTTAACATGCTTTATGGCGAAGATTCCTTGCTTAACTAGAAAAGAAGCTCACACCGGTCTGCTCATTACTCTCCCTCTTGGTAGCTGTGGGTCTTACTTGCGTGTTGTGAAGGTCAGGGGGATTAATGTGGCCAAATCAGGAATTATAAAAACAGAATTATTTTATTCCCAGAAACCCCTTTCAGGTGGGAACCTCTCAGGTGGGATCTTTTAGGCAGGAACTTTCTTGCACTTTTTCCCTCACCTGTTTATGCCTTTTCGGACAAGATGTTCATTTGTCAATACATATTGGGTGCATGAACTCAGCCAATAGCAAGCTCAAATCCCTGTGTGATCTGGCAGCATGAGCCTCCACACCCGCCAAAGGGCACTCTGCTGCTCCCCCCCTGCAAGCCCACAGAGCAGGGGCAGGAAAGCAGTTTTGCACTGCCTTCTTCTCCCACTCACCTGTAGCGGGGGTGGGGGGGAGGAGAAGGAAGGAGTTTGGGGTGACCAGGACAGTGTCTTCCACAGCTTTAAAAGTGTTTTCAGGAATGTGGTGGTTTAAGCAGTTCCCTGCCACCCCACCTTTTGATATAAACCCCTGCTAGGACTCAGAACACTGGAAGTTGATAAATGAAGCTTTATATTTACAGCAATGCACAATATCCAAGCAGATATTTACAAGGTATAACAGATATTTACAGATATATACAATGAAAAGGTAATACAAAAACACCACAACCCTCCCGGAGACCACAATCCCCAAGAGGGATAACCAACCACCCCTACCACCTTTCCCCCCTTCCCCAATCTTATCTCACCACTTGCTGATGCTGCAGATAAGCGGAGATAGATTGGCCAGGGGGGTTAGTAGTAGGAAAGTAGTCAGTAGAATTACTGAGAATTAGCTAACAAAGCAAAGAGACAAAGGAGACCATGCAAAGAGCAGCCCCAGCCAGAGCAGTCAGAAACCATCTGATATCTAATGTTTTGGGTACAACACTTTAAAAACTTTTTTTTTTCTTTCTCAGTAAAGCTCTGGGTGCAGTGCCATACTGTGTTTTTCCTCTCTCAGCCAATAGTCTAATTTCTCTCTAATTTTCTCAAATTAGCTCAAACCACCACAAGGAAGATGAAGAAGGATCATGTTAGGGTGGTGCAGTCAGAGGCAGGCAACTTTCATGTGGGTGCACTCACCCTAAGTATGGATGATTTGCTGTATCAGGGGGTTGAAATAAGTAAGCCATGGCAACAGAAGGTCTAAAAGAGAACAGAGTGCCTAATAAAGACAAGAGCGGGATGTGGAGCAAGAATGAGGATGTGTTACAGGGGAGTTGTGGGGGTTCAAAAGGGGAAGAAAAAATGACCTTGAGTTATACACAGCTGCTGGATGTAGGGGAGTTAACACACCTTGGGCACAGAATGTTTGAAATACGGTGTCTAGTGGGGTCAGGGAGTGAGGTAACCTTGGGGGTTGTGAAACTCTGATAAGGAATGCAAAACAAAGACCTTACAGTTTCTCTGTGTTCTTAGATGTTAAGCAGTGTCTGTATCTTGCACTAAAATAGAGATGTGTGATTTCACATTTTGATAAGCCAATCATTGGACTCGTCTTGGCTGTTGGGTTAGTGTGAATAACCAATAGAAGCAGGACACGATGACTTGTTTAGAATATCTAAGCATATATAAGATGAACAAATACACGCAATAAAGGGAACTTGTTTGCATCAAACTGTCTCCCTGTCTCCCTTGTCGTGGCACTTTCAGACTGGAGAAAGCCTCTGGCATCGTGAGCTGTATTTAAGGAAACTGGGAATTGTTCAAACACAGGGGAGACATTATCTTCTCAAGGATTGCCAATCATCCTGAACAACTGGAGAAGATGAAGAGCCTTTTGGGAATATAGATTGCCTATATGGAGTGTGCTGCAAGGTTTTATGAGGGCAGTATTCTTACTTCGTGCAATGTGTGCATCCAGCTCTTAGCTCCTCTGAGTTTGTATTGGTCTGGTTTAAGCATCCCAGAGATTCAAATCCTAACAGAATAATAAAATAAATACGATGCCCCCCCCTCCCCACCCCCATTTGGAAAGAATTAGGTGTAGAGAGTGAGAAAGCAGTAAAACACCCAAAGAATAGTCCTGCTCCGATTTGGATGTTTAAAGGGAAAAAATGTAACAATAAAAGGTATTTAAGGTAAGGGGAGTTACAAAATGTACAGGGAAGGGAAGTCAAGATACAAATATATACAAAACCAGATTGGTGGCAATGGATGGAGGTAGATTCAGGAGGTGGTTGCTCCACCACGTGTTTTTTGCTGGCCACATGGCACAGTAGGAGCAGTCGGAATGGTGGTTGTGATTGGTGAAGCAGGGCAGAGAACACAAAACCAGGAAATTGCTCTGCTTTTGTAGGGGTTCAGACAGGACGTGGGAGTGGGCTAACCACTGCACCTGGGGTCAGGTTCAGACCACCTCCAGGGAGGAGTCAGGAGGACCTGGGATCAGCTTCAGACCACCCCCCAGGAGTGGTTAACCCTTTACAGAGTTATACTGTTGGCCAAGTCCATGTTGGTAAAGAGCATCATGCATTACAAATGGATCTGTAGAACAACTGACATCAACACTATGGGTGTGTGATGCACCCAAACACTTCCTGAAAACACATGAGATGTACACTAGGGGGCACAGCTTCCACTTTTCATTCCATCTGAAAGGGGGAACTATTCCAACATGCAAACAAAAGTGGGGTAAGTGGGCATTATTGGGTGTTTCACTCAAAAGCTGTCCCTGATCAGAACAAAAATGCTAATGTAGTTGTAGCTTTTGGAAGACTTCATGCTTTAGCCTCTCAAGCTCAAGCCTGACTGGTGTCTCAAAAAGTGAAACGAGCATATTCTATTCTATTCTATTCTATTCTATTCTATTCTATTCTCTTCTATTCTATTCTATCCTATCCTATCCTATCCTATCCTATCCTATCCTATCCTATCCTATCCTATCCTATCCTCTCCTATCCTATTCTTTCATTCTATTATTCCATTCCATTCCACGTGGCCTGACCAGTGCCAAGTACAGGGGAAGAAAAATCTCCCTTGTCCTGCTTGTCACACTATTCAAAATCAGGGAAAAAAATGCACCAAGAAATTCCAAAACACTCCCTTTTTTTCCCCCCATTTTTTCCCCCCTTTAAATAAATACTTATATACAGATATGTATGTATATCAGCATATTTGTAAAAAATTAGGAAGCAGAAGAAAAGTTGAATTTGCAATCGACAAAGCTGTCAGTAACTAATTTAGCATCCCGTTTAACACCATAAGTAGCAGTATATAACAGACATTATTTCACAACAGTCGAAGAAAAAATAATCCACAAAAAAAAAAAAAAAAAAGGCCCCTTGTATTCAAAGTGACAATTCTCTTATGGCAACATCACAGGGAAAGGTTGTAATTAATGCAAACAAAATAAAGGAGACAATCTATTAACATAATCTGAATGAAATCCTTCCACAGCTAAATGCAGACACTAAGTGCTAGTATAATACTTTATTAATTAACAGTATTTATCCACTGGGAAATGAGGATAAAAGACTGTACACTTTGTCAGGCTGCAGAAAAATGTGTTAGCTCTTCATAAGAAATGCATAAAACTCAAACAAAAGAACGATTATCTCTTTAAACCAATTACATTTAATCTCAGAAGAAAGAGTGAATAAATTGGTTCCTTCATCTTACAGTGATACATCATTGGAATTGCGGAGATCACACTCCTGTATAGATTGCAGGGCTGCTCTCAAGCTATTCTCTCGGACTACTGAAAGTGTTGGTATGTCAGATGGCATTTTAAGGTACAGGGGTTTGTTGTTTTTTTTTTAAGAGGAGGAATAGTTTTGTAAACCCATTCGTTTGCACCGAGCAGTTTTCAAACAGAGAATGTAGTCCTTTCTAAATGGTCTTCGTCACAAAGAATAACCATCCTGGGCAGGCACTTCTATAAAGTGTGCCTGTCCTTATCCTAACTGCTGTCAGAATAGCTTACACTTGCCACATGCTCTTTCCTTCACTCAAATATTACAGTTGCAACATTTTTACACAGTCATAGTTTCATAGAATCACAGCCGTAGTTTCATAGAATCATTTTAACTGATTGTAAATAATTCCTTACCCATTTTCTGCATTAAAAAAAACAACCAAACCCACCCAGGTCCTCCAAACAAAAAAGGATTTATGAATTAACACAAACACAAGCGAGCAACCTACTGAAAAAAGACTTAAGATGAAATATTATACATAAAATGAGAGAAAATGGAATAGTAAGGGTGGAAGAGTACTAGTCAAAGGGAGAATATTAAAACCTAGCGAATACATATGGATGTGAGGAGGAAGTTTTTCAGCATGAGAGTGGTGAGAGCCTGGAATAGGTTGTCCAGGGAGGAGTTTGGGGCCAGTTCCCTGGAGGTGTTTGCAGTCAGGCTGGATGAGGCTCTGTGCAGCCTGATGTAGGGTAGGATGTCCCTGGGCATGGCAGGGGGGTTGGAACTAGATGATCCTTGTGGTCCCTTCCAACCTTGTCTGATTCTATGATTCTATGATATATGAGGCCTTGAGTGACTTGTTCTAGTGGGAGGTGTCCCTGCCTATGGCGGGTGGTTGGAACTGGATGAGCTTTGAAGTCCCTTCTAACCTAAACTGTTCTATGATTCTATATGGACTAAGCTAATTCTAAAATTACTACTTTAACATATTTACTTTCCAACGTAACTGATTTTAGAAAATTAGACATCCTAAGAGAGAGTTTAGCTATTAGATTTCTTGCTATTTATTCCGAACCCCATGATAGAAATTTTTCCTGGCCACTTTAAGAAGTCTCATATCAATCAATGATCTTTGAGGTCTCTTCCAACCTAAAGCATTCTATGATTCTATGATAATTTCCATCTTTTAGTCCAACTAAGAACATTGGAGTCTTGCATTTTTTTCCTGACAGACCCTTACCCAAGATCCTGCATTGTCCCAGGAAAGGAACAGACTGAAATGTATATTCCTGTGCACATTGCCACTGCATCAACCAAAACTTCCTAAAGCCTTTCGTTCATACTGTGTTACCTTGCAGTTATGCATATTCTATTCTTATTGAAAAGAAATGCCTGAGAATTGGCACTGAATTACACTTTGGAAAAGGATATTTTCTTTAAAAGTGCTCCAAAAGTCTCTATTCTTGTGTTACCTTCAGGATAAGGACTGGCTTTAACAGCTGGGTTGGTTAGGCTGGGTGGGTTGGGCTGGGTGGGTCAGGCTGGGCTCATGTCATGGCTGGACAAGGCTCTGTGTGCTGCCTGCCTGGGGAAAAGTAAAAATTAAAACCTTTTTAGGTGTCAGTGTTACTTTGAATGAAGGCAGACAGTCTCCTCAGAGGGGCTTGGTTAGGCTAGACCAATGAGCCAACATTAATGTGATGAGTTTCAACAAGGTCAAATGCCAGGTCCTGCACTTGGGTCACAACAACCCCAAGCAACAATCCAGGCTTGGGGCAGTGTGGCTGGAGAACTGCTGGCAGAAAGGGACCTGGGGGCTGTAATAGACAGGAGCTGAATAGGAGCCAGCAGTGTGCCCAGGCAGCCAAGAAGGCCAATGGCATCCTGGCTGGGATTAAAAATGCTGTGTCCAGCAGGAGCAGGGAGGGGATTGTCCCCTTGGACTATGCTCTGGTGAGGCCACACCTCAAGTACTGTGTTCAGTTTTGGGCACTGTAATACAAGACAGATGTGAAGGTGCTGGAGTGGATCCAGAGGTGGACAATGAAGCTGGGGAAGGGCCTGAAGAATAAATCTTACGAGGAGTGACTGAAGAAGCTGGGGATGGTTAGTGTGAGGAAGAGGGGATGAGGGGAGACCTCATTGCTGTCTACAGCTACCTGAAGGGACTTTGTGGAGAGGCTGCTGCTGGTCTCTTCTCACAGTTAACTGGAGACAGAACAAGGGGGAAATGGCCTCAAGCTGAGACTGGGGAGGTTTAGATTGGACATTAGGAAAAAGTTTTTGATGGAGAAAGAGCCTAGGGAGGTGGTGGAGTCAGCAACCCTGGATGTGTTTAAGGGTGGTTTGGATTCGGTGCTTGGAGCTATGGTTTAAGGTGAATCTTGTAGAGTAGGGTTCTAGGTTGGACTTGGTGATCCTGTGGAGCTTCTCCAACCTGGATGTTTCTGTGATTCTGTGAAAAACTACCAAATGCTTCTTTGGAAGAGAAACATTTTCTGTTAGGAGTTCCAGCTTTGATCCTTCACTCTTCCAGTCTATTTGTAGGCTTGTGTCTCAGACAGGCTTCATCTCCCTTAATGTATTGGAACATCACAAATGCAAAGTCTGCTCACACCATGAATACTTCAGGGAATATCTTCATTATCCATTTATGAACATTAAGATGTAAAAATAGTCTTGGTCTGGAGACCATTCCATCCTGAATGTTACTGTGAGAAATCTTCTTCCTTCCTTCCTCCAAGGCAATTCTTTCTACCTAGTGGGGCACTTTGAATCCCACTTGCCTTAAGAAGATGCAAAAGCATTCATAATCAATAAGAGATTAATAATTTATTTGCTATTCATGGGTATGTATTGACTTCATATTATTACAATTTACCCTTTACGAGACAAAATTCTAGAAACCAAAAGGCTGAAATAAAAAGGCACTCGGATAGGAAAGATAAAACTTTCACTACAATGGGTGAATGCAGATTTCTCCTTTAACATTGCAGTAGAATATAAAAATTTCTTTTTTTTTTTTTCCTAAGGCTCATTAAAAAACTAACATGTAATGCAGTGGGTAACTCAAATTATCTCAAGTTTCTCAAACAAAATGCATTTCTATGATACTTAGGATCTGCTTTTTGTTTCCCCTCCCCCCCCCCCATTTTATTTATTGAAAAATGCTTATATTTAAAATTGGTAATTTGTCTTTTTATTAATTCCTGCTATTGCACCATTTTACAGAATAAGAAACAGAAACCTTCCCAAAGTCGCAGGACATCCCTTGCTCAGAAGCAGAGCTAAAAGTCAGCAAGTCAGCAGTGTGCACTTGCAGCCCAGAAAGCCAAGCAGAGGCTGGGCTGCAGCAGGAGCAGTGTGGGCAGCAGGGCCAGGGAGGTGATTCTCCCCCTATACTCTGCCCTGGTGAGATGCCACCTGGAGTACTGCATCCAGTTCTGGAGCCCCTGGGACAAGAGGGATGTGGACATGCTGAAGTGTGTCCAGAAAAGGGCCACGAGGATGCTCAGAGGGCTGCAGCACCTCTGCTGTGAGCACAGTCTGAAAGAGTTGGGGCTGTGCAGGCTGGAGAAGAGGAGGCTCCCAGGTGACCTTATTGTGACTGGAAAGTCTCAGTAGTTCCTGTGCAAGTCTTACTGTAGCAGCAGCATCATTAAAACTACAAAAGGTGTTCTTGGAATCCTTATGTACCTGCTGAGCAGGGTGACTTCTTTGTCTGAAACATTTCCAGAGAATGAAAAGCTCTGGTTATTGGAACCTGTTTTGTGTAGCACAAACTCAGGACAGGCTGAGAGATTTGGGGCTCTGCAGCCTGGAGAAGAGAAGGCTTACAAGAGACCTTATACTGGCCTCTAATATCTGAAGGGGGCCTACAGGAAGGCTGGGAAGGGACTATTCACAAGGTCTTGCAATGACAGAACAAGGAGTAATGGATTTAAACTGGTGGATGGGAGATTGAAACTGGAAGTTAGGAGGAAGTTGTTTGCAGTGAAGGTGGTGAGACACTGGCACAGGTTGCCCAGGGAGGTTGTGGCTGCTCCCTCCCTGGAGGTGTTCAAGGCCAGGTTGGATGAGTCCTTGATTGACCTGTTCTAGTGGGAGGTGTCCCTGCCTATGGCACAGGGGGGTTGGGACTGGATGATCTTTGAGGTCCCTTCCACCCTAAACCAGTCTATGATTCTCTGATTCTCTGTGCTACTCTCCTTTTGCTAATGTCTTTGCAGTTCCAGTATCCTCCTTGATGCATTTTGCTGCACACTTAATGTCATCACAGGTGCAAAAATGTAATTTCAATCTTGAATGCTGCTGCACATGTGCCTGAAAATCACTGAAGGCCAAAACTCGATGCTGCTAACACAGATTGTGGGTCAACAACATTTTTCTTTGCTCGCTAATGCTTTATTGTCTCTTAGTATACATTGAAATAATAATGGTAATTTATGCAGATATTCTGTACGCATAGCAAATAATGAGAAACACCTGCAGAAATTTCCCTCCTTCTCTGTGTTCAGCAACTAATTATATTTTTAAATAATGTCTACCATTGAACACAATTATCCAAATAACTTTAAGTAATGGAATCTTTAAAGGTGTTTTTGAAAATGTTCACACAGTTTTTAAACAGTCTTTTTACACATCAGAGAGGAGACAAAGAATGTGGTAAGCAGCTTAGTAACCCAAAAGTGTTTTGGCAGCTTTAATTCAGACTGAGATTTTTATTTTTTTTTTTCAGTCACAGGATGTCAGGGGCTGGAAGGGACTTCCAAATCTCATCCAGTCCAACCCCCCCTGACAGCAGGATTATCTATACCAGATCACAAAGGAACGCATCCAGGCAGGTCTTGAATATAGAATCATAGAATGGTTTAGGTTGGAAGAGACCTCAAAGATCATCCAGTTCCAATCTCCCTGTGCCATAGGCAGGGACACCTCCCACTAGACCAGGATGCTCAAGACCTCATCCAGCCTGGCCTTGAACACCTCCAGGGAAGGAGCAGCNCCTGGCCTTGAACACATCCAGGGAGGGAGCAGCCACAACCTCCCTGGGCAACCTGTGCCAGTGTCTTGCCACCCTCACTGTGAAGAACTTTCTCCTAACATCCAGTTTAAACCTCCCCTCTGCCAGTTTGAACCCATTCCCCCTCGTGCTGTCATTACGAGACCTTGTGAACAGTCCCTCCCCAGCCCTCCTGTAGCCCCCTTCAGATACTGGAAGGTTGCTATAAGGTCTCCTCAAAGCCTTCTCTTCTCCAGGCTGAAAAGCCCCAACTCCCTCCCCCTGTCCTCATAGCAGAGAGGGAGACTCCACAACCACCCTGGGCAGCCTGTTCCAGTCTTCTGTCACCTTCACAGAGAAAAAGAATCCTCCTCATGTTTCCATGAAACTTCCTATGCCTCAGCTTCCACCCATTGCCCCTTGTCCTGTCATCAGGCATCACCCAGCAGAGCCTGGCTCCAGCCTCCTGACACTCACCCTGCACATATTGATAACCATTACTGAGGTCACCTCTCAGGCTCCTCTTCTCCAAGCAGCACAGCCCCAGCTCCTCTCAGGCTCTCCTCCTAACAGAGCTGTTCCATTCCCTTCATCACCTTTGTGGCTCTGTGCTGGACTCTCTCAAGCAGTTCTATGTCCCTCTTGAACTGGGGAGTCCAGAACTGGACACAGTACTCCAGATGTGGCTTCACCAGTGCAGAGTAGAGGGGCAGGAAGACCTCTCTCGACCTACTAACCACAGCCCTTCTAATACACCTCAGAATGGCATTGCCCCTCCTGGCTCATGCTCAACCTCCCATCTACTAGGACCCTCAGATCTTTTTCCCTTTCACTGTTTTCTAACAGGTCAGTCCCCAGCGTATACTGATCCCTGGTGTTGTTCTTTCCCAGGTGTCAGACTCTACACTTGCCCTCGTTGAATTTCATTCCATTTCTCCCTGCCCACCCCTCCAGCCTGTCCCAGTGTGGCTGAATGACAGCACAGCCTTCTGCTGTGGCAGCCACTCCACCCAGTTTGGTGTCATCAGCAAACTTGCTGACAGTGCACTCTGTGCCCTCATCCAGGCCATTGATGATTACATTGAACAGAACTGGTACTAACCCCTGTCGGACTCCACTAGTCACAGGCCTCCCTCTAGACTACATCCCATTGATCACAACTCTCTGACTTCTTTCCTTCCACCAGTTCCTCATCCACCTCACTACCTGATCACCCAGAACACACTGCATCAGTTTAGCCAGAAGGATGCTGTGGGAGACAGTGTCAAATGCTTTACTGAAATCAAGAACAACCAAGTCCACTGCTCTGCCATCATCTCTCCACCAGGTTATGTCCTCATCAAAGGCTATTAGGTCTTCTGCTGGTAATACTTTGCTGATGTAAGGAAAGGTTTGGATTTCCCCAATACTTTGCCTTCCTGATTAACATTCCTGTTAAATATATTAAAGTATATTAAAGATAAACTACAAGAAAAAATAATTAATACTGAACCACTCCAGTGAAAGTGCCTGACTCAGCAGAACTCACCTTTCCAAAGAAGAGATTGGAAAGCAGAAGCAGGGATGGAAAATAGCAATCTTATGAATAAGGAATGAGAGTCTAATTTAAGGAGAAGAGTGGACCAAAGGTCTCTGAAGAATCACAGATTTGTACCTTGTGTACTGAACAGTTTCTTTCCGAAACTCTAACTTAATGGGACAGAAATGTTCTTGCTGTATTCTCCTTTGCAAGTAAATAAGTCCAAAAGTGTAAAAGAAAAATCACATGGCATCTACAGTAATCAACTCTGGTCCTGAAATTTATTCTCTACATCTGCTTGTAAGCTACAGAAATGTGCTACTTTTTATTCAGCATCTTTCTCTTGTTTTTACTCTCAAGCTTTCACAACTGATATAACAAAAAAACCAGAATTGTTTTACATACATCTTAAAACAAAAAAATAAAAAATCTGACTCCAGGGTCGATGGATTTAAATTTTGTATTGTAAATACAGAATATACTTAAACAGTGTTCTTATGAACATGAGAAATCTCATAAAACACACAGATTTTCAGGTATCTGACATACAAAAATTGAGGAAAACACAGAAACAACAGAATTAGGGGGAATGGAGCAAAACTGGAGATGGGGAGAGTCAGATTGGAGGTGAGGAGGAAGTTGTTCAGCATGAAAGTGGTGAGAGCCTGGAATGGGTTGCCCAGGGAGGTGGTTGGGATCACATCCCTGGAGGTGTTTTTGGCCAGGCTGGCAGAAGCTGTGGGCAGCCTGATGTAGGGTAGGGTGTCCCTGGGCATGGCAAGGGGGTTAGAACTGGATGAGCCTTGTGGTCCCATCCAACCGTGACTGGTGCTGTGATTCTATGATTCTAAAATTTAAAACTCATTTGTCTCAGTCCAGCTTGGTCATTTGAGCAAGATCAGATCTACCTAAGGCATGGCTGCCCCAGGTTTGCATTCCATCTTTTTCATCTTCTGTTGCTAGTGGAAACAGACACGATGCTCCCAATGGCGGACGGGGATGACAAAAATTGCCATTACAGCCTCCAAGAAGCCAATTTATCTTGTGTATTAGAGCTGCACAGTGAAGTGAAATGGGACAATTAGAGTTAAAAAGGAAGGAAATTAGGATTCGGTTATAGGTATGATCCTCCTGTGTGAAATGACTTGTTATTCTAATGCCTTTCCCTGAAGCTAGGCATCTTCTGGAGAGCAGCCAGGCAGAGAGGGACCTGAGGGTGCTGGTCAACAGCTGAACATTGTGCCCAAGGGGCCAACAAGGCCAAGGGAAACCTGTCTTTGATCAGGAATAGTGTGGACAGCAGGACAAGGGAGGTTATTCTGTTCCCATGCTCAGCACTGGTCAGGCCACATCTTGAGTCCAGTGTCCAGTTCTGGGCCCATCAATTTAAGAGAGATGTTGAGGTGCTTGAACGTGTCCAGAGAAGGACAGCAAGGCTGGGGAGGGGCCTGGAGCACAGCCCCAAGAGGAGAGGCTAAGGGAGCTGGGGGTGTGCAGCCTGCAGAAGAGGAGGCTCAGGGCAGAGCTCATTGCTCTCTACAACTACCTGAAGGGAGGTTTTAGCCAGGTGAGATTGATCTCTTCTCCCAGGCACCCAGGGAAAGAACAAGAGGGCAAAGCCTCAAGCTATGCCAGGGAAGGTTTAGGCTGGATGTTCGGAAGAAGTTATACACAGCAAGAGTGATTGGCATTGGAATGGGCTGCCCAGGAAGGTGGTGGACTCCCTGGAGGTGTTTAAGAGGAGCCTGCACGAGGCACTTAGTGCCATGGTTTAGTTAATGGGAAGGTTTAGGTGATAGATTGGACTCGATGATCCTAGAGGTCTTTTCCAACCTGGTTAATTCTGTGACTCTGTGATCTACATCATAAAAATGTGGGAACAGATACTTAGAGGTCACCTTCTGCAAAGAGACCAAGAATTAACTTGTCATTTGGTGTTAGTCAGACAAGGACAAAGCAGTTTGGAGAAGCATTGGCACACCTTCTTTCATGCTTTATAGACTCCCTCTACTCTGCTCTCATCAGAACCCACCTGCAGCACTGTGTGCAGTTCTGGAGCCCCTACCACAAGAAGGACATGAAAGTGTTGGAGCCAGTACTGAAAAGGGCCTCTAAGATTATCAGAGGGCTGGAGTACCTGTGCTGTGAGGACAGGCTGAGAGAGTTGGGGCTCTGATGTCTGGAGAAGAGAAGGCTTCTAAGAGACCTTATAGTAGACTTCCAATATCTGAAGGGGCCTACAGGAGGCTGGAGAAGGACTATTCACAAAGCCTTGTAATGACAGGACAAGGAGGAATGGGTTTAAACTGGAAGAGGGGAGATTGAAACTGGATGTTAGGAGGAAGCTGCTTGCAGTGAGGGTGGTGAGACACTGGCACAGGTTGCCCAGGGAGGTTGTGGCTGCTCCCTCCCTGGAGGTGTTCAAGGCCAGGTTGGATGAGGTCTTGAGTGACCTGTTCTAGTGGGAGGTGTCCCTGCCTATAGCACAGGGGGGTTGCAACTGGCTGAGCTTCGAGCTGCCTTCCAATTTAAAGCATTCTATACTTCTATGATTCCATTTGCATCTATCATATCCTAATCTCACTCATTTATATTTCCTGACAATACTCACAGTATTTAAAAAAAACCCCAAACTTCTTTCAAATTATTCTGCAAGATATCCCAGTCTTCAAATAACTTTAAAATAGAACAGATAATATTATTTATTATTTTGATAATAAAGTACAATCAAGATTTTTGATAATAAAGTACATATCAAGAGATGAATGTCAAAAAGAAGAATATAATCCTGAGTGAAGTCTTGAGCAGAGTCCTGAATATGGAATGTAACCTGTTCTAGTGGGAGTTATCTCTAGAGGGGATTGGAACTGGATGAGCTTTGAGGTCCCTTCCGACCTAAACCATTCTATAATTCTATGATTCCCTTTGCATCTACCATACCCTAATCTCACTCACTTATATTTCCTAACAATACTCACAGTATTTTTTAGAAACTTCTTTCAAGTGATTCTGCAGTACATCTCAGTCTTACAACAATTTAAAAACAGTACAGGTGTTACTATTTATTCTTTTGATAATAAAGTACCTATAACCAAGAGATGAATGTAAAAAAAAAAATATATAACCCTGACTGAAGTCTTGAACATAGCTCTGAATATGGACTGCAACATGTTCTAGTGGGAGGTGTCCCTGCAGGGGGTTGGAACTGGATGAGCTTTGAGGTCCCTTCCAACCTAAACCAGTTTATGATCCTCTGATTGTGCTCCAGTCTGAAAGAATAGATCTTGTCTCCATCAATAATCAGTGCAAGGAGCACAGGAAAAAAAAATGCAAGGATCAAGCAAGCATGCAGCAACATTTCACAGAATGCTCCTTAAGCTTCCAGGAATCTTTTTCAAAGGAGTTGTGTTTTCTATTTCTTAACCCCTTGGCAGTTGTTTGGAAGTTGAGGTTTTTTGGTTTGTTTATTTGGTTTTGGTTTTGGTGTGTTTTGGGGTTTTTTGGGCTTTTTTTGTGGGTTTTAAAATGTTTCTTTCATTTAGCAGCCTAAACACTTCGTTAGCCTTACTGTGTTCTTCCTTCTTCAGAATCCTCACAAAACTTTGTAGGATGCTAAAATATTTTGAAACTATTTAGACAAATATTCCTGATTTCATCTCTAATTCTAAAAATGTTGCTCTGCCCTTTTGCAGTTCTGAAATCAAGACTGGTGTTTGTTGACCTGCAAGGTTGTCTTGTACCACGATATTTCTGACATGTGGGAGACAGCACATCCTACTTCTCTTCGTGTAGGTCAGATACTGAAAACTCTGCCTAGGAAAAATTCTCCTTGCCACTTATCCTCGATCTTTTTGTATTTGCATTTGTTCAGGGGTTGGTTGAGTTGCGATTGTAAAAAGATGACCCAAACTTTTTGAAATGCATCCCTGCAAGAGTGCTGTTCCAACCTACTCTTGGTTCCCAAAACAAAACAGGAGAACATTAACATTCTGAGCCTAACAGATTAGCAGAAGGTTAAAAAGGAATTTAGGTAGGAGAAGCGGATACAGGAAAAAAAAAAATCTGGGAAAGTCACTTCTGCTTTGCTCACAGTGTCCTGTGTAGCACTGTACTAGCTAGAAGGGGAGAAAGCCACTTAAGAACTAAATAACAGCACTTTAAGGGAGGTAAAAGTTGATATGATTTTCTCAGCTACACCAGTGACATCCAAGGGAGAAAGAAGATCCTGCGGGAACAGATTTCCCACACCTAGCGCAGGGTACGGGAACTACTTTCCAACTCCAAATCCCAAAAGGTGAGCCAGGCTTTTCTGTACTGCAAGATGAAACACAATCTCAAGATGTCAAGGGCTGATGTTAAGTACAATTCCTAAACACATTATCCATCCTAACCTCATTTGACCAAGCCACTTACTTTAACTTGTGCTTTACTGAAAATGAAATGCTGGGCTGCTCAGCTGAGCACTGGGTAAAAGATTTTAAACACCACCTAAGTTTATTATACCTAATTTTATTATAAATGATACCGAATTTTATTATAAAAGACACCTAATAAACTCACTAATAAGTATCTACCCTCACAATTTAAATGTCCTAAGGAAAAGCATTAAAGAAGTACATCTTCTTGCCACAGTCAGTCTGGGACTGGCTGCATGAAGAAGAATTCTGCTGACCATTTGCCAGATTGTACAAAAGGAGTGGACATTGATGCTCCAATCCATCAGGAGACTGCCAAGATGAATGAACATAATTGCCTTCTCCTTTGCTTCTAAAAAAAAAAACCCACCCTGATATATAAGCATACATTTGTTCCAAGCTATTTGGTAGTTCTTGAGTCCATCAGGACTCCAAGAGTCCACCCCTTGGGTCTTCTGCCACAAAATACATAGAATCATTGAATTAGTCAGGGTAGGAAGGGGCCACAAGGATCATCTACTTCCAACCCACCTGCCATGCCCAGGGACACCCTACCCTAGAGCAGGCTGCCCACAGCCTCTGCCAGCCTGGCTGCAAACTCCTCCAGGGATCTGGCCCCAACCACCTCCCTGGGCAACCCATTCCAGCCTCTCACCACTCTCATGCTCAACAACTTCCTCCTCACACCCAGTCTGAATCTCCCCACCTTCAGCTTTGCTCCCTTCCCCTTAGTCCTGTCACTCCCTGATAGCCTAAGAAGTCCCTCCCCAGCTTTCCTGTAGGCCCCCTTCAGATCCTGGAAGGCCACATGAAGGTCGCCTCAGAGCCTCCTCTTCTCCAGCCTGCACAGCCCCAACTCTTTCAGTCTGTCCTCAGGCCGTGATCTAGTTGATTGGCTAGGGCTGGGTGATAGGTTGGACTGGATGATCTTGGAGCCCTCTTCCAACCTGGTTGATTCTATGATTCCATGATTCTGTCACTCGTAGGGGCAGAAAGGACCTTGCATTCCAGCTGCATTTGCTGAACAGATTTTGCTAACGGTGAGTTTTGTCATAACCTTTGCTTCTCCGCTCTGCAAGCGATTATCTGGTAGTTGGTACATGGAAGAGGTGAAATTGATTAACAGCCGCTGGGAGCTCGTTGGTGCCTTTCACGATCTGCGGTGGCCTGCGACGTCCACGAGAGGGAGCTGTCGTTTAACAGTTGAAGGTTCCTCTCCCCAGCTGATGCCGTGCGAGAGGTTTCCCTGGGCTGAGCTGAACTCTTGCCAAATCGAATGTCCGGAAAGTGAAAGGACAACCTAGATCCTCGTTAGGATGCTGTTTCTGAGAGCCAAACTGTTTCAACAAGAAGGGTACTAAAGGTGGGGCTATTAATGAGATCTGGTGCGCTGTGCTAGGTTGAACCAAGGGGCTTAGACCAAATCCAGAGACGTAATAGCAGTGGAGATCACAACTATGTATTTGCCGTATTCGATGCTTGCTAAGGTGTCCAAAGTTTCCTCTTTGGAAAGTTTTCTCAGGCATATATTCGCTGTGAAACACGACACTGTAAAATAAACAAAGACATAAAAATCATAGCTCGGGATTCGTCAGATCCTGCTTGACAAGTAAAAAATTATTACCCACAACTGGACTTTTTAGGCTATCATATAGTGACAGCACTAGGGAGCAAAGCTAGATGTGGAGAGATTCAGTTTGAATGTCAGGAGGAAGTTCTTCACTGTGAGAGTGGTGAGGCCCTGGAATGGGTTTCCCAGGGAGGTGGTTGTGGCCACATCCCTGGAGGTGTTTGCAGCCAGGCTGGCTGAGGCTCTGTCCAACCTAATCTAGGGTAGGGTGTCCCTGACCATGGCAGGAGGGTTGGAACTAGGTGACACTTGTGGTCCCTTCCAAACCTGACTGATTCTATGATTCTGTGATTCTGTGATTCTAACTGGTGCAAAATAGAGATACGCTGAGAACTGTTTTTCTTTACAACCTCCCAGATCACTGCTACTAAGATACTGTGGCAGAAGACACAAGGAGAGGACTCTTGGAGTCCTGATGGACTTTACTCACCCCTTCCAGGGGCAAAACTACTAAATAGCTTGAAACAAATGTATGCTTATGTATCGGGGTGGATTTTTTTCCTTTTTTAGAAGCAAAGGAGAAGGCAAATATGTTCATTCATCTTGGCAGTCTCCTGATGTCCATTCCTTTTGCACAATTTGGCAAATGATCAGCAGAATTCTTCTTCGTGCAGCCAGTCCCAGATTGACTGTGACAGCAGGTACAAGAGGCATGATAGCAGATTAGAGTTCAAGATGAATGTCGCTCTAAAGGGACTTCAGTTTTACAAACTAGGTTGAACACCAGCAAGTATGTCGATGGTGTGGCTGAAATTCAGGCTGTTACGATTTTTCATTAAATAAGCTAAAGACATATAAAATTTTTTATATATTTATATATATATAAATTTATTTATTTTTTTAAACTAGAATCAAAAGGAAAGTTGCTAGGCAAAAAATGAGGAAAGAAGGTTATAGACTCAGCTCTTTCCTGCCTGCCTAACTTTACTCACATCAGTAGTCCAGTTGAATATATTAAGGGTAATCCTTTTTATTATCTTGCCTCTAAACTTAAAAAAAGCTTTGCAGGTTCCTTTAGTTTTTTGTGCATTTTGATTATGCATTTTTTGTTCGGGGTTTTTTTTTTCTTCCTCCTGGTCTCTCTAAGATGACTCTGAACCAAACACAATACTTCCGGAATTATTTAAATATATGTTGATTTAAAATTCCCCACGTTTCCTGGCCTTCATTTTGCCCTTTGTCTGAAACTAATAGTCATCAAAATCGCAGTTGCTTAACCGCTGCCTTTAAACAAGACAACATTTCACGTTTGATTGACAGAGAAACCTTCCTCATCAGAATTTTTTTCTTTTGCCTTTTAATATTCTATTCTTTTATTGCTTCATTAAGAAAAAAAAAAATTGCAATGAAATAAGACGCCTTATGAGTATAAAAAAAAAAAAAACCAACAACCAAACCTATCACAATTAAGCCCATTCTCCAATTAATTAAATAGCACTGGCCTCCAAACATTTCATTCAAAACTGTAAAATTCCTCAACTTAAAATGCTGTAAATTAACATTTGGTTGTTTTTTTTTTTTTTCCCAACAAAAAAGACTCAGCTCCTCTCTGTGCTTCAGAACTGACATATTGTGCAATAAACAGCAATCAGCCTAAAGATGCCATATTAAACAAACCAAGTTTTGTTTTGCTAAACTAAGCAAAATTAGTTGAATGCCCTAAGTAATAGTTGCTGGTGGTTTT
>VWZI01001222.1:162785-173021 GCA_013396835.1 Psilopogon haemacephalus
TATTTCTCCTCTTGTTTTTGTGTCTGCGCATAAATTAAAAATCTGCTGAAATTTATTATTCATCGGAGATGTAATTAATATGCAAAAATATGCAAATTAAGATGCAATTAGGCTTCAATTCTCTAGTGGAATTTTCCATTATAATTTAATACAAAGTAATAGAGTAATTGGTGTCACGTGTAATTACGGTTACTCACGTGTACTTGCAGACGTGGAAATGGTGTGGTATATGTTAGTTATCCTATGCAAATGCACCGCACAGGCTCCCAACACTTGGGAACCAGGTACACAAAAGATGGTGCTAAAAAGAAAAAAATATAAGAAGTGAGCAATTGTGGCCTCTCTTTCTTGTTCATTTTCCAGCATGTGAATAATGATAATTAATTTTGGTGGTTTTTTTTTTTTTTCACTGTGGTTTATTTCTTTGGGATTTTTTCGGTAGGTAGTGTGACACAATGCAAGGCTCTCTGATTTATTTTTTTCATGTCTTCTTTAGAAAAATGTCTTGGGTGAAACAAGGGAAAAAAATATATATATATTACCCAAGCAACAAAGATTTGAAGGACCAGAGATACACAGAACACGTGGATAATCAGAGGGCTGGAGCACCTCTGCTATGAGGACAGGCTGAGAGAGTTGGGGCTTTTCAGTCTGGAGAAGAGAAGGCTTTGAGGAGACCTTAGAGTAACCTTCCAGTATCTGAAGGGGCCTACAGGAAGGCTGAGGAGGGACTGTTCACAAGGGCTTGTAATGACAGGACAAGGAGGAATGGGTTCAAACTGGCAGAAGGGAGATTTAAATAAGATGTTAGGAGGAAGTTCTTCACAGTGAGGGTGGTGAGACACTGGCACAGGTTGCCCAGGGAGGTTGTGGTTGTTCCGTCCCTGGAGGTGTTCAAGGCCAGGCTGGATGAGGTCTTGAGCGACCTATTCTAGTGGGAGGTGTCCCTGACTATGGCACAGGGGGGTTGGTACTGGATGATCTTTGAGGTCTCTTTCAACCTAAACCATTCTATAATTCTATGAGCCTTGATTCACAAAGATCCAAATTGGAATAGCAGAGCATAGCAGAGCAGGATGGGATGAATAGCCATAAAAATTGTGGAAGCCCATGTCTGTGCTAAACAACACAAGAACTCTTTATTACTTTTGTCATTACATCCAGCCTCAAAGAGTTTAAAAGAATGTGTGAGATTGAAATGTCTAACTTGTGTAAGTAGCATGTGTTCTGAGACAATCATTCTTCAAGATCTGTTGCTCTTGGAGATTCTGTTTTTCATGTAGATAACAATGTAGACCATATCCTGTTGCACACTGTTCTGCAAGTATTTAGTTGTATGTCCTATTAGTGTCACACAATTCCTTTGAAGAGTGCTTTTGCTAACCTACATACACCTAAGAGGGCTGCAGCACCTTTGCTATGAGGAGAGACTGAAAGAGTTGGGGCTGTGCAGTTTGGAGAAGAGGAGGCTCCCAGGTGATCTTCTTGTGGCCTTCCAGGATCCGAAATTGCCTACAAAAAGGCTGGGGAGGGACTTTTTAGGCTATCAGGTAGCGACAGGACTAGGGGGAATGGAGCAAAGCTGGAGGTAGGGAGATTCAGACTGGATGTGAGGAGGAAGTTATTGAGCATGAGAGCGGTGAGAGCCTGGAATGGGTTGCCCAGGGAGGTGTTTGGGGCCAGATCCCTGAAGGTGTTTGCAGCCAGGCTGGCAGAGGCTCTGTTCAGCCTGATGTAGGGTAGGGTGTCCCTGGGCATGGCAGGGAGGTTTGGAACTAGATGATCCTTGTGGTGCCTTCCAACCCTGACTGATTTTATGATTCTAAGACAAACTTGTCAAGTTTTTAACACAAAGTATATTTCCAGCCTTGATGGGACAGATGACAATTTTCATTTGCTTTACAATGTGATGTTTCCTACCATACAGCTTTGGCCTGCAACCCATAATGCAAGATAGGATTAATGGCAGAACCTACAAAGAGTTGTGGGTGTGAGTACATGTCCTGGGTGAGCAAGTCACCTGGAATTTGAGTCTTCTGAAGTCCCAACACACAAAGGATCAGCCTCTGTCAATGTAATTTGCTGTATGTGGTATCGCAAAATAATTCACAAAGCTTAAATCCTTTCCCTGCCCCGAAGATAAATTCTTGCTTTGCACTTGGAGGATTTTGTCTAGAGCAGTAAACTTGCCAGATCACTCAATTAGTCCAAATTTCAGAATTTACCTGGTAACTGCAGTATCAAAGCTGTATCGTGCTTGGATTTACCCAAAACATGGTAAAAATGTAAGGATAGGGAAAAGCAGCAACAACCAGACCAAACCCACAAAAAAAAACAACCAACAAAAAACCCCAATGCTTTTCCAGATTTTATGGTAACAGAAGAAGAAAGATGAACAAATGCAACATGAATTTGTTCTTAGCTCAGACTCCTAAGACATCATTATCTCTCAGCAGCATGCATCTCTCATCTCCTAACACCCTGACAGCAACACACATAAACCAGAAGCATGTGTGCAAAAGGGGAAAAAAAAAGAATCATTCCAGGTTTTATTTTTTTTCTCAGTGTTAAGGCATTTTGTACAACCACGTTTTAGTTTAATGCTGTCCTATCCCCCAAACTCTTTTCTGTCCCCACCACCACCCCCAGGTTAGAACTTTTCTGTAGTTTGTAAGTTACAAGTTTAATGCAAATGGATCTATAGGTAGGTAGGTAGGTAGGTAGGTGGGGTGAAGAAAGGGAAATTGGAATGATTTAATATAATGAGTACAGAGCTTCAGTCTGCCAAACTGGTCTCCTTCTCTCTCTTTTCATTTCTTTCTACCGCTGCTGGCTAATTATTTAAAGGCAAAGGCATCTATGTGTGAGAAAATAAAATCTCTTATGCTGCACCCTTCCCTGGCCCCACCCATTCATCCATATGTAGCTTTTCAATTCACTCCCATAATGCCACCAATTACTATGCAGTCAGGACCATTCATATTCATATTCACATCTCACTGTGGACATTTAAGCTACACTCTGAGCAACACTCATACCTTAAACTACACCTATTATACAGCTGTTGTACAATTACTGTAAATGAAGTATACAATATGGGGCTCAGCTTGTATAATAATTTGTAATCAGTGATAGGGGAAGAGGGTTTTTTTGTGTGCTTCTGCCCTGCGTACCTTTTGGTCTCCTTATTTCCATCATTCTTCTTTCTCTTTCTCCCCTTGGGCTTCGTTCAATAAAGGCTTATTCTGAGAGGCACAATAAAGTGATTCTTATCTGGGGTAAAATAACCTGGCCCTCCTGCAACTACACTGGTTTGTGCCAGCTGAGACAGTCAGCCTGTCTCTGCTGATCTCCTTTGTATTGCTCTTTACTGAAACAGGTTTACTCTTGATTTGCACCAGGTATCAGAACGAAATATGTCGCCTACGTGTGGTAAGATAAGATAGGATGGCCAAGAAGAAAGGTCAAAGCAGAATCACTACAGAGAGCACTACAAACAAAATGAATGACCTTTTGTTTGGCTACTTTATAGGGTATGAGCTGCTCCCACAGGCAAAGCACTATAGACAGGATGGATCAGTGGCAAATCTCAGGCTGATAACAAAGTGACACACTGTACGCAGGTCAATTGTCTCATTGGTGGGTTGAAGTTCTCACAATCTTCTCTTTGCAGTGTTTGCCTACTTGTAATTTTGCCACTTGAAGTTTGGATGGATTTATCACCTACAAAAGCAAAGCCATGTGCACAGCATCTTGACTAGTTTTGGAAGTGCTTTTCAATAGCATGGAAAAGCATTTAGGCATCAGCAGATGCCTTAAAACCATAGGAAAAAAAAAGAAGAACTCCTACTTTGTTGTCTCAAGGGCTGCCCAGATTTTTCACAGATACCATATTCTCTATATGTGCTCCTTCACATACATATGTGCTGTTTTGAGGTTAAATGGAATATTTTAATATGATAAATTAGGTTACAGGCTGAGAAAGGAAGAATATTGGTGATGTCTCCTTCACTCATAGGTTTGCTGAATGATATGGAAGTAAGAACCCAAATACAGATAAGACAGAGCTGCCCTGGTCTGAGATCTGGGCTGTTGGACTCTGCCTTTCAGAGATCCTTTGGATCTGTGTAAACCTGCTTATAACCTTTCTCCTGGCCAGTCTTCCCTGTTTACCTGGCACATAAGACAGATCCTGGGATAAGACTGGGTTGTGCTGGGGAAGGTGGAAGGGTGGTTGGGAACCCCTCTTGAGGACTCTGATCTCTGGGAGGGCTGTGGTGTTTCTGTATTACATTTTTACCGTGTACAGCTGTAAATATCTGTACTATATTGCAAATATCTGCCTGTATATTGTGCTAAGCTATAAATATTAAGCTTCATTCATTAACTTCCAGCTGGCTGAGTCTGGTCTGGGTGATTTCAAAAGCGTGTGTGTGGGATAATTCCCAAATGACCACAACATGACATTGTTGTGCCCTTCCACTGTGATTTTTTTCTGACCTACAGATCTCATACACACAGGTAACCTCTTTTGTGGCTGTCTTCAGAAGATTGTGATTGACTGCAGGGGGTCAAGTACATTCTCCTTAGTAACTGCAACTGCGTAGCCTAAAGATAGGTAGTCTGTCTTAGTTGCATCTATCATCCTCTGTTATCAAAGAAAATAACAATGCTAACAAAGTTTTCATAGCATTTTAATAGACATTACTGTTCCAATTAGAGCAGCCTTTCTTCCTTAAAGCAGAAGGTCACGGTCAATATTCCTGGTGCCATCTCATTGGGTAACCTTTAGATGAGTTCTTGTTAGGGGTTTTCAGCTGAATAATTGTTGCATTCTCTGCTACTGCTTCTGTTGTAAGTGGATTTACTGGTAGAGCCTTTCCTCCCTTGTGTGCCACTACAGGAAAGAAGCAGCATCACTGCCCCTTCATGGGCATTTTGTAGAACTCTCTCTGCCCCAATCCTTTGTTTTTCAAGAGTCCTGCTGATCTATTTCCAAGGAGGGAACAAGTGTTTTCCACCAGAGACTGATGAAAAGATTGGCCTTTCCATTTGTTGCTGTTGCTCAAGATACTTGCATTTGCTCAGGAGCGTGGTTTCTACCAGTAGGTAAAGGACCACACAGAGATTGCTTAGAATCATAGAATCAGTCAGGGTTGGAAGGGACCACAAGCATCATCTAGTTCCAAACCCCCTGCCATGCCCAGGGACACCCTACCCTAGATCAGGCTGCCCACAGCCTCTGCCAGCCTGGCTGCAAACACCTCCAGGAATGTGTCCCCAAACACCTCCCTGGGCAACCCATTCCAGGCTCTCACCACTCTCATGCTCAATAACTTCCTCCTCACATCCAATCTGAATCTCCCCACCTCCAGCTTTGCTCCATTCCCACTAGTCCTGTCACTCCCTGATAGCCTAAAAAGTCCTTCCCCAGTTTTTTTGTAGGCAATTTCAGATCCTGGAAGGCCACAAGAAGGTCACCTGGGAGCCTCCTCTTCTCCAGACAGCACAGCCCCAACTGTTTCAGTCAGTCCTCATAGCAGAAGTGTTGCAGCCCTCTGAGAGTCCTCGTGGTCCTTCTCTGGACACACTCCAGCATGATCACATCCCTCTTGTAATAGAGGCTCCAGAACTGGACACAGTACTCCAGGTGGGGTCTCACCAGGGCAGAGTAGAAGGGAGAGAATCACCTCCCTGGCCCTGCTGGCCACACTGCTTCTGATGCAGCCCAGCCTCTGCTTGGCTTTCTGGGCTGCAAGTGCACACTGCTGCCTCATCTTGAGCTTCTCCTCCACCAGCACCCCCAAGTCTCTCTCCTCAGGGCTGCTCTGCAGCCACTCCCTGACCAGCCTGGATTTGTGCTTGGCATTGCCTCGACCCAGCTGCAGGACCTTGCACTTGGCCTTGTTGCTGCTGTGGTACTTTTTCACTGAAGCACTTGCACTTAGTGACCTCTACCAAAGAGTTCCCCCATTTCTTACAAACTTCCATGTTTCTGCAGTGAGATGTGTTAATTCAAACAGCAGCCAGCAGGGTGGGAACCATGCTTGCTCCAGTGAACCATACCACTCAACCTGTTAGTGGCTTTGAGTAGTTGTGTTGGCCAGATGTATCAAAAGATACAGCATGAAAGGTCATTCTTAGATGACCTGGTAAAAGGCAGCTGCTTCAAACAGCACATCTGCTGCAGTTTAGCTAGCTCAGATAATTAGAATCTTGTATGTGGTTAGACACCAAAATCCGTCCTCAATGCCTGTAGTAAGGGCTCTTTAGCCCAGTTTCAAGACACAACCATCCAGAAGCTTTACTTATTTGGAGATTGAGAAAGGACTCCAGGTAAATAAAATCACTTCTAGTTAAGATGAATTCTCCTACAAGTGCCAAGAGAAATATTAACACATAATTTATATTAAGAGCATTTGATGAGCTTCCAAGGCCCTACAGTTAAGCAATAAAAGAAATGTTCTTAATTGAAGAAATGTTTTAGACCTCAAGTTTTATATACAGCAATTTACTCTCTCCAAATGGATCCTTGGACCCTTTGTGTAGATGTGGGGACGGAAATGTTTTTAGCTCTTTGGCCATGGAAACAAATGTGGTCTCCATGATGACACTTACAAGAGTCATAGTCCCATGAGCAGTGGCCTTGGCAGCAGCAGCATTTTAAATGGTCTCACATGCTTCTGCTCCCTGGCTTAATGTTCCCACACCATTTCTACCCTTCAGTTGTGCACCCAGCAAGGGAATCATAGAATCATAGAATGGTTTAGGTTGGAAGAGACCTCAAAGGTCATCCAGTTCCAACCCCTCTGTGCCATAGGCAGGGACACCTCCCACTAGATCAGGTCACTCAAGACCTCATCCAGCCTGGCCTTGAACACATCCAGGGAGGGAGCAGCCACAACCTCCCTGGCAACCTGTTCCAGTGTCTCACCACCCTCACTGTGAAGAATTTCTTCCTAACATCCCGTTCAAATCTCCCCTCTGCCAATTTGAACCCATTCCCCCTCGTCCTGTCACTACAAGACCTTGTGAACAGTCCCTCCCCAGCCCTTCTGTAGGCCCCCCTCAGATACTGGAAGGCTGCTATAAGGTCTCCCCGAAGCCTTCTCTTCTCCAGACTGAAAAGCCCCAACTCTTTCAGCCTGTCCTCACAGCAGAGGTTCTGCAGCCCTCTGAGTATCCTCACGGCACTTCTCTGCACACCTCCAGCATGTCCACATCCCTCTTGTCCTAGAGGCTCCAGAACTGGATGCAGTACTCCAGATGGGGTCTCAGCAGAGCAGAGTAGAAAGGGGAGAATCACCTCCCTGGCCCTGCTGCCCACACTGCTCCTGATGCAGCCCAGCCTCTGCTTGGCTTTCTGGGCTGCAAGTGCACACTGCTGCCTCATCTTCAGCTTCTCCTCCCCAAGTCCCTCTCCTCAGGGCTGCTCTTCAGCCAGTCCCTGCCCAGCCTGGATTGGTGCTTGGCATTGCATTGACCCAGCTGCAGGACCTTGCACTTGGTCTTGTTGAACCTCCTGAGGTTGTCTTGTGCCCACCTCTGCAGCCTGTGCAGGTCCCTCTGGATGCCATCCCTGCCCTCCAGCCTGTCTACTGCACCACACAGCTTGGGGTCATCAAAACATTTTCTGAGGCTGCACTCAATGCCTTTGCCCATGGCACCCTGAAAGATGTTGAACAACTACTATCTAGTATGCAACTTCTAGCTGAGACCATTTTACTCATTTATTCTGCTGAAAAAAAAAAAAAAAAATCTTTATTTTGCCACATGTTCAACCCTATTTCCTCCTCCCCAACTGCTCATCACCACTACTTCTCTAACAAAGATGCCATGTAACAATTAATTGCTTTGCTTTGTATTATAGCTCATCAACTTGTTGGGAGCTAGGAAAAAAAAATGAAATAATGGGGGTCACTTCTGGAAAAATGAGTTTATTTTCATGCCAGCTGCAGAAAATGAGCAAGTCTGGCTTCATGCCAGTTAAAGGGATGCTGTAAGAGGTTTTCTTCTGGTTGCCTGAAGCAAAAATGCCTATCTAAAGTTACATGTGTATGTACACACATATATGTACGTGCATGAAATTAAAAAAAAAAAAAAAGAATTATTATGAAAAATGGGCTAGATTTTGCATGCCTTGATATCTCTTGTCCTCTCTCTGTTTGTTTTACTTAAATAAAAAACTTCTGTTCTCATGCATTAATCCTTTCACAGGCTCACAGGATGTCAGTGGTTGGAAGGGACACAAAGCTTTCTGTGCACTAGAAGATTATCATAATTTTAAACATACATACTAAACCAACTTGACATTTTCTTGAGTAGTAAAGGTCTTGCAAAATGAGCAGAGATGGAATAGAGAAACATTAAATTTTAGGAACTCACAAAAGTCACAGGATCCCAGACTCAGAGGATGTCAGGGGTTGGAAGGGACCTAAAGAGATCATCAAGTCCAAAGCCCCTGCCACAGCAGGACCAGACAATCCAGCTCAGGTCACACAGCAACACATCCAGACAGGCCTTGGAAATCTCCAGAGAATGAGACTCCACACCTCTCTGGCAGCCTGTGCCAGTGCTCTGGGACCCTTACAGTCAAGTTGTCCCTTGTGTTGAGCTGGAACCTCCTGTGCTGCAGCTTCCATCCATTGCTCCTTGTCCCATTGCAGGGAGCAAGTGAGCAGAGCCTGTCCCCTTCCTGAACCCCAGCTCTCAGATGTTTATAAACATTGATTAAATCCCCTCTCAGTTCTCTCTTGACCAGATGAAGCAGCCCCAGGTCCCTCAACCTCTCCTCACCAGACAGTGCTCCAGTCTCCTCAGCATCCTTGGAGCCCTTTCAGAATAGGTTTGCTAAGCTAACATAAGTTGAATCATATAATCATAGAATGGTTTAGGTTGGAAGATCATCCAGTTCCAACCTCCCCTGCCCTGCCTGTGGTGGTTTTGCAGTTACCTGCACCCCCCNTCACCACCTGTTGATGCTGCAGATAAGCAGAGGTAGATCGGCCAGGGGGGATTAGCAGTAGGAAAGAAATTGGTAGTATTACTGAGAATTAGCTACCAAGGCAGAGACAAAGGAGACCATGCAAAGAGCAGCTACAGCCAGAGCGGTCAGAAACCGTCTGCCCTATCTATATTTTGGTTATAACTTTTAAAACAACTCTTTTTTCTTTCTTAGTAAAGCTCTGTGTGAAGTGCCATACTGTGTTTTCTCTCTCAGCCAATAGTCTAATTTCAAATTCTCCAATTAGTTCAAACCAGCACACTGCCATAGGCAGGGACATCTCCCACTAGAACAGGTCGCTCAAGGCCTCATCCAACCTATTCTTGAACACCAGCCAGCAAAGGTTTTATAACTATGTGATGAGGAAACAAAATATTATTGAACTAGTTTAAAGCTTGCTTAGAGTGTTTAGCCTTTTAAAAGCAAGGCTGCTCACCCCTCTCTCAGTGAAACATTAAATGATTCAAAGTTTGACGCAAATGGAAGGAACCATGGAGATATTTCCAAGCACTCAGCACCTGTGCTCTGATATTTTCCCTGATGTATCCTCAATGAGCAAGAAAGTTGAGCTTTATGGACTTAACAGATTACTTAATGGCAGCATATGTTAGGGCATTGCCATAAGTCAGCTTGGTAGTGACTGAGGACTGGACTCATTGCTGAGGAGAGAGGACGCAGCCTCTTTCTAGACACAATGCATCCTTCCAAACTATTTCTTCTACTGAGACCCACACATCTGTGTAACATTTAACTTGGGCACTGCACGTGGCAGTGCCCTTACCTTTCAGATTTCTGACATGTAAAAACTACCTTTTTTCTTACTAGAATTTCAGGAAGTTTGAATCAAGTAATGAAATGTAATGACAGGATGAGGGGGAATGGGTTCAAATTGGCAGAGGGGAAATTTGAATGGGATGTTAGGAGGAAATTCTTCACAGTGAGGGTGGCGAGGCACTGGCACAGGTTTCCCAGGGAGGTTGTGGCCGCTCCCTCCCTGGAGGTGTTCAAGGCCAGGCTGGATGAGGTCTTGAGTGACCTGTTCTAGTAGGAGGTGTCCCTGCCTATGGCGGGGAGTTGGAACTGGATGATCTTTGAGGTTTCTTCCAACCTAAACCATTCTATGATAAAAATTCTATGATAAATTATATGACAAGAAGAAAAACCTTTTTAATATTGAAATTTGTGAGACTCACGAGCAAACAACCAAAAAAAAAAAAAAAAAAAAAAAAAAG
>VWZI01001222.1:195820-208734 GCA_013396835.1 Psilopogon haemacephalus
AGCCATTTTCTAAAAAGGTTAGAATGCTTGTAAAAGGCATAAATATCTCACTGTTATTTGTATTTCTTATGCTTGAATAATGTATGTGTCATCTTCCTTAAAAAAAAAAAATCCTCCCTGAAGAAGGTTTGCAGTATTTATTTTGTTAAAGCACCTATAGATTTACAGTTAATGGTAAAGACACCTATAGTTAATAGCATTTTAAATGGTGGGATGTAACTCATTATCCAGTATATCACAGAATCACAGAATTAACTGGGTTGGGAAAGACCTCCAGGATCATCGAGTCCAACCTATCACCTAACACCTTCTAATTAACTAAGCCATGGCACTAAGTGCCTCATGCAGCCTCCTCCTAAACACCTCCAGGGATGGGGACTCCACCACCTCCCTGGACAGCCCAATCCAATGCCAATCACTCTCTCCATGAAGAATTTCTTTCTAATGTCCAGCCTGAACCTGTCCTGGTGCAGTTTGAGGCTGTGTCCTCTTGTTCTGTCCCTGGGTGCCTGGGAGAAGAAACCAACCCCAGCTGGCTACAACCTGTAGCTGTAAAGAGCAATGAGGTATGCCCTGAGCCTCCTCTTCTCCAGGCTGCACATCCCCAGCTTTCTCACAGGGCTGTGGTCCAGGCCCCTCCCCAGCCTTGCTGCCCTTCTCTGGACATGTTCAAGCACCTCAACATCTTTCTTAAATTCATGGGCCCAGAACTGGACACAGGACTCAAGATGTGGCATAACCACCACTGAGTACAGGAGCAGAAGGACTTCCCTGGTCCTGCTGGCTGCACTATTCCTGATCCACACCAGGATGCCATTGGCCTTTTTGGCCACCTGGGCACATTGCTGGCTCATGTTCACCTGGCAACCAGCACCCCCAGGTCCATCTCTGCATGGCTGCTCTCCAGACACTGTCTCCAGCCTGTAGTCTGTAATAACACTCTATTTCCAGAAGGGAAGGAGGTATAGGCCTGATAGTATTTCAACAGAAACAACAAAAAATAAGCCTGAAAGGACCCGCACAAGATCATGCAGTCTGCCAATAAGTAGCAAAGAGTATGCTTCTTTTATTTTTGTGTGGAAAAACTGCTGCAAAGAACTCTACGTTTGGACAACTTCTCTAAAGCCAAAGATGAGAAGCACTGGCACCAGCACCAAAAATACAAACTTTATGTGCACAATGTGAGTAAAGCTGCTGTCTGTCTTCAAATACAAAGAAGAGCCAAGCAGGAATTTTTTTTGACTAATACTTGGTTGTTTATAACCAAGCACTTTTTAAATCCACTAAGGCTCATTATATCTGATTAGGTTAAACAATCCTTTGGCAACCATTTAGCTGCCATTCATGCTTTAATCCTTTCTTTTATTCTGCCACTGAAACGTGGTGTAAGAGGACTCTAGCAAGAAATCTGCAGTTATATTGTTGATGAGATCTGAAAGGGTACACATAGACATCTTGGAACATTTCAAATGAAGAGACAAGTGACCAAGGAATAACAGGTCCAAAAGCATGTTGGATATAATTGCAGAATAAATCATAGAGTCATAGAATGGTTTAGGTGGGAAGGGACCTCAAAGCTCAGCCAGTTCCAACCCCGCTGCGCCATAGGCAGGGACACCTCCCACTAGAACAGGTCCCTCCAGGCCTCATCCAACTTGCCCTTGAACACCTTCAGGGAAGGAGCAGCCACAACCTCCCTGGGCAATCTGTACCACTGTGTCACCACCCTCACTGCAAACAACTTCCTTCTAACATCCAGTTCCAATCTCCCCTTTTCCTGTTTAAACTTGTTACTCCCTGTCCTGTCTTTACAAGATCTTATAGATAGTCCCTCCCCAGCCCTCCTGGAGCCCACCTCAGATACTGAAAGGTCACTCTATGGTCTCCTGGAAGCCTTCTCTTCTCCAGGCTGCACAGCCCCAATTCTGTCTGTCCTCTCAGCATCTTGGTGGCCTCCTCTGCACTGGCTCCTACATTTCCATGTCCTGCTTGTGCTGGGGGCTGCAGAGCTGCAGACAGTGCTGCAGGTGGGGTGTGAGGAGAGCAGAGCCAAGGGGCAGAATCCCCTCCCTTGCCCTGCTGCCCACAGCTGCTCTTGCTGCAGCCCAGCACACAGTTGCTGTCTGGGCTGCACTCACACTGCAGCCTCATCTTCAGCTTTGCATCACCTCAGACCCCCAGGTCCTGTTCCTCAGGGCTGCCCTCAGCCATTCCCCACCCAGCCTGGGGTTTTGCTTGGGATTGTGTCCCCCAAGGTGCAGGACCTTACATCAGATCTATTGTCTGTTTTCCTGTTTATAGGTTAATTATATAGGATCAAGTAAATCTCCCTCAGCTACAATAATCTTGTAGAAGTCAATTTTATTCAGACCTATGCCAATCTGCCAAAAAGATTAATTCTTTCTAATTGTATAGATATCATCTGTAATCCTTAAAAAAGAGTCATGACAATTTATTATGCATTCAGTAAGAGCCAGAGGAGTTACTGTAATTGATTTGCTGTTTCAGGACATAAAGCATGAAGGCAACCAGCAACAGAACAAGGCGGAACAGTCTCAAGTTGTGCCATAGGAGGTATAGGCTGGAGATTAGGAGGAAGTTCTTCACAGAGAGAGTGATTGGCATTGGAATGGGCTGCCCAGGGAGGTGGTGGAGTCACCATGCCTGGAGGTGTTCAAGCAAAGCCTGGATGGGGCACTTAGTGCCATGGCCTAGTTGATTGGCTAGGGCTGGGTGCTAGGTTGGACTGGATGATCTTGGAGGTCTCTACCAACCTGGTTTATTCTAAGTACTGCAGTTTGTTAAAACAGGAAAATTATTTAGTTTTGGGGGGTTTTTTCTTCCCTTGAAACAATTTTTGGAAAATTATTGAGAATACAGCCTTTTTAAAGTTGTATTCTGTAAATATTAGGCAAGAAATTTTCCAGTTCCAGTGGGTCTTTTGACCTAGCTTTATGTCATAAGGTGTACTGACAGGTTTAAATTGATTTCAAATCATTTGACTCTTTGCCATACATCCGTATCATCTGAGGACATGTGTGATTCAATTTAAAGAAAGTCTCTGCTTGATGCCTTACATGATGCAACATATGAAGGCAAAATAAATAAGCTTCACAAGCCTGTATCAGTTTGTCTAAAGCTATGTACATTGTGCCATTTGAACTATATTGCCTCTTTTGTGAAGGGAAAGCTTGACCACCTGTTGGCTCTGATAGGGAAGAAGTTGATGTCTTGTCAAAAGGAGTCTTAATCCCATCATGGCTCAGTGTTTCTTTCACAAGGCTACATGAAAGCTGTACAGAGTGGTTTGGGAAGCGCACATGCAGAATTAGGAGTTAAAATGTTCCCTTTGAATCTGGAGTTCACACAACCCAGGACCTTCAGACTGTACTTCCATGCTAAACTGAACTGTTTCCAACTGTCTTTCATTTCCAACCATCAATTGTTTCCAGCCTTATAGACTGTACAAGTATCAGCACTTAAATATTGTCCTCTACACCTCACCAATACACTGGAAAAGTCTGAAGATTGTTGCAGAACAATATCCATTATTTAACTGATATCTTTGAGGGACACAGTTTCCAACTCAGAAAAGATTATGAGGCCTAAAAACAACCCAAAAAGCATCAATACCATAACTAATAAGCTGTTTTGCAGCAGTACACTCAAAACACAGGCTAAAATTGAAGCATTCTGTGTGTACCTGTGGTGGTTTGGCAGTTCCCTGCCCCCTTCCTCCCCCCACTTTGAAATAACCCAGGCTAGGACTCAGTTGGCTGGAAGTTAATAAATGAAGTTTTATATTTACAGCTTTGCACAATATACAAGCAGATATTTACAATGTATAACAGATATTTACAGATATATAGAGTAAAAAGGTAACATAGAAACACCACAGCCCTCCCAGAGATCACAATCCTTAAAAGGGGTAACCAACCACCCCTACCACCTTCCTCCCTTCCCCAATCTTATCTCACCATCTGTTTCATGCAGCATCTAGGCAAAGGCTGGGGGATTAGCAGCAGGAAAGGAGTTAGTGAAATTATTCAGATCCAGCTACAAAAGGCAGGGAGAAAGAACCATACAAGAGCCACAGCCCAAAGTGGTCTGAAACCGTCTGACTTATCTATATTTGGGTTACAACTTTTAAAACATTTTTTTTTTCTTTCTCAGTAAAGCTATGAGTGAAGTAGCATCATCAGTGTTTGCTGTTCTCTGCCTATAGTCTGATTTCTCATTCAGATCCTCTAATTAGTTCAAATCAGGACAGTACTCACTAAAAATGTATCCAGAACATCCATATCCAGGGAAATTAAAGAAAGGCACACTAGGGACAGTGGGTTGTCAGTATATCATAGAATGGTTTAGGTTGGAAGAGACTTCAAAGATCATCCAGTTCCAACCCCCATGTGCCGTAGTCAAGGACACCTCCCACTAGATCATGACACTGAAGACCTCACCCACGCTGGCCTTAAACACATCCAGGGAGGGAGCAGCCACAACCACCCCGGGCAACCTTTTCCAGTGTCTCACCACCCTCACTGTGAAGAACTTCCTCCTAACATCCCGTTTAAATCTCCTTTCTGCCAGTTTGAACCCATTCCCCCTCATCCTGTCATTACAAGACCTTGTGAACAGTTCCTCCCCAGCATTCCTGTAGGCCCCTTCAGATACTGGAAGGGTACTATAAGGTTCCCTTGAAGCCTTCTCTTCTCCAGGCTGAAAAGTCCCAACTCTTTCAGCCTGTCCTCATAGCAGAGCTGCTGCAGCCCTCTCAGCATCTTTGTGGCCCTCCTCTGGACTCTCTCCAGCAGTTCCATGTCCTTCTTGTGCTGGGGGGCTCCAGAACTGCACACAGTAGTGTGTGCAGTTGTCCTTACCCTTAAGACTGGTTTAACTGGGCAGCAGCAAAGGCCCTTGATTCTGATATAAATGAAGCAGAGCCAACACTAAACATATTCAGTCTTATTTCAGTGCCTAATTGCATCATCACTCCTTCAAATCTTGAGATAGTGAATTATAAACAGAGATGCTGTACCATACCTTGGTCAGAAGACCTGACTCACACATGCACTTTAATTTGAAGGGTCTCTTATATTAGAAAAATTAGAAAAAAGAGGAAACAAAACAAAAAAAAATAGCTCTAAGTAAACTGAACATGTAATTTTAGCAGGATAATTACAGAGAAGCTAAACAGGAGTCATGGTACCAGGCCAGGTCATTTGAAATATCTTTAAATACTACCCAAAGCAAAGAACAGAGAAGATCAAGGCTTAGCTTTCAAGTTACAATTACAAACACAAAATGAGCTCTTCTTAATTCTGTAGATACCAGGTCTGCATACAGCATTAGCCATTTTCCAGTACATTTCCATTAGTAATGTCTTTGCTGATTACTTTTTTTCTAAATTAGCATGTTTATCCATTAGCATATCAATATTGCTGCCAACCATCCCCTTAATTTTTAGTTTTCTTTCTGCAACAAAAAAATTGCCAATAAAAGCAAGCTTTACTTGAAGCCCTAATTAAGCCTAATACAATTCTTTTTTCTTTCCTTTTTTTTTTCCAAGCTTTTTATTTTTTTTTTTAATAATACTGTGTAATATTTACTCAGATTATAGATGTGCTTTGCTCAATAGCATCACTCATTTGGGCAATCAAAAAACTTCATATTTTGGTTTGGCATGAACACAAGCTGCAGTATTTTGCATAGTTTGGAGACATTCTAATGCAAGCCTTCCTTAAACATCAGAAAGTTGATCTCATCAGAGTCAGAACAGTTTTACACCATTTCTGAAGTTCTTAGGAGGCAGCAACAGGTGAAGAAGAGGCTGTTACACACAAACACAAGAAGACCTGCTCCAATTTGCTTTATGTTGTCTTACAGTGCTGCTCCTGCACTAATCATAGAATGGTAGAATCATAGAATGGTTTAGGTTGGAAGAGACTTCAAAGATCATCCAGTTCCAAGCCCCTTGTGCCATAAGCAGGGACACCTCCCACTAGAACAGGTTGCTCAAGGCTCCATCCAAGCTGATCTTCAACACCTTCAGTCAGGGAGCAGCCACAACCTCCCTGGGCAACCTTCACCAGTGTCTTACCACACTCACTGTAAAAAACTTCCTCCATACATCCAGTTTTGCTCTTCCCTCTGCCACATTAAAGCCCTTCCTCCTTATCCTGTCATTACAAGACCTTGTCAATAGTCCCTCCCCAGACTTCCTGTAGGCCCCTTTCAGATACTAGAAGGCTACTCACAGAATCACAGCATTTCTTAGATTGGAAAAGGCCTTCAGGATCATTGAGTCCAATCATTCATTTCACACTGACAAGTCCTTGGCTAAACCAAATCCCTCAGCACAACATCTCATCACTATGAATGGCTATGGTTGGAAAGAACCACCAGGATCATCCAGTCCAACCTTCATCCCAGCATCCTTAATCACCAGACCATAGCCTCAAGCACCACACCCACTCATTTTTTAAACACCTGCAGGGATGGTGACTGCACCACCTCCCTGGGCAGCCTGTTCCAGTGCCTGACCACCTGCTCAGTAAAGAACTTTCTAATCTAAACCTCCCTTGATGCAACTTGAGGCCATTTCCTCTTTTCCTATCATTAGTAATCTGGGAGAAGGGACTAGCACCAAGGTCTATTCTCTAGGCTGCAGAGCCCCAACTCTCTCATCCTGTCCTCATAGCAGAGCTGCTGCCGCCCTCTGAGCATCATCCGCAAAGATCTTCCTGATCAATGTCTTGCACGTGAGCGGGAAGGACAAGCCCAGTTCTTCTAAAATAAGAATTCTGTTCATATCCCTCCCTTTTTGTATCCTGCACGACTCTTTTAGTAGCTTTGATGTGTCCAATTATATTAAAGTCAGTCACAGAAGAGCAGCTAACTCTGTGTTTAACAGAGAGAGAGCCTGGACACACAGCGATCCCAGCTCCTGCCGACAGATACTCTTGTTTGACATAATTAAATCTTAACAGCAATTATTTCTGCTGATTCCTAGTAGACTGCTGTTAAAGATATGCTTATCCCCTTTCAGAGGCACTATCTTGTTACGCTAACTGCATGTCCGTAGCTAGGAAGCTGCACTCCTTAAATTTGGGGGTTTCTAAAAGTCTGCTTTCAAAATGAGCAGATGAAGCTTTCCCTAAAAGGATCCCCTGTGCTTCAAAATCATAGAGCCTGAAACTCCAGCACCTGAGGAGGGAGAGAGAAGGCCTGTTTGTGTGTGCTAACAGTACAGGCTGTCCTCTGCTATGAGGACAGGCTGAGAAAGTTGGGGCTCTGCAGCCTGGAGAAGAGAAGGCTTCCAGGAGACCTTGGAGTGACCTTCCAGTGTCTGAAAGGCATCTACAGGAAGGTTGGGGAGGGACTATTGACAAGGTTTTGTAATGAAAGGACAAGGAGAAATGGGTTTAAATTGGCAGAGGGGAGATTGAAAGTGGATGTTAGGAGGAAGTTGTTTGCAGTGAGGGTGGTGAGACACTGGCACAGGTTGCACAGGAAGGTTGTGGCTGCTCCCTCCCTGGAGGTGTTTGCAGCCAGGTTGGATGAGGCCTTGAGTGACCTGTTATGTTAACTCTCACTATTAGAATCATAAAATCAGTAAGGGTTCGAAGAGACCACAAGGATCATTCAGTTCCAACATCCCTGCCATGCCCAGGGACACCCTACCCTAGAGCAGGCTGCCCACAGCCTCTGCCAGCCTGGCTGCAAACACCTCCAGGGATCTGGCCCCAAACACCTCCCTGGGAAACCCATTCCANAGCAGAGGTGCTGCAGCCCTCTGAGCATCCTCATCGCTCTTCTTTGGACACACTTCACCATGTCCACATCCCTCTTGTAATAGGGGCTCCAGAACTGGACACAATACTCCAGGTGGAGTAGAGGGGCAGAATCACCTCCCTGGCCCTGCTGCCCACACTGCTCCTGTTGCAGCCCAGCCTCTGCTTGGCTTTCTGGGCTTCGAGTGCTCACTGCTGCCTCATCTTGAGCTTCTCCTCCACCAGCATCCCCGAATCCCTCTCCTCAGGGCTGCTCTCCAGCCACTCCCTGACCAGCCTGGATTTGTGCTTGGCATTGCCTCGACCCAGCTGCAGGACCTTGCACTTGGCCTTGTTGAACCTCCTGAGGTTGGCTTGTGCCCACCTCTGCAGCCTGTGCAGGTCCCTCTGGATGCCATCCCTGCCCTCCAGCCTGGCTGCTGTACCACACAGCTTGGGGTGCTCAGCAAACTTGCTGAGGCTGCACTCAATGCCTTTGTCCATGTTGCCCACAAAGATGTTGAACAAGACTGGTCCCAGGACTGATCCCTGAGGGACTTCACTTGTCACTGCTCTCCATTTGTCCATGGACCCATTTACCTCATAAGGGTATCAGAATGTGACAAAAGTAAGGAATAAAGTTCCAAGCAAAGATGGGAAAAAAAAAAAAACCCACATTCAGAGTTATTTCTCAGTCTTCTTAAGTCAGATGAGAACAGTCAGATCAGGTCTGCCTCAGATGTCTGGATATTATTACTGAAGATTACCTTTAGACTTCCCCAGTATTCATATCTGGAGAACATAAAATATTTTCACAATACAAGTACATTTACCATGAGCAAATGTTTAAACAAAAGAACCAGAAATCTTAATGAAGCCCCCTCAGGAAAAATGTTTAAACTTTGCCCTTAAGTTTACTTTGTTCACTAATAGGCTTCTATTTCTGGTGCTGAGTAGGAAGGATAGGTTCAATGTGTTAATAAGGAAAAAAAAAAAAAAAAGTAATAATATTTAATTAATTCTGGCTGAACACACATGGTTTAATATACTTGGCAATATCATTCTATCACATGATATGATAATTTAATGGAACTTTTTTATTTAAATTGCTGGCAAGTTTATGAAATTATAAAGCAAATAGGCCATGCACTTGGGTGTAATTGACTGTATAAATGTGTTTTATACTATACTGTTGGCAAATTAGCCAATCCCTGTCACAGAATCAATTATTATCTAGCTGCATTCTGAAAAAAAAAAAAAAAAAAAAAAAAAAAAAAAAAAAAAAAAAAAAAAAAAAAGGAGGAACTTTCTGTCTTCCAGCTTGTAGCTGGAGGATGGTTAACTGCTTCGTGTTTTCTCCCNACACTACAATTGTTAATCTTAAAGTCAGGCAGTAAACATTCATACCCTGTATAATCATCTGACAATAATGCTGCTGCCAAACGAGTGCACATTTAAAGATGCCTTCTTGGTGAAGGAATTCCTTGACTGGAGGTTGTGGGTTTGGGTTTATTTTCATTTCCCTCTTCAGATCACTGAAGTGAGCAATACCTGTGTCAGTGACTCCAAAGGCACAGAGCTCGACGGCATGACTGAAATTTCCAAGGTCCCTTAAGGACTTGGACACTGAGTTTCCGCTGGTAGTGCGTCCACTGTAGCCCTCAAATAATGGCAACTTTGATAATCTGAGTACTCTAGCAAAAATTACAAAATGTATTCTCTATTTTTTATATATCTGCCTTTTTATAGGCCAGGCTTTAGGAGGCTGTGAGCAGCCTCATGTAGGTTAGGCTGTCCCTGGGCATGTAAGGGGGGTTGGAACTGGATGATCTTTGTAGTCCCTTTCAACCCTGACTGATTCTATGACTTTATTGTAGGCTATGTGATACAGTAAATCAGGATTCAGAGTACTCCAAATTTAATTTGGGAGGTGTTTGGAGCCACATCCCTGGAGGTGTTTAAGGCCAGGCTGGCTGAGGCTGTCGGTAGAGTGTCCGTGCCCATGAAAGAGGGGTTGGAACTGGATGATCCTTGTGGTCCCTTCCAACCCTGACTGATTCTATGATTCTATGATTCTGAGTGAACTGTGCATTTAAAATAGTCCTTTCTAGTTCTCATATGATAGGACTCAAGATCACAGGCTCACAGGATGTCAGGGGTTGGAAGAGACCCGAAGAGATCATTGAGTCCACTCCCCTGCCACAGCAGGAGGATCCAGTCTAGCTCAGGTCACAGACAGACCTTGAAAGTCTCCAGAGGAGGAGACTCCACAACCTCTCTGGGCAGCCTGTGCCAGTGCTCTTGGACCATTATAGCAAAGAGCCACGAGGATGCTCAGAGGGCTGCAGCACCTCTGCTATGAGGACAGACTGAAAGAGTTGGGGCTGTGCAGTCTGGAGAAGAGGAGGCTCCCAGGTGACCTTCTTGTGGCCTTCCAAGATCTGAAGGGGGCTACAAGAAAGCTGAGGAGGGACTTAATAGGCTATGAGGTAGTGACAGGACTAGGGGGAATGGAGCAAAGCTGCAGGTGGGGAGATTCAGATTGGATGTGAGGAGGAAGTTGTTGAGCATGAGAGTGGTGAGAGGCTGGAATGGGTTTCCCAGGGAGGTGTTTGGGGCCAGATCCCTGGAGGTGTTTGCAGCCAGGCTGGCAGAGGCTGTGGGCAGCCTGATGTAGGGCAGGGTGTCCCTGGGCATGGCAGGGATGTTGGAACTGGCTGATCCTTGTGGCCCCTCCCAAGCCTGACTGATTCTATGATTCTATGATTCTAAAGAAGTTGTCCCTTGTGTTGAGCCGGAACCTCTTGTGCTGCAGCTTCCATCCATTGCTCCTCGTCCTATCCAGAGAACAAATGAGAAAAATAAAGATATTTTTCTCTTTTAGATGTTTCCCTATGAGTAGGCCATATCTAAATTATAAGCAGTGATTAATATAACAATGTCTTGGTGGCATCAAAAGAGAACCGTGGCATAATGGTTCTGAGCAAACAAAGTCAAGAAGTCTGGGCTGCTGTGTCAGCAGCACTGCTCCTCTATATCCACAAGAAGGACATGGAACCACTGAAGAGAGTCCAGAGGAGGGCCACAAAAATGATCAAAGGAATGGAGCACTTCTGCTATGAGGACAGGCTGAAAGAGTTGGGACTTTCCAGCCTGGAGAAGAGAAGGCTTCGAGGGGACCTTATAGCAACCTTCCAGTGTCAGAAGGAGGCCTACAGAAAGGCTGGGGAGGGACTGTTCACAAGGTCTTGTAATGACAGGATGAGGAGGAATGGGTTCAAACTGGCAGAGGGGAGATTTAAATGGGATGTTAGAAGAAAGTTCTTCACAGTGAGGGTGGTGAGACACTGGCACAGGTTGCCTGGGGTGGTTGTGGCTGCTCCCTCCCTAGATGTGTTTGAGGCCAGGCTGGATGAGGTCTTGAGCATCCTGATCTAGTGGGAGGTGTCCCTTCCTATGGCACATGGGGGTTGGTACTGGATGATCTTTGAGGTCTCTTCCAACATAAACCATTCCATGATTCCATGATCCCAGCTGTGCAAGGGCTGGGGTCAGCAGCTGTATGGACTATACGAACAGAGCAGCTCCTGAGCAGCTTCAGACAGTTTCAAAGGGAAAATGATAACGACACTTCTGTTCACTGGAAAGAAACTGAGCTCAAGCCCCTAGGCAGGTGGCACAGTTCTACTTATGAATGTTTCCATTTACCCACATGTGGTTTTTTATGCTATGATCTGCTGGATGTTTGCTGTCATCCAGGTGCACAAAACTGCAGCTCATGCAAGCAGGCTTCAACTAACTTGCATGTACCAAAGCAGCTCAGGTATTACAGCAGACTTCACAAGCCCACCCGAGCACTGACAGGTTCTTGGCAGCTGAAGCCCACATTGCTCTGACGTCAAGACTAGAAAGTCCCAGGCTATACAATTTAAAGCTTTCTTAGGGATGCCTGTGTGTACCCATGAACAGATGCATTGTAGACATCCCCAGCACTCTTAATGACATGCAGAAAGCAAGTTGTTTAGAGCTTTGAAAGGCTCTGAAATTCTTTAATGTGTCTTTACAGCACTTATGTGGGGAAATACCACCGACCAGCTGAGAGTCATCAGAAATACTCTGTTGTTCTAGGGCTCCAAACTCAGCACTCTCAGTCTCAGCTCCATTATTTACCAAGGCATTACTCTTTCCTTGGAACCAAATTACTGACACGAATTTGAAAACAAATCTGTCAAAAGGGATGGCATCGACCATGTGCTGCTGCCTTAGCATCAGCCCCGTTGAGAACACTCAGGAATTTACTGTGTATATTTCTTAGGAAAATGAACCATGATCCAGCTAGTAGTTGTACCACGATAGCAGTTTCCTGCAGTGTGTAAGCAAAGTACTCACTTACAAGATCCTGCACTCCCCATCTTAAACCTTTAGATCAAGAGCTTCGTAGACTTCAAATACTCTTGCATGTGATGTATCCGGTCAAACTCTTATACACGTTTCAAACTGTAATGTGAACTCAGATTTGAAGTTTGGAGGCAGTATTGTTCCTGATCCTACTCTCAGATACATGTTAGTTAAAAACCTGAGGCAAAATTCTGTCCATAGGTTCTCAGACAACAGCTTTGAAAAGAGTAGGCTTTGCTTTATTGAGTAAAAAAAAAAAAAATGTATATATAGAAAAAAAAAAAGAATAATGTAGCAGAAAGGAGGGAAAAAATGAAAGAGTTCCATCAAAATCAGAATTTGTTCTGTCTTGTTCTATTTGCTTACTCTATTGAGTTTAGAATCATAGAATCAACCAGGTTGGAAGAGACCTCCAAGATGATCCAGCCCAACCTATCACCCAGCCCTATTCAATCAACTAGACCATGGCACTAAGTGCCCCATCCAGGCTTTGCTTGAACACCTCCAAGGATAGTGACTCCACCACCTCCCTGGGCAGCCCATTCCAGTGGCAAGTCACTCAGATTCCTCCTGTTAAAAATGTATCATTTGTATTTTACTTAGTTTTAGTCCTCTTGCTTTACAGTGGGACAATTTTGATAATGTCTGAAAATATAAATTTAGTTGTAAGTAAATGAAGCAAGTTTGGGAAACAGAAGATATTAGTTGTATTTATATATATATATATAAAATATATTTTAAAAA
>VWZI01001222.1:210348-224490 GCA_013396835.1 Psilopogon haemacephalus
CAACAACAACAAATAGCAAGCAAACAAAACAACAACATAAAATCCAAAACCCAACCAACCACAACAATGCAAGCTACTGCAGCTGGGTCAAGGTAATTCCAAGCACAAATCCAGGCTGGGCAGGGACTGCCTGGAGGAGAGGGACTTAGGGGTGCTGGTGGAGGAGAAGCTCAAGATGAGGCAGCAGTGTGCACTTGCAGGGCAGAAAGCCAAGCAGAGCCTGGGCTGCAGCAGGAGCAGTGTGGCCAGCAGGGCCAGGGAGGTGATTCTCTCACTCTACTCCACTCTGGTAAGACCCCACTGCATCCAGTTCTGGAGCCTCTATTACAAGAGGGATGTGGAGATGCTGGAGGTGTCCAGAGAAGGGCCACAAAGATGCTCAGAGGGCTGCAGCACCTCTGCTGTGAGGACAGACTGAAAGAGTTGGGAGTGTTCAGTCTGGGTAAGAGAAGGCTCCCAGGTGACCTTCTTGTTACCTTCCAGTAGCTGAAGGGAGTCTACAGAGAAGCTGGAGAGGGACTTTTTAGGCTATGAGGTAGTGACAGCACTAGGGGGAATGGAGCAAAGCTGGAGGTGGGGAAATTCAGACTGAAGGTAAGGAGGAAGTTGTTCATCATGAGAGTTGTGAAGCCCTGAAATGGGCTGCCCAGGGAGGTGTTTGGGGTCAGATCCCTGGAGGTGTTTCCAGCCAGGCTGGCAGAGGCTGTGGACAGCCTGATGTAGGGTAGGGTGTCCCTGGGCATGGCAGGGGGGGTTGGAACTAGATGATCCTTGTGGTCCTTTCCAATCCTGACTGATTCTATGATTCTATGATTTGATGATCTCCTTGTTAACTGTGTGTGTGTAAATCTGCTTCTCCAGCAACTTCTGTCTTCAAGAATCTCTTCCTGTTCTATCCCAAGGCCATTCAGATCATTTAGATATTGGAAGATTCAGAAGCACTCTGCCTGTCTCTGTAACACTTTATTTAATAGACTTTATTTAATACTTTGTTTAACAGCCTAATTGGAAAAGCAATGAGACACTACCATTGATTCATTATTTCTATTATTAACTACATTACCCCAGACACAGTCCCAAGAAAGGACTTTGATCATGATCATTTACACAGAACTATACTGCTTATCTATAGAAAAAAAACCAAAAGCATGCTTTTACCTTGAAAAAGACAAAATTCAGGATGCAACAGGTGATGATATATCAGATGGAAAACTGCAAGATTTGACCAAGTAGAAAATTGGGATCTTTAATTTCATTAAAAAAAATTTATGTCTTGGAAATAGATTTCAGCAAGAAGATGGTAAAAAACTAAAGTCATGGAAGAAATTTTGGGCTGTGTTTTCTGAATATGGAGGATATTTGAACTCTTTCTACCAGGAAAGTAACAATGTTTCCTAGAAGTATTTCTATTAGATTCTGAGAGAGATTTCAGCAAGAAAATGGTGAAAACTAAAGAAATTTAGGTAATTTTGGGTTGTGCTTTCTGAATGTGGTGCATATTTGAAAGATTTCTACCAGGAATGCACCACTGTCTTCTAGAAATATTTCTAATAGATACTGAGATAGATTTCAGCAAGAAGATGGTGAAAACTAAAGGCATGTAGATAATTTTGGGTTGTGCTTTCTAAATATGGTGCCTATTTGAAAGCTTTCTATGAGGAACACAACACTGGCTTCTAGAAGTGTTTCTATTAGATACTGGGATAGATTTCAGCAAGAAGATGGTGAAAACTAAAGGAATGCAGGTAATTTTGGCAGGTATTTTCTGAATATGGTGCATATTTGAAAGGTTTCTACCAGGAGTGGAAGTCTGCTAGGACTGTTTCTATTACTTACTAGGATAGATTTCAGCAAGGAGATGGTGAAAACTGAAGGAATGTAGGTAATTTTGGGGTGTGCTTTCTGAATGTGGTGGATATTTGAAAGATTTCTACCAGGAATGCAACAGTGTCTTCTAGAAGTGTTTCTAATACTTACTGGGATAGATTTCAGCAAGGAGATGGTGAAAACTAAAGGAATGTAGGTAATTTTGGGAGGTGCTCTTTGAATATGGTGGCTGTTTGAATTCTTCCTACCAGGAAAGCAACACTGTCTTCCAAAGGTGTTTCTACTAGATAGATTTTGCAATATGATGGTGAAAACTAAAGGAATGCAGGTAATGTTGGGAGGTGCTTTCTGAATGTGGTGCCTATTTGAACAATTTCTACCAGGAACGCAACAATGTCTTCTAGAAGTGTTTCTATTGGTTACTGGGATAGATTTCAGCAAGAGGATGGTGAAAACTAAAGGAATGCAGGTAATGTGGGGAGATGTTTTCTGAATGTGGTGCGTATTTGAAAGATTTCTGCCAGGAAAGCAACACTGTCTTCTAGAAATGTTTCTGTTAGATACTGAGATAGATGTCAGCAAGAAGATGTGGAAAACTAAAGGCATGTAGATAAATTTGGGTTGTGCTTTCTGAACATGGTGCATATTTGAAAGCTTTCTACCAGAAATGCAACTGTCTTCCAAAAATGTTTCTACTAGATAGATTTTGCAATATGATAGTGAAAACTAAAGAAACGTGGGTAACTTGGGGCTGTGTTTTCTGAATGTGGTGGATATTTGAAAGATTTCTACCAGGAATGCAACAGTGTCTTCCAAAAGTATTTCTATTAGATACTGGGATAGATTTCAGCAAGGAGATGGTGAAAACTAAAGGCATGTAGATAATTTTGAATTGTGCTTTCTGAATATGGTGCATATTTGAAAGATTTCTACGAGGAACAAAACACTGTCTTCTAGAAATGTTTCTATTAAATACTGGGATAGATTTCAGCAAGAAGATGGTGAAAACTAAAGAAATGTAGGCAATGTTGGGAGGTGCTTTCTGAATGTGGTGCCTATTTGAACAATTTCTACCAGGAATGCAACAGTGTCTTCTAGAAGTGTTTCTATTGGTTACTGAGATAGATTTCAGCAAGAGGATGGTGAAAACTAAAGGAATGTAGGTGATTTTGGGCTGTGCTTTCTGAATGTGGTGGATATTTGAAAGCTTTCTACCAGGAATGCAACACTGTCTTCCAAAAGTGTTTCTACTAGATAGATTTTGCAAGATGCACACTTGAAAGCTTTCTACCAGGAACGCAACACTGTCTTCTAGAAGTTTTTCTATTAAATACTGAGATAGATTTCAGCAAGAGGATGGTGAAAAGTAATGAAATTTAGGTAATGTTGGGGTCTGCTTTCTGAATATGGTGCATACTTGAAAGCTTTCTACCAGGAATGCAACAGTGTCTTCTAGAAGTGTTTCTATTAGTTGCTGGGATAGATTTCAGCAAGGAGATGGTGAAAACTAAAGGAATGCAGGTAATGTTTGCAGGTACTTTCTGAATATGATGCATATTTGAAAGCTTTCTACCAGGAATGCAACACTGTCTTCTACAACTGTTTCTATTAGATTTCAGCAAGACAATGGTGAAAAGTAAAGAAATTTAGGTAATGATGGGATCTGCTTTATGAATGTGGTGCCTATTTGAAAGCTTTCTACCAGGGATGTATCACTGTCTTCTAGAAGTGTTTCTATTAGATACTGAGATATTTTTTTAAAGTTTATTGGGTTTTTTTTGGGTTTTGTGGTTTTTTTTTTTTTAAGATGGGAAAGCTAAAGTACCTAACACAACGTGGCCCTACTATATCAGTGGATGTTCAAGTTCAAATAGTCCATGCTGTATTTATCTTCCAACCATAAAGCAGCCATCTATGAAATTCTGCTTTACATTCCTCGTCTTTGAGTGAGAGTTATAAATAAAGTGATGTTCAAGGAGGTGTATAAATAAATTGGCATAATTAGGTGTCATAATTAAGGTGCCCATTGCTGTTCCAGACGCATTTACATAATTGTCAGTGCTAAAATGAAAATAATTGTTTGTTGGAATTGCTTCTGTTAAGGCTGATAGTTCCTTACTTTGTATGGTGTGCTCTAAGTACTTGTTTAGAAAATATTCTAAACTCTGTGCATGAAATGACTACAGAGAAGCCAAAATCTTCCCAAGTGAACCAGCTAACAGGCTGGATGAGGCTGTGGGCAGCCTGATCTAGGTAGGGTAGGGTAGGGTATCCCTGGGCATGGCAGGGGGGTTGGAACTGGATGATCCTTGTGGTCCCTTCCAACTCGGACTGTTTCTATGATTCTATGTATATATTTTAAAACAGAGTGAGCTATATTTCTTCTTCTGAACAGTTTGGTCCTAAGAAAGTTACTCTGTGTCTTCTTCAGTAATGCCAGAACAGGTTTGCTATGGGCAGGTACAGCAGAGAAATTCAGCATAATCTCCAGTGGAAAGGAAAAAAAAGGAAAGGCCATACTGAAGAAGTGCTCATTCTTTTGTTTCTCTAAGAATATTGTTACACTTTCATTACTGAGAGTAGAGAATAAACGACCAAACCCCTTTGATTATGTTTGGCAAGTTCCTTTCCTTACAGGACTATGACAGCAATTAACCTTTTAAATTGTAACCTGCATATCTGACCAGGAAGAAAAAAAATCTAAATATGCACAGCTGACCCAGCTGCTTTGGGATTTGATTTTTCAATTAAACAATGTAATTTCAACATCTGAACATAACATTCCCGTTCTTTTCCATATTTTATATATGATCTACTTATAACAATGTCAGCAGTGTTATGAAAAGCAATCAAAGCTAACCTTGATTGACTGAGAATAGGGCTGACACCAAGCTCTTGAGTATCCTGCTTCCATGTATGGTTCCTCTAGATTTAACAGCATTAAGTTTTCTGTGCACTAGAAGATTATTGTAAATTTAAACACTCATACAAAAACAACTTGAAGTTTTCTCGAGTAGTAAAGGCCCTGCAAAAAAACAAGAGATGGAATAGAGAAACAATAAGTTTTAGGAAGCCATAAAACCCACAATTACAGGGTCACAGACTCATAGGATGTCAGGGTTTGGAAGGGACCCAGAAAGGTCACTGAGTCCAACCCCCCTGCCATAGCAGGACCAGACAATCTAGCTCAGGTCACACAGGAACACATCCACACAGGCCTTGAAAGGCTCCAGAAAAGGAGATTCCACAACCTCCCTGAGACCCTTCCAATCACAAAGTTGACCCTTGTGTTGAGCTGCAACCTCCTGTGCTGCAGCTTCCATCCATTGCTCCTTGTCCTATCCCAGGGAGCAAGCAAGCATAGCCTGTGTTTCCATCCATCCACAACCCCCCACCTCCCCACCCCCCAATCCCCAGCCCTCAGATATTTCTAAATATTCATTAAATCCCCTCTAAGTCTTCTCTTTTCCAGACTAAGCAGTCCCAGGTCCCTCAGCCTCTCCTCATCAGGCAGTGCTCCAGTCCCCTCAGCATCCTTGGAGCCCTGCGCTGGACTCTCTCCAGCAGATCCCTGTCCCTCTGAAAGTGGGGAGTCCAAAACTGAAGATGGGGTCTCAGCAGGGCAGAGTAGAGAGGGAGAACTTCCCTTGATCTACTGGACACACTCTGCTTAATACACCCCAGGATCCCATTGGCCCTCTTGGCCACAAGGGCACATTGCTGTGCCATGGGTTCCTAGGACCTTTTTTCTTTCATGCAAACACTTCTACCACCCTTAACATTGACTTGTGATATTGATTTAGGTCTAGCTGGACCTACAGTTTTGACTGTGAAGATGCGACACCAGATCTCCTGTTTTACAGGCACAGCACTTTAAAAAGTCAGATGAAAGCATCTTTCAATATTCTTCTAGAGAGCTTTCTACCTGAGAGCCCTTAAGGGAGATTTTGATTCTACTTCCTTCATGCTCAAAGTTGGCTTTCATCAGCAACGGGAAGCAATCTTTTCCTATGACAAAGGAGAAAGATGAGAGCAGGAAAATATTAATGCAGCAAATGAAATATAACCTATTTTGTAGATCTCTCATAGAATCAGTCAGGATTGGAAGGGACCACAAGGATCAGGCAGTTCCAACCCCCCTGCCATGCCCAGGGACACCCTACCCTACATCAGGCTGTCCACAGCCTCTGCCAGCCTGGCTGCAAACACCTCCAAGGATCTGGCCCCAAACATCTTCCTGGGCAACCCATTCCAGGCTCTCACCACTCTCATACTGAACAACTTTCTCCTCACGTCCAATCTGAATCTCCCCACCTCCAGCTTTGCTCCATTCCCCCTAGTCCTGTCACTGCCTCATAGCCTCAACTGTCCCTCCCCAGCTTTTTTGTAGGCTCACTTCAGATACTGGAAGGTAACAAGAAGGTCACCTGGGAGCCTCCTCTTCTCCAGCCTGCACAGCCCCAACTCTTTCAGTCTGTCCTCATAGCAGAGGTGCTGCAGCCCTCGGAGCATCCTCGTGGCCCTTTAAGGTAAAGGACACTTGTGTGGATTTAAGTAATATAATAGCTCCCACCAATGAGTGAGGAAAAAAAAGGAATCACTTCCAACAGTCATTTTCATCAACAGAGAAGCAGGAAAAAAAGGAGGGAAAAAAAAAAAAAAAAAAAAAAAGAGGATGATTTCTAACACTTTGCATAACATTATGAGTGACAATAACAGTAAACTTGAAAAAATCATTTTCCTTACCATTTTCCCTGATACTCTGAGTTGACAAATGATTCTAATTGCCACTGCTAACCTTGTAGCACCTCAACCCTCAGCATGTGTGACTCTCCCATGGGCACCAACTGGACTTTGCAGCTTCCTGGCTCCCCACTCTCACAGCAAGGGCTCAGAGTTTTTGCACAGGATTAAAAGCGGTTCTGAAAATCTGAAAAACCTTCCAGATGACAGAGTGGCACTAGTGGGGCTATGCCTTTCCCCCAAGGGAAGGCTGTAAGAGTTTTGCTGTTGAAAGTGGAAAGTCATGTTGGCATGAGGATGATAACGTCAGTTTTGCTCCAAAGTCTCTTCCTTAGTTCTGTTGTGATGTGTGAAAGCAATTTTTATTAAACTGGAAGCCAGAAAACACCAAAGACACAGCACAGACCTACAGTAAAATTAAGTTTTGACTCCCTTGTTCTTGTTTAGCAGAGAAAATATGTGAAAGCACTATTTTTTTTGTTAAACTGGAAGGCAGTAAACACTAAAGACACAGCACAGACCTACAGTAGGATTAAGTTTTGATTCTCTTGTTCTTGTTTAGCAGAGAAAACTCACAATTCTTTCTAAATATGTAATGGTAAGATTGTAAGTTCCCTGGGGCAGAAACAGTTTTTCTTTTTGCTTTTGTGTAGCACCTTGTAAAATGGCAGCACACTCCCATGTGGTCTGCAGGGAGTACTGTACCAAAATGAATAAATAATGCTTCCGAGAAACAAATCAAACACAGCCTATGCCAATCACCTACTGCACAGAAACATCAAAACTGCTAAAAGTGTCAACAGAACAAACCTGCCCCATGCTCTGGCAGAAAGTGATATGGAAGCAATCAGCACATCTTCCTCGTATGTTAGACAGGTGTGGTCTAAATGGCACATTTTGCTAAGAGGTAAGAGAATCACAGAATCATGGAATCAGTCAGGGTTGGAAGGGACCACAAGGATTAGCCAGTTCCAACCCCCCTGCCATGCCCAGGGACACCCTACCCTACATCAGGCTGAACAGAGCCTCTGCCAGCCTGGCTGCAAACACCTCCAAGGATCTGGCCCCAAACACCCCCCTGCAGGGGCAACCCATTCCAGGCTCTCACCACTCTCATGCTCAACAACTTTCTCCTCACATCCAATCTGAATCTCCCCACCTCCAGCTTTGCTCCATTCCCCCTAGTCCTGGCACTTCCTGATAGCCTCAGAAGTCCCTCCCCAGATTTTTTTTTGGCCCCCTTCAGATCCTGGAAGGCCACAAGAAGGTCACCTGGGAGCCTCCTCTTCTCCAAACTGCACAGCCTCAACTCTGTCAGTCTGTCCTCATAGCAGAGGTGCTGCAGCCCTCTGAGAACCCTCGTGGCCTTTCTGGACACCTCCAGCATGTCCACATCCCTCCTGTCCCAGAGCCTCCAGCACTGGATGCAGTACTCCAGGTGGGGTCTCAGCAGAGCAGAGCAGAGCAGAGGGGGAGAATCACCTCCCTGGCCCTGCTGGCCTCACTGCTCCTGCTGCAGCCCAGCCTCTGCTTGGCTTTCTGGGCTGCAAATGCACACTGCTGCCTCATCTTGAGCTTCTCCTCCACCAGCAACCCCAAGTCCCTCTCCTCAGAGCTGCTCTCCAGCCACTCACTGCTCAGCCTGGATATGTGCTTGGCATTGCCTCGACCCCGCTGCAGGACCTTGCACTTGGCCTTGCTCAACCTCCTGAGGTTGCCTTGTGCCCACCTCTGCATCCTGTCCAGGTCCCTCTGGATGCCATCCCTGCCCTCCAGCCTGGCTGCTGCANTTTCTGGGCTGCAAATGCACCCTGCTGCCTCATCTTGAGCTTCTCCTCCACCAGCAACCCCAAGTCCCTCTCCTCAGAGCTGCTCTCCAGCCACTCACTGCTCAGCCTGGATATGTGCTTGGCATTGCCTCGACCCCGCTGCAGGACCTTGCACTTGGCCTTGCTCAACCTCCTGAGGTTGCCTTGTGCCCACCTCTGCATCCTGTCCAGGTCCCTCTGGATGCCATCCCTGCCCTCCAGCCTGGCTGCTGCACCACACAGCTTGGGGTGCTCAGCAAACTTGCTGAGGCTGCACTCAATGCCTTTGTCCATGCTACCCACAAAGATGTTGAACAAGGCTGGTCTCAGGACTGATCCCTGAGGGACTCTTCTTGTCACTGCCTCCACTGGGACATGGAGCCATTGACAGCCACTCTTTGGGTGTGGCCATCAAACCAGTTCTGTATCCATCTGGTACTCCACCCATCAAACCTATGTTTCACCAGCTTGGGAGACCAGGATGTGGTGTGGGACAGTGTCTAAGGCTTTGCTCAGGTCCAAGGGCTTTGCTCAGGTTCATTAAGCTGTGCCTTGGTGGTAGTTGATTATTGAATTAGGGATTTTTTTTTTTAAAAAAAGACATTTTTATGTCATTTCTACAGATATTAATCGAAATCAAAAGCTGGTAAGTGTACTTCCATAGAAATTAAATTTGAATGAATAAGTTATCTGTTTGCAGGCACTTCGGAATGTGCTCTAAATTATGTCAATATTTCTTTAATTACGTTTAAGGTAGAGGTTACTATAGAAAAAGAGTCTGCAATACGAAACAGTCCATCTTGGTCTATTTTCCCCACGGGAGTAATAAATCCTCTCTATTTGCCAACTCAGCCAACAGATATGCTTGATTGAGTCAGGAAAATTGATAGCCACTTTGTAAAAATCTATTACAGACCAGATCAGCATGTCCATAATCTCAGAGTTCTGCATCAACTCTTTTCCTTTCTCTGAAATGACCTCACTTGTTTAGGAAACAGGCACTTTTTGAGCTTGGCAAACAGGGCTTACATTTAAATTTGTTTGGGTTTTTTTTAAATCCTTTTTTTTTTTTTTTTTTTTTTGAGGCATAGGAATTTCCATGCGAACCCGAGGAAGAATTGTTTGCCCTGTGAGGGTGACAGAGCACTGGAACAGGCTGCCCAAGGGGGATGTGGAGTCTCCCTCTCTGGAAATATTCAAGAACCATCTGGATGCATTCCTGTGTGATCTGCTCTAGGTGATCCTGCTCTGGCAGCAGGGCTGGACCAGATGAGCTTTCAGCCCCTGACATTCTATGAAGTTTTTCAGTATGAGAGTGGTGAGAGCCTGGAATGGGTTGCCCAGGGAGGTGGTTGAGGCCACATCACTGGAGGTGTTTGCAGCCAGGCTGGCAGAGGCTGTGGGCAGCTTGATCTAGGGTAGGGTGTCCCTGCCCATGGCAGAGGTGTTGGAACTGGATGATCCTTGTGGTCCCTTCTAACCCTGACTGATTCTACGATTCAATGATTGGCTAATAGCAAGTGCAGGAAAATGCTCCTCCCAACAAAAGTGCAACCAGTGGTGATTTCTAGGTTGCCATCCATCTCCATTATGAAAGTATTAAAGGCTAGTAATGCAAATCTAGATTGTCTAGCACTGAAATACATCATCAGCACAACCCATGTAATAAGCAGCGTGTTGTCTGAAGCCCTCAATAGTATCATAAATTACACACAACTCATTCACTGCCACCCAAAAGCCATCTCTGAGTAGGAGCTTCTACTTTAATTCTTCTCTCTTTCACATTGCCTTCCTCCACACCTTTATATATTTCCCAAAGAAAGTGTGGAGTATTATGAGAAGGGGACACTGATTTTTTACAAACCATAGAATCGTAGAATGGAAGGGACCTCAAAGCTCGTTCACTTCCAACTCCCCACCATAGGCAGAAACACCTCCTACTAGAACAGGTCACTCAAGGCTTCAGCCAACCAGGCCTTGAACACCTCCAGGAAGGGAGCAGCCACAACCTCCCTGGGCAACCTGTGCTGCTGTCTCACCACCGTCACTGCAAGCAACTTCCTCCTAACATCCCATTTAAAGCTCTCTTCTGCCAGTTTGAACCCATTCCCCCTCATCCTGTCATTACAAGACCTTGTGAATAGTCCCTCCCCAGCCTTCCTATAAGTCCCCTTCAGATAATGGAAGGCTTCTATAAGGCATGTTAGGATACTAAAGAAGAAGAACAAAGCCCATACAAATAAGCCACAGGACTAGGGGGAATGGAGCAAAGCTGGAGGTGGGGAGATTCAGACTGGATGTGAGGAGGTTGTTCAGCATGAGTGGTGAGAACCTGGAATGGGTTGCCCAGGGACATGGTTGAGGCCACATCCCTGGAGGTGTTTGCAGCCAGGCTGGCAGAGGCTGTGGGCAGCCTGATCTAGGGTAGGGTGTCCCTGGGTATGGCAGGGGGGTTGGAACTGGATGATCCTTGTGTTTCCTTCCAACCCTTACTGATTCCATGATTCTGTGATTCTCTTACCTCTTAGCAAAATGTGCCATTTAGAGGACACCTGTCTAACATATGAGGAAGATGTGCTGATTGCTTCCACATCACTTTCTGCCAGAGCGTGGGGCAGGTTTGTTCTGTTGACATTTTTAGCAGTTTTGATGTTTCTGTGCACCCTGGAGGTGTTTTTTGCCAGGCTGGCAGAGGCTGTGGGCAGCCTGATCTAAGGTAGGGTGTGCCTGGCCATGGCAGGGGGGTTGGAAGTGGATGATCCTTGTGGTCCCTTCCAACCCTGATTCTATGATTCTGTGATTCCATGATTCTATGATTCTAATAGAGTCTACTATCGCTAATATCCTTTACCTAGGAAAGCAGAAAGTCCTATGCCACCCTGAAAGGGCAACTTCTGATGATGGGAATTTATTGGCATTTTCAGCTGCGTTGGCTTTATCGCATCTACTCTACTTAGTAAGTGTGACGGACACTTCATGTCAGGGATTTCGATGTTATTCAGGCTGACAGAGATGATAGATCTTTCTTGCTCGGGAGCAAAGGGTACAAAGAAATTGCACGGCCACACTGTTCAAAGTTAAATGCAGACCAGAGTGGGAAGGGGGAGAAAAAAAAAAAGAAAAGAAAACCAAAAACTGCCTGTGCCTGGCTGCAGTATTTGCTCTTAGCATGCAGTTGCAAGCTTCGAAAGTCCCGTTTAAGTATATCTCTTTTTTTAAGATAAATACCTATTAAGTAATGTATATGCACAAGCTGAAGTGTTAAATGGTTTGTTGAAACCTATTAGAGTACACAAGATGATAAACATAAATTATAGCTAATATACTGCACCAGTGATTTTTAAACATAAAAATTACTGACACTGTAAAAACACACTTGAGTCATCGTAGCAGCATAATAGCACTAATCCATGTTTATCCAACCGTGCACTTTTCAAAAACAACACAAACCTCTAATAAATGCTTTGGCTTCACCTTGACAACTTATATGGGTTATTGCCTCGTTCATGCCTGGATAACCGTGTGTTATGACTTAAATGTTCTTTAATATCAATTTATGCCTTGAAGAAAAAGGGATTGAATAACGCCGTGTACATATGGTTCAATTTATTACAGCAAAACAATCATTTGAGTTTGAAGATATTTTCTCCTGGTGCATATCACAGAAATCTTATTCAATGGAGCTCTCAATAAACCAGATTTTTTATGTCACAATAAATGAAACTAAGGCAGCTAATTGTTGCTAAGATTCTAAATAGATGAGTCTATTTGGCTTTCTTGTCAATCAAGAAATAAATTCCTTACACACTTGTATTTCTGGATTCTAATGTCTCTAATTGGATTTTACAGTATCTGATTAATGATGTAGTTTATAGACTACTGAAAAAAAAAAAAAAAAAGAAAAAAAAAAAAAAGAAAATCTGATGCTTAAAAAGTGAAGAGGAAATTGTGGGCTGTCAGCATTTATGGAAAAGGCCAAGACAACATTGAGTAATTTAGATTGTTTTGTTGTTTTTTTTTTTTTTTCAAAATGGCAACGAAATACATAAAACTTGGTCAATGATCCCTCAGTTTTGATACTTTTGTTGTGTCTCTGTGATTAAAAAAAAAAAAAAAANNNCTCTAAGTTTTTTTTTTTTTTATTATTTTCTGTATTAAAAAAAAAAAAAAAAAAAAAGGAGAAGAGTCTGGAGTGCTATTCTGAAGAATATTAAAGTGTTCTCTGTACTGGTTTGCAGTATAAGGAAATGACAAAACCAAAAAGAAGCTCAAGTTTTAATTTAGAACCAAAGCAATGGCTGAGCTTAAAATTCAACCACTAACAGACTGGTGATAAAGCAAACTCTTACAAAAACAGGTACAAGCAGAAGAAAGAAAAAAATGGGGAAAAACCCCCAAACTATTACTTCTGCAACACTTATTTTTACTGCCACTTTCATTTTCGTGAGCTTTCTACATTTTCAATAGCTGTTTATGATAATCTGTCAGACAAAAAAAAAAAAGTACTAATTCTTATATATGAAGCACCAGTCCTAAAAGAATTGTATGTGCAGTCATGCAAGTGTGCCTGTTGTCATGCAACATCTATTATAAGGTGAAGCAGACTGGCTATAAACTAATCTAAAACCATTATCACAGTAGAAACAGCAGTGGCTGTGAGCACTACCTCCCTTGCTATGATGAAGGTTCACAGGTCAGGTCTTAGACAACCAAGGCATAGTGAAATATTTGCTTTTAGGTCACAAGTCCTTGCATGATACCCCTGCATATCTGCATTTAGAAAGGTTGGGGGGAAAAAAAGGTGGTTCAGCTATTTAGAGGAAACCAGAGCCTGCATCTTCCAGTATCTGAAGGGGGCATACAGGAAGGCTGGGGAGGGACTGTTCACAAGGTCTTGTAATGACAGGACGAGGGGGAATGGGTTCAAACTGGCAGAGGGGAGATTTAGATGGGTTGTTAGGAAGAAGTTCTTCACAGTGAGGGTGGCGAGGCACTGGAACTGAATGCTGTTTGCAGTGATGTTTAGCAGCAACTAGAGGGCTAGAGCACCTCTGCTATGAGACAGACTGAAAGAGTTGGGGCTGTGCAGTTTGGAGAAGAGAAGGCTCCCAGGTGACCTCCTTGTGGCCTTCCAGGATCTGAAGGGAGCCTACAAAAAATCTGGGGAGGGATTTTTTAGGCTATCAGGGAGTGCCAAGACTAGAGGGGAATCTTGAATTAAGAAATCTCTCCATCCAGAAATAGTTCCTGAAGTTGAACTTCATCTCAGCATTTTTCAAAACAAACTTTCCCTGCCTAGCAGCTGATACTGATGTGTACATGGCTTAAAATCTTTTAACATTAAAAGGCTAAACAGCCCATAAGAGCTCTGACCAAGTAGATGATGATGTAAGCAAAGAACATCTCTGCTGCAACTAATAAATGTTCACTCTAGAAAATATACATTCTGCTTTTCATGTAGAGTTTTTAATTTAGATTTTTTTTTTCTGCTTTCTTTGAAAAAAGGTGGTCCAAGAGCAGAAATGCAGAAGCCTACATATGACCTCATTTCAGCAATACACAAAATAAAAACCTCTCTCGTACTCTCTTTGCTTGCTAACTACAGAGCAAATGCATTTTTCATACAAATACTTAGCAAAATCTGTCCAAACAGACAGATCAAAAGCACAATAGGTTCATCTGGGCCAAAACAGGTGTCTAACTATCTACAACTGTTGCACTTGACAGAGGATGGTAAAAAAAAAAAAAAAAAAAAAAAAAAAAA
>VWZI01001222.1:238605-254298 GCA_013396835.1 Psilopogon haemacephalus
TTTTAACTAGACAGGAACTAGAGTTAATTATTTTTTTAAAACGGTATCATATCCCCTCTGTTTCTTTATAGGAATCCAGAAAACTCTATTTTCACATATATCTATTAAACAGACAGGAACTAAAGTTAATTATTTTTTTAAAGACAGTATCATTTCCCCCTCTTTTTCAGAAATCCAGAAATCCAGAAATCCAGAAAACCCTATTTTCCCATATATATTAAAGAGACGGGGACTTAAGTGAATTCCTTTTAAAAACAGTATCATTTTCTCCTCTTTTTATTTATAGGAGTCCAGAAAACTCTATTTTCACATATATCTATTAAATAGACAGGAACTAAAGTTAATTATTTTTTTAAAAAACAGTACAATTTTCCCTCTTTGCCTTTATAAGAATTCAGAAAACTCTATTTTCCCGTATATCTATTAAATAGACAGGAACTAAAGTTAATTATATTTTAAAACGAGTATTATTTTCCCTCTTTGCATGTATAGGAATCCAGAAAACCCTATTTTCCCATATTATCTATTAAGTTTCCCCTTTTTTTCCTAATTAACTTGAGGTGAATTTAATTTCCTAAGTTGCTTTTAAACAAGCAAACTAACTAACCAAAACCAGACAGTGCTTGACAATAATTACATGCAAACATTCTGGTCACTTCAAAGGGTCTTTTTACTAACTTTACCACAATACTTCTCTACTTCTGTGTATTGTCTTCAGCTACATCAACACTGAAGGGCAGAGAAAGAGCATCGTGACTGGAGTGATGCTCATCTGTTGGGGCCAAACCCTCCATTGTTCTGCTCACACCCATCTACTCCTGGACCTGCAGCAGGAGGAGGAGAGCAGGAGTTTGAACTAATTTGGCAGGATTTGATGCCCTACCAGGACACTTGACAATAACTACATGCAAACCTCCGGGTAGCTTCAAAGGGTCTTTACTGACTTTACCACAATACTCCTCTACTTCTGTGTGTTGTCTTCAGCTACATCAGCACTGAAGGGCAGAGAAACAGCATTGCAGCTCCAGTGATGCTCATCAACAGGACTTTTAAATCCCTCACTAAAGGTGATGCTCTGCAGAACTGCATCACATCGCTGTGGAAAAGATGTTTAATGCAAGTACCAACACGACGTCCAGAGGCCTCTATAAATATCTGTGGGGGCAACATCAGGAATTCTGAAGGCAAAGATGTCTTTTATAGGTGTTTTCAGACTACCTTAAAACCCTAAAGCCCTCTAACATGGTGGAACTATTATCTGTAACGAAGCATATGTGTATATATCACTTCACAAGTGGCAAAGTTGGACAAAATGACACACAAGACAGCTGAATATTTTAAAGCATATTCATGAAGGAAGATTACTTAGGGCAGCAGAATATATATCAGATGTCAGTAATAACATCCCTCCTCCTGACAATTTACAAATTTACATGTTATACAAACTGTGCTGGCCATTAAACTCTTTTAAATTGCCACTTTCAAGGACTGTAATTAAATAGCAAACTATTGCCACAGTATTTTTCCCTACTTTTCTGAGGTTAATTACATATAAATGGCAAATGTGAAGTTCTACAGATGTGACCACTGCAGCAGGAGATATATGGTACAGTTCAGAGAAAGGCAGCCTTACCATAAAATAGAGAGATATGGCACAATTCACTCAAAGGTAGCTTTACCAGAAAAAAAAAGTATATCTTTAAAATAGTTTGTTCTTGTCTGTGACTGAGATGTGGAAGTGTTGTACCCTTGATTGTACACATGTACTGGAATAAATTTTCCAATTAACTTCCAATTCAAACACAAGGAGTGTGAGAAAAACATCCCTATTACTTATCATGCTGACACAGAGCGACAAATCGGCCCTAAAATGTGCCCTAAGCACAAGTGAAAGGAGGAGTTGGTTAGAGCAGCAGACTTTCATGGGACATGCCATCAAACACAGTGCCACAACCTATGCTGCCTACAGCAGAACCTGTTACCAGGCATCAGCATCACAGAATCATACAATAATAGAATGATTTAGGTTGGAAGAGACCTCAAAGATCATCCAGTTCCAAATCAATCTGCAACTGATGATAAGAAATAGAATCATAGAATCAACCAGGTTGGAAGAGATCTCCAAGCTCATCCAGTCCAACCTAGCACCCAGCCCTAGACAACCAACCAGACCATGGCACTAAGTGCCCCATCCAGGCTTTGCTTGAACACCTCCAGGGATGCCAACTCCACCACCAAGTTGGGCAATCCATTCCAATGCCAATCACTCTCTCTGTGAAGAACTTCCTCCTAACATCCAGCCTATACCTCCCCTGGCATAACTTGAGACTGTGTTGCCTTCTTCTCTTGCTAGTTGACTGGGAGAAGAGCCCAACTGTTTATTTTTTCATTAAATTTTGGTCCTGATTCTGTCTTTCACTTACCTGTGTCCATACTTGGCCTGGACTCCTGTTCAGTACACAATCATCTGCAATCTCAACAGAACAATACAATTAAAAACAATATTATACAGTCTAAGGTAAACTTTTTTTTCCTAATCCCCTAATATATCATATTGAAACACCAATACTTGTACATTTGGGTAGTACTTGTATATTTGGGTACCACTTGTACATTTGGGTACCACTTGTATATTTGGGTAGTACTTGTACATTTGAGTAATACTTGTACATTTGGGTACCATTTGTACATTTGGGTAGTACTTGTATATTTGAGTAATACTTGTACATTTGGGTACCACTTGTACATTTGGGTAGTACTTGTACATTTGAGTAATACTTGTACATTTGGGTACCACTTGTACATTTGGGTACCACTTGTACATTGGGGTGTAAGCATGCTGCACTGTTTTATGATTTCATGCCACGTATGCCAGCATGAAAATACACTAATTTACATGCTAGGAGATATCATGGTAAAGACAATCAAGGGTATAGATGCAGATTCAACTAGCAAACCCCATTCCGTGCAGGTATTTTTCATCCACATGAAGGCACATCGGTAGGTTAAAATTGATGTTCCCATACTGAAGAGAATTTCAATTTGCATGGCTAAAGAACAAACTTAATTTAGGTTTCCTGGGTTTGGGTTTTGCAACCAACAGGGAAAAAAAAAAAAAAAAACCCAGACCAAACCAAAAAAAAACTAAATCAAGTTTATTTGATGTAGCAAATCAGCAAACCCCTTTTATCTTGAAAGGAAGGAGGGGGGAAAAAAATCACTCCTCTTTTGTAATTTATACAATAACTGCACATATCCTTATTGATCTGAAACATTTAAAAATGAAGTATTCAAATGACATTTATGTGGGAAGCATTAATCCCAATGAACTCAGCGTTTCTAAAAAAGCCTTTTACTTCACTGTAAAAAAAAAAAAAAAAAATAGTAGAACATTTAGAAGATAACACTGAAAGAAACAGCATTGGTGAAAGCTGCGGTTTGTAATTGCAAAGTTAATTATCTTTCCTAAACCATCAGTTGTCACTTAGATAGACCAGATTCTAGCAGGCTCTCAGGGGACTGACTTTATTTCATTCCTAATGGCTTGGGACCCACCATTTTGCTGTCTCTGAACATTTGGTCACTGAATGCACCATTTATGGAGTATTGTTTAATTAAGGGCAAATTAAGAGAACTGTGCACAGAATTTAATTTCATATCCTGTGTAAATTCTTTTAAAGAGGGTACTAACTATAGGCATTATAACTTTTCATTATCCACCGCTCCTACAAGGTATTGACAATTTATTGTTTGCAACAGTTAAGAGTTTTGTTTACCCTTTGGGGAATTCTGCTGGCGCTGCAGTTTTTTGCCTCATCATTCCCTTAACCCTCTCCATGCCACATTCGCCTTTCTGCGATGAGCCCTACATTTGAAAATGCTCCTTTTTCACACAGGTCCAAAAGCACTTCCACAACAAAATAAGGCTAGAACATAAAGAAGTACTTGATACAGGTGCGATCGGCAGGAATTCCTGCAGGGCTGGTGCAGACTACCTTGTAGGCAGCCAAAATTCACTGAAAGCCTGTGCCAACTGCTCTGAAGAGAAGCATAGAGCCAATGTTTTCATTGCTGTGTGGCATCTCCTCTAGCCTCTTCTTGGCACAGACGCAGAATCATAGAATCATAGAATCATAGAATCAGTCAGGGTTGGAAGGGACCACAAGGATCATCTACTTCCAACCCGTGCCGTGGGCAGGCACATCCTACCCTACAGCAGGCTGCCCACAGCCTCTGCCAGCCTGGCTGCAAACACCTCCAGGGATGTGGCCCCAAACACCTCCCTGGGCAACCCATTTCAGGCTCTCACCACTCTCAGGTCCAATCTGAATCTCCCCACCTCCAGCTTTACTCCATTCCCCCTAGTCCTAGAATCATAGAGTCAGTCAGGGTTGGAAGGGACCACAAGGATCATCCAGTTCCAATCCCCCTGCCATGCCCAGGGACACCGTACCCTAGATCATGCTGCCCACAGCCTCAGCCAACCTGGCTGCAAACACCTCCAGGGATCTGGCCCCAAACACCTCCCTGGGCAACCCATTCCAGGCTCTCACCTCACTCAAGCTCAACAACTTCCTCCTCACATTCAGTCTGAATCTCCCCACCTTCAGCTTTGCTCCATTCCGCCTAGTCCTGTCACTACCTCATAGCCTAAAAAGTCCCTCCACAGCTTTTTTTGTAGCTCTCTTCAGATCCTGGAAGGCCACAAGAAGGTCGCCTGGGAGCCTCCTCTTCTCCAAACTGCGCAGCCCCAACTCTTTCAGTCTGTCCTCATAGCAGAGGTGCTGCAACCCTCTGAGCATCCTCGTGGCCCTAATTTGCACAATTTGGATGTAGTTTCTCTGAGCTGATTCTTCAGGCACTGCAAGTCACCTGAGAAGTATGCTTTTCCTTCTCACTCACAATGACTCAGTCCTCCTGCTTGAGCTTGTAGCTTGTATTTTGTGCTGGTTTGGGAGTTATCCACCCCTCCCACATGTTTCAGTTCACCCAGGCTAGACTCACCTGGCTGGAACTTAAGGAATGAAGCTTTATATTCACAGCTTAGCACAATATACAAGAAGATATTTACAGATATTTACAATGCATCACAAATATTTGCAGCTATATACATTAAAAAGGTAATACACCCCTCCCAGGAATTAGAGTTCCCTAGAGGGGTTCCCAACCACCCTTCCACCTTCCCCCAACCCTCCAAATCTTATCCTAGCATCTGCCTTGTGTCAGGTGAATTAGGATGATGGGCCAGGAGGGTTAGTAGCAGAATTGATTAGTTGGGTTACACAGATCCAGCTGGAAGCCAAGGAGAGGGAGAGACCAAGAGTCAGAAGTCAGACCAGAGCCACTCTGCCTTATCTATGTTGGTGTCCTTGCTTTTGTATGTCTCAGTAGCCCTATGAGTGAAGTGGTCATCAGCAGTGTTTTCTTTTCACAACCTATAATCTATTTTTTTCTCATGAAAAATATTCCAATTAACCTCAAACCAGCACAGAGTTTGATGCAGATTGGAATTATAATGCAGCACAGTGGCTTCACCAAGACAAAGAAACTGACATTTGTTGAAGTCAGCTATGCACTGTCTAGTTATATTTACTTTTGCTATGAAATTATTCCATCTGGACTGATGAACAAACTCTACCATATAATCACAAAAGCATCTAGCATGAAAGCAGATCTTGCTAGTCTTTGAAAGCCACAGTCTGTCTCCAAAAGAGCAAATAATATATTTCTAGAATATTTCAGCAATCCTAGAGGTGCAGGTTTGGGAACAAAGGTATTCCAAGTGGTATAAAGCACAGTTTATAGCCTGCCAAGCTTGTTCTAGCCTTTATCTAGAGCACAAGCATGGATGGCACAAGTAATTTTCAAATGTACATGGTGCGTTTTGCAGAAGTAAGTACAAATGAAGACTCATACCAGCAAAGGGCTTTTATATGTGACACAGAATCACAGAATGTCAGGGGCTGGAAGGGACCTCAAAAGATCATCCTGCCCAAGCAGGATCACCTAGAGCAGATCACACAGGAATGCATCCAGATGGTTCTTGGATGTCTCCAGAGAGGGAGACTTCACGTCCCCCTTGGGCAGCCTGTTCCAATGCTCTGTCACCCTCATAGGGAAAAAAAAATTCTTCCTCGGATTCACATTTAACCTCCTATGCCTCAGCTTCCATCCACTGCCCCTTGTCCTGTCACTGGGCATCACCCAGCAGAGCCTGGCTCCAGCCTCCTGCCACTCACCCTGCACATATTTATAAATATGAATGAGATCACTTCTAAGTCTCCTCCTCTCCAAGCCCCAGCTCCCTCAGGACATTCTCATAAGGAAGATGTTCAACTCCTTTAATCGTCTTTGTGGCTCTGTGATGGAGTCTCTCAAGCAGCACCCTGACCTTCCTGAACTGGAGGCCCAGAACTTAAAACAATACACCAGATGTGGCCTCACCAGTGCAGAGCAGAGGAGCAGGAGAACCTCTCTCAACCTACTAACCACAGCCCTTCTAATACACCCCAGAATGGCATTGGCCTTCCTGGCCACAAGAGCACACTGCTGGCTCATGGTCATCCTTCCACCCACCAGGACTCCCAAGTCCTTCTCCCCTTTACTGCTCTCCAGTAGGTCAGTCCCCAGCCTATGCTGATACATATGAACAGATATCAAAGCTCAAAGACTGCCCACTGTCCTTACACCAAACCAATGAAACACTGTGCCGGGGCAGATTTTAAGCTGTACGTTAGGAAGAAGTTCTTCACAGCAAGAGTGATTGGCATTGGAATGGGCTGCCCAGGGAGCTGGTAGATTCCCCATCCCTGGAGGCATTTAAGAGGAGGCTGGATGAGGCACTTAGTGCCACAGGTTAGTTAATGAGAGGTGATAGGTTGGACTCAATGATCCTAGAGGTCTTTTCAGACCTGGTTAATTCTGTGGTTTTGTTATTCTATGTTTACCCCAATAAGTAAATCCCACCAGATGCAGCAGGCAGGAGGAGAGGAAAGGAGAACGAGCTGGCCTCTCTGCCACCTTACATTGACAGCAGAATTATGGCATTGAATAACAATTTTACACTTTCCTGTGTCCACCCTTGGACTTCTCTAGTCCCCAGATGCTTTTCAACCCTATAGTTCCCAACCTACAACAAGAACTCTAATAAAGTTGATGTTGTTTGCACATCTTCACTTCCTAATTTTTCTTTTTTTATCATGACGGTTCCATAGATACTGTAAATCATTAGAGCTCAGAGCACATCATTGTTGCTTTTCCTCCCCAGATAGGGCTGTCTATTTCTGAGGAAAGTGGATCTTCAACACATGTCTTGGTGGAGAAAGAAACGCTTAATTTTTTTATTTTTTTTTAAGGAAGATTATTTGTCTGCTGAGGAAAAAACAGACAAAATTTCACTGCAAAAGGAATTATAAGACAAAATTAGCACTAGCAATGAAAGGACTGCCTTAGTGATGACTGTGGCATCACTGGTGTGACATTGTAATACTGTTAAGAATTAGCCAGCATCCAAAATCTGTCATAGAATCATAGAATGGTTTAGGTTGGAAGAGACCTCAAAGATCGTCCAGTTCCAACCCCCCTGTGCCATAGGCAGGGACACCTCCCACTAGAACAGGTCACTCAAGGCCTCATCCAACCTGGTCTTGAACACCTCCAGGCAGGGAGCAGCCACAACCTCCCTGGGCAGCCTGTGCCTGTGTCTCACCACCCTCACTGCAAACAACTTCCTCTTAGCATTCCATTTAAATCTCCCCTCTGACACTTTAAACCCATTCCTTCTCACCCTGTCATTACAAGACCTTGTCAATAGTCCCTCCCCATCCCTCCTGTAGACCCACTTCAGATACTGGAAGGTCACTCCAAGGTCTCCTGGAAGCCTTCTCTTGTCCAGGCTGAAAATCTCCAACTCTCTCAGCCTGTCCTCACAGCAGAGCTGCTGCAGCCCTCTCAGCATCTTGGTGGCCTCCTCTGCACTGGCTCCGGCACTTCCATGTCCTTCTCGTGGTGTGGGCTCCAGAGCTGCAGACAGTGCTGCAGGTGGGGTGCGAGGAGAGCAGAGCAAAGGGGCAGAATCCCCTCCCTTGCCCTGCTGGCAACTCTTCTCTTAATTGCAGCTCAGGACACGGTTGGCTGTCTGGGCTGTCTGTCAAATGAGATTTAGGAATATAGTTTCAGAAGTTATCCCCTATTGAGTCCATAATTCTGATAGAAATCCTGTAAAGTGCTGGTGTGAGGCAGTCCATATGGTAAGGGCAGCAGTATCACTACAAAGCTGTCAGTTTCAATTGCTGTTTTGTTCATGTTGCCCTAAGTCCACACACATACGTTTCAGAGGTAGGTTGTACCCACAGCAAGAAGCGGTATAGCTGCGGCTTATTCCGACATGGTTCCTCACAGAGGGTGCACAGGCCTGAAGGTGGAAGGGAAAAAATATTCAAGCAACAGGTGGGAAAATTTGAAAACCTGCAGGACAAGAGATGGAGACACGAAGCACGGATTAAGGAGGAAAACATGGATTTTCATGAGCGTGCAGAGGGAGATGAGAGAGGAATGTGTTTGAGTAACGTCTGCCCCTGCTCCACTTGTCAAGTCTTATCGTTACATTCTCACCCTTAAAGAAAAGCTGTGACAGAATCAGTTCAGAGTTTTCTCTGAAAAAAAAAAGACAAAACAGCCATGACCACACTACCTGGAAAAAAAACTTGGTAAAAGCCCCTCTGCAACTGTGATTCATTGAAAGAGGAATGATGTAGGAAAAGATAAATAAAGACCTGGCTCAAACCTTGTCTTACAGTTCAAAGCAAGCATAAAGGTTCTTAGGAACCCATTGACAGTTTTCTTTTCCAGTTCACAGTTTTGGAGGCTCAACACCTGCTACAGAAAGGCTCTGAGTACCTAAACTAATCCCTGTAAAGCAAAATCATTTAGCTTTCTACTACACCGAAATTTGCGTTCAAAATGTATCTCTAAGACTTCTGTAAGGGACATGATTATGTCTACAATCAGATTCCTGAGTTTTCATATGTCCATGGAGAAACAACACAAGAAAACTGATATGGCTGATTCCATAAAGACCATTTTAAGTTAATCATAACTTTCCCATCTTTCAAAGAGAAGGGAACTAAGATGTAGGTTGAGTAGGTACATCTAGGAGAAGTGAGCAAAGACAGGATCCTGCATTGTTCACACTACTTAACTGCTGCCTTGCACTTGGCTGCAGTGAACTTCTTTATCTATTTCAGATATCACACTGGACATAGTTCATTCTCTGACCTTCCAACAGAATTATGATGACACTGCTACGTACTCTCTACCCTAAATTATAAGTCACTTTTTTTCAGCAATTTCAGCTCCTCTTAAAAAAAATCCCCAAACCCATCCCCCTAAAAAACCCAAAACAAAACAAAAAACACCAAAAAGCCTACAAAACCCACCAAAAAACCAACTATAAAGCCTAATAACACTGCAAGATTATGATACAAATGATAAAATAATAGGACCAGCTTCTCCTTTCATAGAATCATAGAATCAGTCAGCATTGGAAGGGACCAAAAAGATCACCCAGTTCCAACTCCACTGCCATGCCCAGGGACACCCTACCTCACATCAGGCTGCCCAGAGCCTCACCCAGCCTGGCTGCAAACACCTCCAGGAATGTGGCCCCAAACACCTCCCTGGGCAACCCATTCCAGGCTCTCACCACTCTCATACTCAAAAACTTCCTCCTCACATCCAATCTGAATCTCCCCACCTCCAGCTTTACTCCATTCCCCCTAGTCCTGGCACTACTTGAGAGCCTAAAAAGTCCTTCCCCAGGTTTTTTGTAGGCAATTTCAGATCCTGGAAGGCCACAAGAAGGTCACCTGGGAGCCTCCTCTTCTCCAGACTGCACAGCCCCAACTCTTTCATCTGTCCTCACAGCAGAGGTGCTGCAGCCCTCTGAGCATCCTCGTGGCCCTTCTCTGGACACTCTTCAGCATGTCCACATCCCTCTTGTCCCAGGGGCTCCAGAACTGGATGCAGTACTCCAGCTGGGGTCTCAGCAGAGCAGAGTAGAGGAGGAGAATCACCTCCCTGGCCCTGCTGCCCACATTGCTCCTGCTGCAGCCCAGCCTCTGCTTGGCTTTCTGGGTTGCAAGTGCACACTCCTGCCTCATCTTGAGCTTCTTGTCCACCAGCACCCCCAGGTCTCTCTCCTCAGGGCTACTGTCCAGCCAGTGGCTGCTCTCCAACCAGTATTTTGACTTAAATATTCTTTTCTCTCTGAACTCTATTGGAACAGAAAAAGTAAAGAAAGGAATTATTTGCCAATAACATCCCTTGGCTTCTGGTGGAACCAAATTAACTTCTAGGTATCAGTCAATATAACAGAGATGCTTAGATCATCTCTAATGTATGATAGGTTCTAATATTTGCTGGCATCATGGATTCGATTAACACAAATGTTTATATTTAGGTTAATACTGTATTAACAATGCAGTATATATAATACCCCTGTAAAATAAGTGTGTTGAAGTTAATTGTGTTTAAATGAAAATAGGTCTTGAGAATCTACTAAAAACAACTGAGATTAAATCTCTCTATTTTTGGAAGAGCTATTCAAAGGGCAGTGTTATTTAATCTTTCCTATCTTTCACTCTCCCTCTGATAATTCTTCTTTAGAATAATTAAATAGCAACTGTGTCTACACATCAGTTTTCAGACTCCTGGTGTGCCTTAGATCACCTTCTCACCACAAATATAAATCTCACATTGTTCGTCCAGTGGTTTAGCTCTAGATCTCTCCAAATACTGAGTCAAAGCTTAACACTGAAGTGCTGCTTCACCATAAGGTACCACTTGATCTCTGCAGCTAGGATTCAAACCTTGGATGTGGCATGATCATGTGAAAGTGCTGCCTAAAAACTGAGCAGGTTCAGCTCATCACAAATGCTTCTACAGAGTCCCTCTCCAGATCTTCTCCTCCTCCAACAGAGGAACTACCTTCTTAAATCTGGATGGAAACTCAACTCAGTTTAGCCTTGGTGATATCTCAAATGAAAAGTTATATAAATAATATTTTGTATAAATTATTTATAGATTTATGTATATACATTTAATAAATAATAATAAAATTAATTTTTAATAGGCTGGTTTTTGGGGTTTTTTTAATACTGATGTTCTCTCTTTTACTGAAGAAAGAGTTACAGCACAGAATTTTGGGAAACAACTGGGGGTACAGAGGACTTTTTATCCAACTAAAACAACAGTTTACCTGACTCTGTTCTCAGCTGCAAACCATAGGAATGCTTCCCTACAGCTTGGCAGGTGTGATGTGGAGATAATTGCAGGAATGGGAGGGGGCCATCACAGACTTGTAATTCTCCTGGAGAGACTGCAGCTCTTTTCTTCCTTCTGCATAACCTTGTATGATAATTAGTCCAATTCCACCTGTCTGCTAAAGTAGCTCTTACAGTTGGATGTGTGTAGCTAATTGATACTGTTCTGGATTAGTGCAGGTTTTCTACAAGTCATGAGGAATAGGCAGAAATAATTTTAATGTTGAAAACAAAATCTGGATTCACTACAATCTTAGTGTTTCAATTCAAAGGTTTGCCAAATGGTCAATCTGACCACAATCATAGAATCAGTCAGAGTTGTAAGGGACCACAAGGAACATCTAGTTCCAACCCCCCCCTGCCATGGGCAAACCTTTTCAAAGGGTTCAGATGTGTGGGAATTTTAATATTTTACATCTTTTTTTTTTTTTCATGAAGAAATATAGATTTACATGCTACAAATTGTAAAGCAGAACTGGAAATTGGAGTGAATAAACCACATTTCCTTGACAGTGATAAATAAAGCTTCAATAAAATAGTCAGGGTGACCTTTTTGCAGGTTGGTGCAAAAACTTGCTCTCATTGCATGCAGTTGGAAGCAAAGATCATCAATAGCCACAAATATGTCCATTGACTGAGGATGAAGTTGGATCCTAGATAGAGATTCTGTAACTAACCACCTGGATATTCGTTGCCCAGTTTTTGCAAAGACCTTTAGCAGGTTCCTTAATTTGTGGCCTTAATAGCCACAAATATGTCCATTGACTGAGGATGAAGTTGGGTCCTAGATAGAGATTCTGTAACTAACCACCTGGATATTGGTTGCCCAGTTTTGCAAAGACCTTTAGCAGGTGCCTTAATTTGTGGCCTTAATAGCCAAAATATGTCAACTGAGTGAGGATGAAGCTGGATCCTAGACAGAGATTCTGTAACTAACCACCTGGATATTGGTTGCCCAGTTTTGCAAAGAACATAGTGCCTTAATCAATATTTTAAGTATTGATGGAGACAAAGAATGTTAGTGGGAGCCTTGGCTGAACTGCTGGCTGCATATCCAGACAATAAATCTATTTATAGACACATGCATATATAGGCCATATGACACCAACAATCTATATTGTATATGCTAACTCAGCTGAAGGTTTCTCAGCAGTGCAGGCAGAATCAGTTTTATGGAAGCAGCAATATGGGTCACAGCAGATGGGAGAAAGAGGCTAAAAAGATTCAGTGCAGGCTTCAGTGGATGGAACAGATGGGTTGTGGGGGGAGAGAATGGGGTTTATGGAGTAAGACTAGAGCTAGCAACTCAGAGGTAGATGACAGTCCATGATAGTCCAGGTGAAAAGTGCCTGAGAAGACTAAAAAGTCTGGAGAAGCTCTGAGAGGCCTCGGTGGGGCAGTGGATCAGGGCAGTGGCAGTACTTTTCTCCTGCTGTCCCAAGAACTTGCCCCTTCCATAGGTAATCTTCCTCACCTTTCTGAAGCACAGCACTTCCACCTGCCACACTTTGCTTGTCACCTATGGATCTGTCCTCTTCTACTGTCCCTTGTCCTGGTATCCTGTTCTCCCACAAAGACAAGGCTGCTTCTACCAGGATGAGCAGCAGCAGAAGATTGAAAAGAATGGGCGTCAGAAAGGATTTTGCTCTTAAGTCTTTCTGAAGGAAAAAGAGGCAGGAAAGTGACTATCATTTCTCTAAGAAGCTGCACATCCCTAGGTTATATCCTGCTTGTTGAGTCAGTGATTGCAGCAGCGGGAGGGGGAAGATGGTTGCATAAACCAGGGAACAAAGCTCTGCTGTTCAGCCTAGAAAGCCAAGCCCTGTCTTTGGCACAGACGATGCATACAGTCTGCTGCCATAAGCTGCTGCCTACCTTTTCTTTTGGCTTAATACAACTCCGTATGCAAGTATGAGTGTTGTGTATATATACATATGTGTGTATGTATATAATTTAATCCAAGAAATAATGATAAAAACACAATAATGAGCTTCCAAGTATTATCAAGCTTATTAAGCTCCAAATAGTTCATCGAGGACCAATTTCTCTGTGCTAAATAGTACAGCTAGATTTTGCCTTTATGCAAAAATCAATGCAAACACATGAATCACCGAGAGGCATGCTGCAGCCTTCCAAAGTCAGATTCTAATTAGCAATGCATTGATCCAAATACTTAGTACTACAAATAACACAGGAAAAGAAGTGTTCTACTAAGTGTATGGGGCAAAGAGTCAATTTTTTTTTTGCCCTTTGCAATTTATTTCAATTCTTTTCAGAATCGAGGAGAGCGCCAAAGTGTCCTGGTAGGGCATAAATCCTGCCAGACTGGTTTGGGCACTGCTCTCCTCCTCCTGTGTTCTGGGGTCCAGAAGTTGAGTTGATGAGCAAACAGAACAGTGGAGGGTTTGGCTCCAGCAAACCTTTGGCCTGAGGGCTAGTAGCTTAGCACCACTGTGTCAGGTGTCTTGTGCAGCCCCTCAGCATCCCCTGAGTCTGTTTAGGCAATGATACTTTGAATTAATTGGCCAAAGCTTCTGATGCTTGTTCCTACTTGCCAGTTTGATCTTCAAATGTATTTCATGGGGGAATGATATGAAAAGGCCACCTTTCCACCACCCTTCTTCAGCTATGCTCCAGACTGGAAGGTTAGGGTGAGTTCCCTTTGTGAACACCCAGGCTGAGTTCCCATTACCGGACCATGTATTTGCATCCCTGCCTGTAGAAAAGCTTTGTTCACAGGGAACCAGCTGCTTGCAGCAACTTAGAGTGACTCAGTTTTCCTCTCCTTCCCTCTTCCTTGAAATATTTTGTGTTTTTACAGTCAAGATCATAATCACAGTTTTTGGAAGTGTCTTTGTGCAGGAAACACACTCAGGAGTCAACGTATCGTGAGTACATAGGATATAGTTAACACTAAAGCTCCATAACCTATAAAACTCACCAGGCTAGCCCAGAGCAAGTAGTGCCTGTTGCAAGGTTAGAAGTTTTCTATTTCCCCCTTTCTATTTTTCCTGTTTAAACTGTTCTATTCTGCGTTCATAAAGACCTTGTGTGGAATTGCTTACTGTCAACTGAAAATCCAAACAAGTTTCCCACAGATTTCTGCATTTTTGGATATTAATACCTAATAGCTAACATTCATACTGGGAAAGTACTATTACTAATTCATATTTTATATTAACCATCACACAAAGGTTCACATACACAACGCTATTTTCTACATCCAGGAACATAGCTCTTTTTGTTCTGTCCCACCAGTTAGAAATCTTACTCAGGTTGTGCATGAGAATAAAGCTAAGAAAAGAGCTGGGAGAAAACTAGACAGGGAGGTTTTTATTTTTTTCTTCTGGAAACAAAAAGCTGAGGTAGCCTGTATTATCCAACCCCAATAACGCACACTCATCCTGTCAGTTTTGATAGATATTTAGAACACTGAGAAAAATGGATGTTACCCTGGAACTGAAACTAAAAACATCTTCATATTTAAAAGGTTTTATTTGTTTTTCGCCCACTATCAAACAAATATTTGTACATAGGACATACACTTACATATGACTGCCAGCAACTTCTAGGAAGGTTTAGCAACCAGTTAAAAGTTGTAGCAATATCTTCCAGAGGCAGAGGTCACAGGTTTCACCATGGATACTTCAAATAGATATGTAAATACTTAAGAATTTCTCCAGCTGAGAACCCCTTTAGATTTTCTGCTCTCTAGGAAAACAAGAGGGTATTCTAAGACTGAACTGAATCCTACAAAGTGGCTGAAGAGAGTTAAGAGAAAGTTAAATAGTAGGAGCTCTCTAAGTCTTGCACTTTTTCTGGTGCATTGATTGATCCAGTATTGACTAACAGTGAAGACTGATGAAAAGAATCATTCAGTCTTCAGTGGTCTACAGGGTCATCATCAGCCTATATTTGGTACTGTGTTTGGTATTGTTCAGCCCATGACCTTTATTCACCTTCAAATCCTGTAAAGGCTATGTACTGGGGTAAATTCAACTACTTTAAAACTCTGTTAAAGCTATGGGTTGCATTCTGTAAAGAAAGGCAGTCTTGATTTCCGTATTCACAACAAACGCATATAATGGTTCCACCTTAATAGCAGCATTAATGCCAAAACTCAGTGAAATATACCATTTAAGACATCTTTTAAATTCATTGCCTTAACATGTGCAGGAAAATCCTAAGATTTCTCTCTGTTAGTATCGGCACATTCAAGCTTTGTTTAGAAAGAAACAGCTCATATGAGAATCTTGGCTGAGTACTTCCACCAAATTATTAAGCTTATTAGGACCACAGTCTTCAACATTAAGTGACCTTTCCTTTACTCTAAACTTATGGCTTCCCCCCAAAAAAAAAAAAAAAAAAAAAA
>VWZI01001222.1:262514-274445 GCA_013396835.1 Psilopogon haemacephalus
TTTTTTTTTTTTTTTTTTTTTAAGTTATACCTTAATCTGTGATGCATTTTTAAAGCTAAGAAACCTTTAATGCATTGACATTTCTACAGTTTCTTGTAACACAAGCTACAAGAGAGAGGTGCAAACAACAACTGAACTAACTTCACAAAAAGAGTTAATGCAAAATCTACTCTCATGTACGATGCTGCTGCCAACTACTTTTAATATCCCAATAACGCATTGATCCTCTACGACAATGCAGAGTAAGTTTAAACCCCAATTCATAAAGGCTGGGCTAGGTTCTGACATATTATGTTTAGCCAGGAGAAGCCTGAACTTCAGCAGTTATTCTCCAAGCTGTCAAAAAAAGAGCATCATTATCACAATCAGGTCCCTAACCTACCCGACCGGGGGGCCAGCAGGCCCCCCGGCCTTTTAGATCCCCTTCACCAGTCACCCAGTGTGCACCATGGGCACTCACCAGTGATGCCAGGAGGGGATCCCTCTGCCCTGTTGGGCATGCTTGGAACTTGTGCCTTTCCTGGGGCTGCTTAAAAAGGGGAGTAAGCAGGGAGAGCAAAGTGGTCACACCTGGGGTGGGAGGAGACTCCAACAGCACTCAGGTGCTCTGGGTTTGGGAGGAAAAAAAGAGGAAAGTGCTGTGTGGGGTTGGGAAAGGGACAGGTGTGGTGGAAAAGGGGAGAGTGGTGCTGAGAGGAGGAAGATGGAAAGGAAAAGGTTGGAGATGCAGACGAAAAGAGAATGATGGGAGAAAAGGAAGGAGATGGAGAGGAAAGGAGGAAGATGGGAGAAAATAGGAGATGGAGAAGAAAGGAGGGAGATGGGGGAGAAGAGAGATAAAGAAAAGAAAAAACAAAATCTGGCCTGTAGTGTTTGCATTGAAGCCAGCCTGTTTATGGCCAACCCTATCTCATTTCTGTTAGGAGCGGTAACCAGACATCTGCACCAGCTCACTGTGTTGGCTGAAGAAGAGCAAATCACACCTGTCTAAGAGGATAAAAGAGGAAAACTAAGAAATAAAAATGACAAAGAAAAAACAAATACAAATCACAAATGTATATATACACAAAGCGTGAGGTCTCCATGGGACATATTCCTGTGTGACCTGAGCTAGATTCTCTGGTCCTGCTCTGGCAGGGGGGATGAACTCGATGATCACTTCCAACCCCTGACATCCTGTGGTCTGTGTGGTCCTGTGGACTCCAATTATAATCTAATTCAACTCAGATTAACTATGATTTCATAGCAACTTCCTCATTAAAAACAAACAAACAAACAAAACCCTAAGATAATGGGCTACAAGGATGATGAGGGAACTGGAGGGCATGACTTATGAGGAGAGGCTGAGGGATCTGGGACTTTTTAATCTGGAAAAGAGAAGACTTAGAGGGAATTTAATCAATGTTTTTAAATATCTGAGGGTTGAGGGTCAGGACTGGCAGGACAGGCTCTGCTCACTTGCTCCCTGGGACAGAACAAGGAGCAATGGGTGTAAGATGTAGCAAGAGAGGTTCTGACTCAAAACAAAGGGCAAATTCTTCACTGTAAGGGTCCCAGAGCACTGGCACAGGCTGCCCAGAGAGGTTGTGGAGTCTCCTTCTCTGGAGCCTTTCAAAGCCTGTCTGGATGTGTTCCTCTGTGATCTGTGCTAGATTGTCTGGTCCTGCTGTGGCAGGGGGCTTGGACTTGATGATTTCTTTGGGTCCCTTCCAACCCCTAACGTCCTGTGGTCCTGTGATAATGTGCTGCAAATGTAGATTTAATGCTAACAAGAGGCAGTTTAACAGCCTAGAGAACTTCATTCTGACTACCTTTTCATTGCAGTGACGAACAGTACATAAAGCACCTCTACTACATATTTAATGTTTTTAAAAAATGGAATTGCAACATACAATTGAGGCAAACTACTATCAACTCCCCTTTAGGTATCCTGCTCTTTCAGTAAGAATGTGGTGGTTTGGCAGTTCCCTGCCCCCCCCAGACTTATAAATAACCCAGGCTAGAACTCAGTTGGATGGAAGTTAAGGAAATGAAGCTTTATATTTACAGCAATGCACAATATACAAGCAGGTATTTACAGGGTATAACAGATATTTACAGATATATACAATAAAAAGGTAATACAGGAACACCACAGCCTTCACAGAGATCAGGGTCCCTAAGAAGGGTTTCCAACCACCCTACCACCTTTCCTCACTTCCCAATCTTATCTCATTATCTGTCTTAGGTGCCAGATAACTGAAGGTAGATTGTTAGCAGCAGGAAAGTAATTAGTGAAGTTACTCAGATCCAGCTCAGAAAGACAAGGAGCGAGAGACATGCAACAGCGAGTGTAGCTCAGACAGTTCTGTCTTACCTCTGTTTTCATTCTAACTTTATACCATTCCAGTAAAAAAAAAAAAATGAGTGAAGGAGACACTGAAATAGTTTCCTTTCTCAGCCTATAATCTAACTTCTTATTAAAACCCCTCAGTTGGTTCAAAGCATCACAAAGAAAAATTGTCATTTTAGTCCATCTACACGAGTGTGACAGAGTCGGAATTAGTGTTAGCAGTGTCACCACATACGCCTCAGCTTCATGTCGTAATTTCATTGCTAGGAGAAACTACAGCAGCTCTCGTTGTCTAAAACCACAGCAGCTGTTAAGAGGGACATTTTAGTTCATTACCGCTTCAGCTGAGCTTTGCGCTGAAAATTATTCACTAAACTTTCACGACAGCTTTTGATTTTTTACTGTATCTTACAACAGTCTTTATTGCCATAAGTTGTTTTCTTGCAATAAATGTAAAATTATATGAAAGAGCATCGCCTATGCCAGCCGAAGATTTGATCCAAAAGCTTGATTCTGACATCAGGGACCTGGCACAAGGGCAAATCATACATCAAAATGAAGATTCAGAATGAAGATAGCTAACGAAGGTTTCAATCTCAGTTAAACCATAGAATCATAGAATCATAGAATTATAGAATCAGTCAGGGTTGGAAGGGATCACAAGGATCATCTACTTCCAACCCCACTGCCATGCCCAGGGACGCCCTACCCTAGATCAGGCTGCCCACAGCCTCTGCCAGCCTGGCTGCAAACATCTCCAGGGATGTGGCCCCAAACACCTCCCTGGGCAACCCATTCAAGGCTCTCACCACTCTCATGCTCAACAACTTCCTCCTCACATCCAATCTGAATCTCCCTGCCTTCAGCTGTCCTCCATTCCCCCTAGTCCTGTCATTACCTGATAGCCTAAAAAGTCCCTCCACTGCTTTTCTGTAGGCCCCCTTCAGATCCTGGAAGGCCACAAGAAGGTCACCTGGGAGCTTCCTCTTCTCCAAAATGTACATCCCCAACTCTTTCAGTCTGTCGTCATAGCAGAGGTGCTGCAGCCCTCTGAGCATCCTTGTGGCCCTTCTCTGGACACGCTCCACCATGTCCACATCCCTCTTGTTCCAGGGGCTCCAGAACTGGATGCAGTACTCCAGGGTGGGGTCTCACCAGGGCAGAGTAGAGAGGGAGAATCACCTCCCTGGCCCTGCTGGCCACACTGCTCCTGCTGCAGCCCAGGATTCCCTTTCACTGATGCACAGTGGTTGCAGTGCCTATAAGCTTAAATATTAATTTCTAGCTTTTCATGCATCTGAAAAAAAATGCAACCAACCATTTTTTTTAAAAAGAGGAAAGTCATGAATGAGTGAAATCTTCTGACTGATACATAGCAGTGACAACCAGAATTTTATTTCACAAAAAATTCTGACGGTTTGGGTGTTGCATTTTAGAGCAGACAAACAAGCAAAAAAAGGAGATAAAAGGTAATTCCTCTGGCAGTCTTTTATACAAACAAGAGTAACCAGAAAGTATTTGGGTTAGGACTGACAGCTGTGATTAAAGGACCCACATGGAAGTTTGATCTGTTTTACCTGAAGCAGAGATCAACACACTGGTCTTCCTTATTGCCAAGTAAGCCTGGCTAATTAACTGCAGGGACAAAATCTCCTCTGAGAAGCTGTCCTGATAGTATTCAGAAAGAAATATTGATTAAACCAGGCTAACTCCATAATGGTTGTAAATCAGGTCTGAAAATTCTCCAAGATACAGAAGACCTAAATCTAAATCTCCATTCAGAATCAAAGACTTGGAGCAGGACTTTCAACTTCTGTATCTTCCTCTTTCCACAAGAAGTTGGGGAGGGACTTTTTAGGCTTCCAGGTAGTGATGGAACTGGGTGAAATGGAGCAAAGCTAGAAAAGGGTGGATTCAGACTGGATGTTAGGAAGAAGTTCTTCATCATGAGGGTGGTGAGAGGTTGGAATGGGTTGCCCAGGGAGGTGGTGGAAGCCTCATCCCTGGAGGTGTTTAAGGCCAGGATGGATGAGGCTGTGGGCAGCCTGATCTAGTGTGAGGAATCCCTGCTCATGCAGGGAAGTTGGAACTAGATGATCCTTGTGGTCCCTTCCAACCCTGACTGCCTCTATGATTCTTTGAGAAGCATCTTAACCATTGCAGAAAAAATGTACATGTTCAGAGAATCACAGAAATGTGCAGGTTGGCAAAGCCCCTCAGGATCACCAAGTCCAGCCTAGAACCCTACTCTACAAGATTCACCTTAAACCATACCCCCAAGCACCACATTCAAACGCCCCTTAAACACTTCCACAGTCAGTGACTCAACCACTTCTCTGGGCATCTCGTTCCAGTGCCTGCCACTTCAAATTCTGCCAAAACAGAAAAATCTGTTTGAACTTACTGAAATACAAACATTTTGTGTTTGACGACCCAAAGCAATTTGAACACAATCATAGAATCATAGAATGGTTTAGGTTGGAAGCGACCTTAAAGATCATCCAGTTCCAACCCCCTGCCATAGGCAGGGACACCTCCCACTAGATCAGGTCACTCAAGACCTCATCCAGCCTGGCCTTCAACACCTCCAGGGAGGGAGCAGCCACAACCTCCCTGGGCAACCTGTTCCAGTGTCTCACCACTCTCACTGTGAAGAACTTCCTCCTAACATCCCGTTCAAATCTCCCCTCTGCCAATTTGAACCCATTCCCCCTCATCCTGTCACTACAAGACCTTGTGAACAGTCCCTCCCCAGCCTTCCTGTAGCCCACTTCAGATACTGGAAGGTTAGTATAAGGTCTCCTGGAAGCCTTCACTTCTCCAGGCTGAAAAGCCCCAACTCCCTCAGGTGTCCTCATAGCAGAGCTGCTGCAGCCCTCTGATCATCTTTGTGGTCCTCCTCTGGACTCTCTCCAGCAGTTCCATGTCCTTCTTGTGCTGGGGGCTCCAGAACTGCACACACTACTCCAGGTGGGGTCTGATGAGAGCCACCTACTCTTTCAGGTGAAATACTTCCAGCTGTGTCTTGGAATAAGCCTATGCTATGGTCAAAGTATGTTTCCCTGTATTTTATTCTTAAAAGCCCTACCCAATACCTTAACCAGCACAAATCACTCTATTGAAATGATCACATTTTGAATAAGCATTGGCTTTGCTTAATCTTTCTCAATTGCTGTGTGTTGCTCTTAGTTTCGAAGGCTTTCATAATGGTTTTACTGAAATACGTTGCCATTTGCTCCAAATATGAATCGCATCAGTGACTTTTATTGTTTTATCCAATAATGTGTGTGTGTGTATATATATACATATATACATATATACATATATATACATATATATATATATATATATATATATAAAAAAAATAAGAGTCCAATTTGAAAGGAAAATGGGGATGAAAGCAAACCAGATTGATTAAAACAACAGAATAAAAGGATTTCTTTAAGCTGTAAGCTAAGGAGTAGATCTCTTTGGTTACTACTGATTTCGAAGCTCTTTTAGTACTGGGAACGAGACTTTTCGGTTGAATTACCCACTGATTAAAAAAAGAGAGAAGAAGAATCTTCTGGGCTTTGGTCCCTAGGCCCCTGCTCCTGGAAGGCAGAGGGTTATACCACTGACCAGCAGATGGAGACACAGTATTTCGAAGATAAGTTGCAGCTCATGGTCTAAGTAGTCTTAAAGATCAACTCACAACGACTGTGCTGTTCATTAGTTTAACAGATTAGGTCAATTCAACCCCAAATCCATCTTCTGGGTTTTTGTGGGGTTTTTTTTGGGGTTTTTTTTTTTTTTTCTTTTTAATGGACTTCGTCTATTACTAATCTAAACCCTTTAATAACTCGGGCAGCAGCTATTTTTACGTTGACAATACATTTGTGGATATGTTTATATGGCATTGAACGAGAAAAATGCTTAGCTACTTTATCATCTTTCTGTGACAAACAGTTTCTCAGATATGACATTATGTTTTGTGAATCAATTAATCTACCTGAGTTCCATACTAAAGCTGTCACATTAAGAACAGTGTGGCCAGCAGGGCAAGGGAGGGGATTGTGCCTCTTCGCTCTGCTCTCTTCAAATCCCACCTGGAGTACTGTCTGCAGCTCTGGAGCCCCCAGCACAAGAAGGACATGGAGGTGTTTGAGCCAGTCCAGACGAGGCCACCAAGATGCTGAGAGCGCTGAAGCAGCTCTGCTATGAGGATAGGCTGAGAGAGTTGGGGCTGTGCAGCCTGGAGAAGAGAAGGCTTCGAGAAGAACTTATAGCAGCCTTCCAGTATCTGAAGGGGCCTACAGGAGGGCTGGAGAAGGACTATTGACAAGGTCTTGTAATGACACAACGAGGAGTAATGGGTTTAAACTGGAAGAGGGAAGATTTAAACTTGATGTTAAGCGGAAGTTGTTTGCAGTGAGGGTGGTGAGACACTGGCACAGGTTGCCCAGGGAGGTTGTGGCTGCTCCCTCCCTGGATGTGTTCAAGGCCAGGCTGGATGAGGCCTTGAGTGACCTGATCTAGTGGGAGGTGTCCCTGCCTATGGCACAGGGGGGTTGGAACTGCCTGAGCTTTGAGGTCCCTTCCAACCTAAACCATTCTATGATTCTATGTTGAACCTTGCAAAGCTGGATGAGGACATCGAAAGGTGAGCAGTGTTATTCTTCTGTGATTCTATGATTCTATGATTTCCAAGATTCTCACTTGGTTGTGGCTTTGAGTGTAAGTTTTATAAATTTGTGTAGTCGGGAGGTTTTAGGCTGTTAAACACTAGCAAATAGCTCTCTTTGTATATCCCAAATGAATATTTGGAACTACATTTGGGATGAGACATCTCACCCACTCCAGTTCATGATTCAGCTTCCTTCAATATTCCGTCACACTAAAATGTTTTTCCCCACCTATTCCCATCCATGAATCTAAGAATTTTAATGTTCGTTGAACACAAGAGTTTAAAAATTGATTAATTGAACTGATTTTATTTTTTTAATGAATAGTGGAAAAACAGATTTCCCATGAAGTACAACCATGAAGAATCTTGCAATGATTCTTCAATGAGATCTGAATCTTGTGCCTTCAGATACATAATACAGAGTCTCAAATAGCATTAATGTGATTTCTGATCCTTCTCCTTGGTGCAGAGAAGCACAAAGGCTTCTCTAAAGACAGAAACTAACTAAAAACTGAAGTATTTATTCAAAGAACAAATTGCAATTTGAATGCCTAATTTTAGAGCACTGGAATATTATGCCCCTTTTCTTAGAGCTGACATGAAAATTCAGAGTTAACTCACATGCTAGATTCTGGAGAACAAGAAGAATGTTCTCTCAAGCATGTTAGTGAGTCAATGAGGAGAGGGAGATGGAGAGGGAGAGGAATAAAAGCACAGTTTACTGTTAGGCAGTGAAATTACCATGCCCATTTTTCTTATGGTTGGGGCTAAACTGCTCAGCCAAGAGGTCTGACAGAATTCAGAAATTAGATAGAGACCTGCAGGACCTCTAACAGGAAGGGCTTTGCAAGGATACAGGACCAAACTTCAAGAGTTCTGTATTCACAGAGGCTCAGTTCACCTTTAGGGCACCAGAACTCAAGCCATCCATCACTAAATAGATCATACTGGTAGGAAATAACGAGTATGAGAGAGCAGACTTTGTGGTTAAAGGCATAAGGTGATAAAACTATTCAAATCAGCATGGTTCTGAGCACAGGGCAGAAACTTCACCTTTCTCTTTTTCTACAACACATTTATTTATTTCATGGCACAGTAGTAGAGGGGAAAAATATCAAATAGGAAAAGTAATGTTTTTCCAAAGCTTCTTTCCAAACCTTTCTAAAATGAATGCTCTCCTCAAGACATGGAGTGTGGGGTCTAGTTGAATATGATTTCATCAAGCAGTCCATATTACCCATCATATTTCCATGAGCTAGTATAATATCAAATACAAAGCCTTGTGACATTTAATATTGTTAGCTGTAGCACACAACTAGAAAATGAAAAGGTAGTCACCATAAGCCCATGAACTCTGACCTCCACAGCAGGTCTTAGAACCTCTGACAAATCCTGCAACATTCTAAAACTCAGTTGGCTTTGTTTCTCATAAGGATATTTCCCTTATATAATAGGAACATTGAAAGGGAGATAAAGTCAAACATCTCTGTTACCTCCCTACAGGCTTATGCAAAAAATTCCTTTGTCCTCCCATTTCTCAAAACCTGCATGTTTTCTTTTTTTTTTTTTTTTAACATTTTGGTCAGCTCTACTCTAGAAATCCACAGCTTCATGCCCAGTTTGCTGCAGTTTAGAAATCTGCTGGTTGCAGTATTAAACAGCACAGAAGGAGCACGAGGATCCTCAGAGGGCTGCAGCACCTCTCCTGTGAGCACAGACTGAAAGAGTTGGGGCTGTGCATTTTGGAAAAGAGGAGGCTCTAAGGTGATCTTCTTGTGGCCTTCCAGGATCTGAAGGAGGCTACAAAAAAAGCTGGGGAGGGACTTTTTAGGCTATCAGATAGTGACAGGACTAGGGGGAATGGAGCAAAGCTGGAGGTGGGGAGATTCAGATTGGATGTGAGGAGGAAGTTGTTGAGCATGAGAGTGTTGAGGCCCTGGAATGGGTTGCTCAGGGAGGTGTTTGTGGCCACATCCCTGGAGGTGTTTAAGGCGAGACTGGATCAGGCTCTGTCCAGCCTGATGTAGGGTAGGGTGTCCCTGGGCATGGCAGAGGGAGTTGGAACTGGCTGATCCTTGTGGTCCTTTCCAACTCTGACTGATTCTATGATTCTATGATTCTACATTCAGCCAAGTACAGTTGGCACTGAGGACCTGGGAACCAGACCTTCTTAAATTTCAGAGAAGCTTTTAGGATAGCTCTAGTCTGGTCCCATGCACTGAACGCCAATTAGCAATCAAAAATGTACTGAGTATACTTCTAGGAATCATCTTCACTGAAGTTTTAGCCAAATGGAGCCCTCTTTGTGTGCTTTGGGCCACTCAGCATTGTGGAACAAAGCAAGTTAAATTGGAAAACAAGATTAATTTCAGCAGTGCTTTCCTAATCCCAACTAGAAGACTAATGAAGTTGTAGCTAGCAGTTACTTGCCACATGGGCAGAAGAGGGATTATTATTGCTGCTGAAAGGCTTAAAGAATGTACAGAGAAAAAGTCTTTTTCATGAGGAAAGAAATTTGTGTAGGTGTGCAGACATATAATCTTTTGAGCATCTCAGCTGAGGAGGTCGAGCACATCACTGATTTCATAGAATCATAAAATCAGTGAGGGTTGGAAGGGACCACAAGGATCAGCCAGTTCCAACCCCCCTGCCATGCCCAGGGACACCCTACCCTAGATCAGGCTGTCCACAGCCTCTGCCAGCCTGGACTTAAACACCTCCAGGGATGTGGCCAGATTTAAGGCAAAATAGAGTGCAAATATTTTTTGCTGCTGTTAACCAGAATTGATTCTATTTTACCCGCCTTAAAAGTTATGTGCATGATTTTAGCAGAGACTTAACAGAACTTTATTTTCTTCCAGCCTTTCCCTCAGTATAGCCTGGCATAAATGACAATATGGATCAGGTATGTGGAAACAAATCGTTATGACTGCTATGAGACATGCAGAAGATATGGTTGAAAGCTAGTGGAAGAGTGAGAAAGAAATGGAAACAGCAGTAACAAATACTGAGATTCACTGAACATTTCTAGAAGTCATGAGAAAACACTTCTTTAAAAAAAAAAAAAATCAAGGCTGGAAAAGGGACAGTGTGGTAGGAACGAGGCAGACTACAAAACTTTCCAGGCCACAAAACTTTACAGACTATGACACTTTCTATCTGAGTTTATAATCCAGCTTTCCAAAAGTCCAGTGCAGTGTTTTAATGATCCAGTTACAGTCTCTTTGGATGGAAAATTATTCTATCTACCTGTGTTTCCTAAAAGCACCAGGGATTCAAGGTCTGGCTTAAAAGAAGAGTATTTTGCATAAAAAAAAACCCAGGGAAAGGCTTGCAGATTCTGCCATTTTTTAATACAAAATTTTTAGGAGACTGAAGATAAAGAATCAGTGTGCTGGTTTGAACTAATTGGAGAATTTGAGTCAGAAATTAGACTATTGGCTGAGAGAGGAAAAACACAGTATGATACTTCACCCCAGAGCTTTACTGAGAAAGAAAAAAAAAGTTGTTTTAAAAGTTATCACCAAAATATAGGTAACACAGATGGTTTCAGACCGCTCTGGGCTGTGGCTGCTTCTCTTTGCATGCTTCCTTTGTCTCTCTGCCTTGGTAGCTAATTCTCAGTAATACTACTAACTTCTTTCCTACTCCTAAACCCCACTGGCCGATCTACCTGCACTTATCTGCAGCATCCAGAGGTGGTGAGATAAGACTGGGGAAGGGGAGAAAGGTGGTAGGGGGTGGTTGGTTACCCCTCTTGGGGATTTGGGTCTCTGGGAGGGCTGTGGTGTTTCTGTATTACTTTTTCATTGTATATATCTGTAAATATCTGTTATACCTCGTAAATACCTGCTTGTATATTGTGCAAATCTGTAAATACAAAGCTTCATTTATCAACTTCCAGTGTTCTGAGTCCTAGCCCAGGTTTATTTCAAAAGGTGGCGGGGGGGGGGCAGGTAACTGCTTAAACCACTACAATCAGGTATTATCTATCCTGCTTTTATAGCTCAATCTTTAAATGATTTTTTTTTTTTTTCTTAAAAAACAAAGGTAACTTTGGTTAGTCTAAATAGTTGTGGTGTTTTCAGGGGAATGGCATGTGCATGGTATTTGTTTTGCACTGGCTAAATAAACTATTCAAAGCTGCATTCTTTTGCTACGTTGTTGGAACTGCTAATAATAGCTCATTAAAAGTCCTTCCTAAGTGCAAATATAATCTTCATTACCGGATACATTTGTTCATGAAATGAGAAAAGGTAGAATTTCTTCTTTAATGTTGACAACATTATTTCATCCAAGCCATTACCAGTCATTAAATGACTTTATGTCCTGATAGATAGATCATAACAACAGACATTCCCCTTCTGCTACCATCATAGGATATTATTATTATTATTAGTCTTTGTTTTATTATTATTAATATTATTATTATCATCATCATTATACTTATTATTATTGTTGTTATCATAAGCACAAAAACAATAATAATAATAATAGATGAGATTTTATTATTGTTATTATTATATGAAGCCTCCTGCCAACGATAACTCTTCAGCGTATCTTGAGGGGTTCTGAAGTGCTCTGGGGTTTGCATGCTGCATGTTTTCATTTTAGCTCCAGTCCTGAAGCTTCCTCTGCTTTCTGACTTCAAACATCTATATCAATGTGTGATTTTCCAATAAATTCTGTATACATAATAAAAGAAAAAAAAAAAAAAGGACAATAACAGCTATGGCTGTATTAAGGTCATCTGTGAATACTCTAATGATAGGGAAACTCAAAAAAAAAAAGCTGTTGTTGGAGTGGAACAAATCAGACATAAAGGGCTGGTGAATCTGCTTTCATATTTGCAGCATTTTGCATTTAGCAAATACTACTGAATAAATTCTTCTGCCCCCCCCCCCCCCCCCCCCCACCCCCACCGGGGGGGAGG
>VWZI01001222.1:291371-302411 GCA_013396835.1 Psilopogon haemacephalus
TTTTTTTTGGACGGTCAAAAAAAAAAAAAAAAAAAAAAAAGGCACTCACCCTGCCCCAGCTGGTCTTGTTTGACAGTGACAAATCCTGATAGAAAAGATTCCTTTCGCTTATCATCTCAAGGCCATTTTACATGCCAAGTAAATCAGATCTACACATCTCCGCCACCTTTATCAACTTGCCCAAACAGTTGGAAGAATTACAACCTTTGACTTGTTAACTTATTTTTTTTCTCTCCTTACAGCCTAAAGCAACTCTTGAAACATGGAGGATGTACGTGCAAAAGAGTGAGTTTTGCAATAATAAGTACTGGGGCAGAGAAATTTTCCCACTGACAAGATCTGCCAATTGCAGATAATGCTCTCCCCTCCTTGTGCTCCTGTTATATTCCTCCATGGCAGGGGGGTTGGAACTAGGTGATCCTTGTGGTCTCTTCCAACCCTGACTGATTCTATGATTCTTTGGCTATCATAACTAAAGTAATCTTTGCAGAGAATGAAATATTAAAGAAAAAACCAACAACAAACAAAAACTCTAAAAAAAAAAATCAAAAACAATGAAAACCCAACCTTAACCCTGGAGATTTGCATTTTATTTTATTCCTAATATTTCTGTTTTGTCACCTCTACAGTTCCAATAAGTGAACGAGTCAAAGTGCTCTCGTGTGGGAAATTTGGGAGCCTGTAGGAAAACAGCTTTTCTTTTCTTTTTTTTTTTTTTTCTGAGTAAAAAACCAGACTTATTGAAGTTGTCTGTTTTCCATTATCTAGTGCTTTTACAGCACCATTATAAAGAAACAGACCAGACCCTTATCAAAGGTAAGAATTTTCAAATTTGTCTGCTTTTTTAAAGAATTTTTTTTTCTCCTGCTGACATTTATGAAAACTAAGAGTGCTCTGAGCTTCAGGAGGAGCCTGGTTTTAACTCAGATGCTTTCAACTAGACGAAAGTACTTCCATAGAGTCACAAGAAGCAAGGCATTCTTCTTGAAAGGAGCCTGTGAAAATCCAGAGATCCTGGCAAAGCCAAGGATTTGTGATTTTTCTCAGGGTAGGACCTGGGAGATGTTTTTTTTTTTTAAGCTGTATGGGTGCTAATGAGGGCACCTGCAGGAATCTTTGGAGACTGAGGGTAACAATTTAACATTTGATGGTTAAATTAAGATATTGTTTGCCATGAGCTGGGAAGACAGACCAGGAGAAGCAGCACTCATGCTCACTGGCTTTACATCTTGATCCCTGAATACTTCCTACTGGATAGGAAGTATCCTAGAGATAGGATTTTGGATTAGGTGGAGTGGTTATGAACTAGTGCAGTAGCTCTTCTGGGCTTAGTCCACATGCACTCCAAAGTTCAACATCACAAGGAAGGATATTTGTAGCTTCTGCAAGGCTGTACCCTGAAATTATACCTTAAAGACTTAGAATTAAAGAGAGTAGTGTGTGTTCTTGTACTAAAGTGGCTGGGAAGTGAGTGGGATCCAAAGATAGGTCCAATTTAAATATGCAAGTGGTCATGCAGTAAGCAGTCAGCCTCATCTGTACTGCTTATACCAATAATAATTACACTGTGAAGTGAAAAAGACTTTGTAAAAGAAGACAGACTGGATGTAAGGTAACATTAAGTTTTCATATGTATTATTTGGCATGATAGTCACAGTGAATTGTGCATGTTAATCCTTTCAGAGAAGTGATATTCATTCTACAAAGAAGAGAGGGAGGAGAAGTTCCTTCTGTCCATAAAAGGAAAGGAAGGAAGCTAGAAATGATGAAACATTGATTCTAGATGAATACAGAATTCAGTCACGTATGCAAATGTTTTAGAGACAGAGTTGCCCGGGGGGGTGTTTGGGGCCACTTCCCTGGAGGTGTTTAAGGCAAGGCTGGATGAGGCTCTGTCCAGCTTAATCTAGGGTAGGAGGGTTGGAACTAAGTGATCCTTGTGGTCCCTTCCAACCCTGACTGATTCTATGATTCTAAATATCCAGCCTGGATAGCCCATAGAAAACCAGCCCTCCTCTTCAGCAGCCCTAAAGCAAAAGAATAAAACACAGCTCAACTCAGCCTGCCCTGAGAAACACAAAGGCCATTTGAAGATTTACCATAGGTGCATATTTTTCTTCTAATGCAGGGGCTTGAAATATCAAGAGAGGTGAAGAAAAGAAGTAGAGAATCCATAAGGCAGAGTGAAGTCTCGTAACGGCAGACACTACCGAGTAAGTACTGCTCAAAGCCAAGAGAGCACACTGAGTCCTCTGCATGAAGACAAAAACAACTTTATCATCTCAGCTGATGCACCACCTGTTCAGACACTGCATCTCGCCCTCGCTCATATATGTATGTTTTCATAATCACCTCCTTTCATTTACCTAAAACTTCTATTCTCATACAGGCACACCTATTCTTTGATCTCCATGCAGGTCTTTCCCCCACTCACATACACATCTCATCAACATAGACAAGATGCAGCTGACTAGAAAGTGGTTTTTTTGGTCTGAAATGAGAGTTCAGCTATGTGAAGGAAGAGGCTGTGTCTTTGGGAGAAGAGGAGATGAACTCTTTTTTAAGCATGCAGTAGCTTTGGGAAACAGATACAGGTGTGAGGTGGGAACAGTTAAGTGGGGAGAGCTACAAAGATGTTTTCATACAGGTGAAGATAAACCCAGTAAAACCATTAAAGTCTAATTTTGGAAAAAAAAAAACTTCTCAGAAGACATTCCTGGCTAATCATTCTCCAGTAATAAATGAATAGAATAGTGAATGTTATTAGAATACTTTACTATTCATCAGGAATAAAAAACGAACAGACAAATTCATTATTCCCACATCCTTGTTCTTTGCAAGCTCTGGCAAGACAAGTAAGGCAACAGGAGTGTCTCAGGAAGAGTAGGGAATTGATGCCCACAAAACTCGAAGAAGAGTGTTTAATTTTTAGGTGAAAAGTTCACGTATCCAACAGCATTTTGTAACACTCTCACTGACCTGCATTACTCCTTGAGCTATGAGCATCTTCCCATAGTCTTTAAAATCTCTTTGGCTTGTTATTTCACAGAAATCCAAAATTACCACGGAGACTGTGGTCTTTTCACGTTTTTTTTTTTCCCTCTAAAGTTATTTCATTATTTCATGGTCATATTTTTGCTGGCATAAGCAGGGAAGCAAACTGATATGGCACTGGTACAAATAACAGAAATCAACATTAATATAGCCTACATGTAATTCTCTTGCCCAGTTTCCAGGTTCCCCATGTTTTGTAGATATATCATGTGTATATATATTGTATTTTCATACATATACTTCACCAACAGGCATACAAACTCTTTCTGCTCTCACATGCTTCCCGGGCAGCTTTCTCTGTATCACAGGCACAGCTATTTCCATAGACTCATCATGTGCTGTTTCCCAGAGCTCCTTTTGCTTCATGTTCCTTTGGTTAAGTGTTCTACTCCACCAGTGGCCAAAGGTCACAGTATAATCATATCACCTGTACTTGTCTAGAACATCTATGGATGGAATGGAGATTCACAACGGTAATTATAAGTTTCTAGGTCTTTCCATTCAAACAGTTTACTGGTATCACCTTGAAAGTGCCTCTATTCTGCTTTTTTAGAATCACAGAATCAGTCAGGGTTGGAAGGGATCACAAGGATCATCTAGTTCCAACCCCCCTGCCATGCCCAGGGACACCCTACCCTAGATCAGGCTGCTCACAGCTTTATCCAGCCTGGCCTTAAACACCTCCAGCCACCTCCCTGGGCAACCCATTCAAGGCTCTCACCACTCTCATGCTAAAGAACTTCTTCCTCACCTCCATTTAATTTTAACCCATACACTCTCAACTAGCTCCCTCAGCTGGAAGATTCTAGGGCAGATGCTTCGGCAGATGCTTCTTCTGTCACACCCAGCACATTAGATGAGATCTAGCTTCTAGGCTTTCACAGTATCACAGAATTTCTTAGATTGGAAAAGACCTTCAAGATTATTGAGTCCAATCACTGACAAGTCCTTGACTAAACCAAACATCTAAGCACTATGAGTGGCTATGGTTGAGACGGACCACCAGGATCATCCAGTCCTTCATCCCAGCATCCTTAATCACCAGACCATAGCCTCAAGCACCACATCCACTCTTTTTTTAAACACCTCCAGGGATGGTGACTCCACCACCTCCCTGGGCAGCCTGTTCCAGTGCCTGACCACCTGCTCAGTAAAGAACTTTCTCCTAACATCCGATCTAAACCTCCCCTGATGCAACTTGAGGCCATTTCTCCAGGGATCATAATAAACCATCTTTAAAAAAAAAAATAAATTAAAGGACCTAGACACACATAGTAAAATTAATTTTTTTTTCTTTTTTCTTTTTTTTCAGAGGTGGGGAAAAAAGTATTCTTTCATACTCAGTCCATCTATTAAAAAAAGGGTTAAAGAGTAAACTGAGGGCTGATCAGCTTAGGGTAAGGACACCAAACATCCTTATAACCTTGGGCAAGTTATCTAATCTTTCTATGACTCAGTTTACAAGATGTAAAATAGGGCAAAAAAAAAAAATCTTCCTTTATTGTGCTTAGTTTAAACTTCAAGGTCAGTGGATTCAAGACTACTCTTGTAAAGGGGCAGACTTTCAGGGCTTCAGTGAGCACAGGTCCTGGGATGTGCCTGCAATCTCTTTTACAGAGCAGGTAAGTATCAACCTTGATCCATTCTCAGGTCTCACAAGACTATGAGAAGAGATAATCACAGAATTAACTAGGTTGGAAAAAGACCTTTAGGATCATCGAGTCCAACCTATCACCTAAATCTTCTAATTAACCAATAAACAAGTCTAAGCTAATCCATATGCAAGGATGGTGTTAAAAGATGGTTTATAATATACATTATCACTTTTTAAAATAAAAAGGTGGAACTCTGGTAACAATTCTTCTGTAGCTAGGGTATGTAAAAGATTATTAACTCATGTTTATAGTATAGAATCATAGAATGGTTTAGGTTGGAAGAGACCTCAAAGATCATGAAGTTCCAACTTCCCTGTGCCATAGGCAGGGACACCTCCCACTAGATCAGGATGCTCAAGACCTCATCCAGCCTGGCCTTGAACACCTCCAGGGAGGGAGCAGCCACAACCTCCCCAGACAAACCTATTCCAGTGTCTTGTTACCCTCACTGTGAAGAACTTTCTCCTAACATCCAATTTAAATCTCCCCTCTGCCAGTTTGAACCCATGAATATACATTGACACTTGTTTTAAAATAAAAAGACGGAACTCAGGCAACAATTCTTCTCTAGCTAGGATATGTTGATTGATACTGCAGTGTTCTAAGGTCCTATCTCACTTCTGCTGTTCATAAGTGCTTCTAAATCTACTCAGGTTTAAACTCAGGGAGAAAAAAAAACCCAAACCTGTCCTCTTTGAAAATCTAATGGAATAGCGATTCAAAGAATATCTTTGAGATGCTTGTGGCATAAATCAATACTTTTGGACTGTTTGGGCCAAGCCAGACATGCTCATTACAATTGAAAAGCCAGAGACAGTGGAAAATGTAAAAGAGGAGGCTGTCATTATCAAACAGAATTCTAAAGCAATGCTTGAAGTGCATCTGAGGTGGAGAAATACTTCTGCAGTGATCATGAGATGAGAACCTATTCAAGAGCTTTAGGTACTTACAGCAGTTTCCTACTAATGCTATGCACAAATTCTGAAATCTGGAGAGGTTTTCACAAAACTTCCTAATGTATGGGCACAGATTATGCCAGCTGTAAAAGTGTGCTCTTTTTAGAGGATGCTTCTTAGTTTAACCTTCCCCTCTGCTCTGCCCCAGTGAGGCCACATCTGAAGTACTATGTCCAGTTCTGGGCCCCCCAGTTCAGGAAGGTCAGGGAGCTGCTTGAGAGACTCCATCACAGAGCCACAAAGATGATTAAAGGAGTGGAATATCTTCCTTATGAGGAGAGCCTGAGGGAGCTGGGGCTTGGAGAGGAGGAGACTAAGAGTTGACCTCATTCATGTTCCTAAATATGTATGGGCCAGGAGGCTGGAGCCAGGCTCTGCTTGGTGATGCCCAGTGACAGGACAAGGGGCAGTGGGTGGAACTGAGATATAGGAGGTTCCATGTGAACCTGAGGAAGAATTTTTTCCTTGTGAGGGCAACAGAACACTGGAACAGGCTGCCCAGTGAGGTCTGGGAGTCTCCCTCTCTAGAGACATGCAAGAACCATCTGGTTGCATTCCACTGTGATCTGCTCTGGCAAGGGGACTAGACTAGATGAGCTTTTGAGGTCCAAAGCCCCTGACGTTCTGTGATTCTACAGTTCTCAGGGTATGCTCTGCACTAAGTTTTGCAAAGAAAGTCACATCTAACTTAACAGATTTTTTTTTTTCAAAGTTCCTATCATAACCAGAAAAAAACAAAAAAACAAAAAAAACTGGGTTGTTCACATTTTCATGAAAAGCACTTCATAATAGTAAAAATATTTTTACTTAGCCTTCTCGTTTTCTACTTTTTGGGTTTTTAAAAAGAATGTTAACATAGAGCTAAGATTTTTACCCTAAAATGTCATCTCAAGCTCCTTAACAAGCCTGAGTTTTTGAAACTTAAATATGGGATGTTTCAGCATTGTACTGTTTTAAAATTTTGACTCAGGGAAGTGTCTAAGCAGGCTGCCTTGTATTTTGTTTTTATGAATCACCACCTTTTGGTAAAAACAAGGTTGGTTAAAAAAAAAAAAAAAATTTCCTGTGAATTGAACTGTTTAGATAACTTCCCTTATCTTGTCTGCACTGCCTGACCTATATTTGTATTCTCTGCTTCACTAAACTTTCTGCTTAAGTGCAGAGTGATCATCTGCTTGGGGCTATCCTTAATTTTCTCACTACAGGTGTCTAAAATTTGGTATTTCTCTTACTGTAACGGTAGTTAAATGCATTCTGAAATACAGGGAGGAGGCAGGCAGGCTTGAGGAGATGCTTCTTGTTGGATTTTGGCATACCCAACAACTTCAATAATATATTTTTTTTTTTATTACATTACTAAATACTTAAAAAAGCAGGCAAGAACTAAGGAGCATCTCATGCATTTAAGTTGGTTTCATCTAGATCAAGATTGTCTCAGCTAAGGAAAACAAAAAAAAAAAAAACTCTCTGCTAATATGAACACAATAATTAAGCAACACCAGAAAGTATGAGAAAACAAAAGTCTCTCCCATTGTCCCTGAGGGGGAAGCAAACCTGGTGGTGATAGGTATGAAATGTGCCATGGCTGTGGAATGCTTGCAGGTGCATTTCATACAGGTGCTAACACCTGGGAAGGCAACCCTCTTTTTTTTTTTTTCTTCTTTTTTTTTCTTCTTTTTTTTTTTTTTTTTTTTTTTTTTTTTCTTTTTTTTTTTTCCCCTGGAATGAGTTTCCACAAACTTGTGACTAAAAGACTATGTGGGAGAGTGGCAAAGTCCACCTCTGGCACCTGATAGCCAGTTCCTGCAAGCTCCTTACGTTTCACGTGAGTATCTCTGCTTAATCTGAATCTCGAGTCTGAATCCAAAGACTTCTGAGGCTGACTCCTCATGTGTTAATTCAGGTTACAGTACCAGAAAAACAATGTCACAGAGGGTTTTATGAGTTCATCTCTAAGTATGCAGGGGAGAAGGTTTTTAGTGTCTTTGAAGTAAGACTTTCCATTCTACTTTTCTCTTTTTTTTAAATCATTTTAATAGAGATTTTTTTTTTTTTTTTGCAGTCCCCAAGTTTACGAGCAATAAAGTATAGGCACTACACCAACTTGTTTATCACAGCTATCAGTGCACTTGTTTGTGTGAGATTTCCTGTGCTAGCAGAAAGGAAACATACTAATAATAGGTGGCAAATGCATGGTTGTTTTGTTTTTGCTTTTTTAATTTGTGCAACTGGGTTTACTATTTATATTTTGTACAAATGAAATTCATAGAATCATAGAATCAGTCAGGGTTGGAAGGGACTACAAGGATCATCTAGTTCCAACCCCCCTAACATGCCCAGAGACACCCTACCCTACACCAGGCTGCCCACAGCCTCTGCCAGCCTGGCTGCAAACACCTCCAGGGATCTGGCCCCAAACACCTCCCTGGGCAACCCATTCCAGCCTCTCACCACTCTCATGCTCAACAGCTTCCTTCTCACATCCAATCTGAATCTCCCCACCTCCAGCTTTGCTCCATTCCCCCTAGTCCTGTCACTGCCTGATAGCCTAAAAAGTCCCTCCACTGCTTGTCTGTAGGCCCCTTTCAGATCCTGGAAGGCCACAAGAAGGTCACCTGGGAGCTTCCTCTTCTCCAAATTACACAGCCCCAACTCTTTCAGTCTGTCCTCATAGCAGAGGTGTTGCAGCCCTCTGAGCATCCTCGTGGCCTTTCTCTGGGCACCCTCCAGCATGTTCACATCCCTCTTGTCCCAGGGGCTCCACAACTGGATGCAGTACTCCAGCTGGGATCTCAGCAGAGCACAGTAGAGGAGGAGAATCACCTCCCTGGTCCTGCTGGCCACACTGCTTCTGATGCAGCCCAGCTTCTGCTTGCCTTTCTGGGCTGCAAGTGCACACTGCTGCCTCATGTTGAGCTTCTCCTCCACCAGCACCCCCAAGTCCCTCTCCTCAGGGCTGCTCTCCAGCCAGTCCTTGCCCAGCCTGGATTTGTGCTTGGGATTGCCTCAACCCAGCTGCAGGACCTTGCACTTACTGTGCACTTGGAAAGGAAACACTGAGAAATCCAAGCACAAAGTGAGACAATGTGTCTGTCAATAAAGCCAGGTTCTCATCAACAGCTACCTTGCATCAGAGACAAAAAAGAACACAGACACCTGCAACTACAGGATAGAAATTAATTAGCTTCAAGGAAAGGGCAAAGATGTGCTTCCAAAACTTCCAAAGAAAAAGTCTAATAACTTGTGTCAGGTTACATTTTGTGGCCTTAAATTTGGCCACATAAAGTTTATATTCACACTTATATTTTGCTCAGCACATAGAAGGACTTGGAAGTCTCTTTGATCACAATGTTAGCAGCTAGCTGCTCCACACCTCTGATATCCTTTAACAATGCCTCCACAGTCCTTTGCCACAAAGACTTCTCCTTCCATTACCAAATCCCCTTAAAATTGCTTCTCTTTAACTTAGGCTTAGCTGGACATGTTTGATCTTCCAGTCTAAGAGGGACAGGGATCTGCTGAATATGATCCAGCAGAGAGCTACAAGGATGCTGAGTGGACTGAAGCACTGCCTGATCAGGACCTGGGGCTGCTTAGTCTGGAGAAGAGAAGACTGAGAGGGGATTGAATCAGTGTTTATAAATATCTGAGGGCTGGGGGTCAGGAGTGGGGGGACAGGCTCTGCTCACTTGCTTCCTGCAATGGGACAATGAGCAATGGATGGAAGCTGCAGCACAGGAGGTTCCAGATCAACACAAGGGCAAACTTCTTGTCTGTAAGGGTCCCAGAGCAGTGGCACAGGCTGCCCAGGGAGATTGTGGAGTCTTCTTCTCTGGAGCTTTTCCAAGCCTGTCTGGATGTGTTGCTGTGTGCCCTGAGCTAGATTATCTGGTCCTGCTCTGGCAGAAGGGTTTGACTGGATGATCTCTCTGTGTCCCTTCCAACCCCTGACATCCTGTGAGCCTGGGATCCTGTGAAATTAAGATGGCATTCCTGTTATCAACCTTGGCTGAATTGAGAGGGGTAAATTAGAAGTCTAATCTAATCTTAACGCAGGCAGAAAAAAAGTACTGTTATTCACCAGCAGTTGGCCATCCAAGGGGTTTTTATCCCTTCCAGGGAGAATTTGGGAATAAAGTGCCTTGAGCTGGCCTCTTCTGAAGAAATACTTCCTAAGCTAAATCAATGGCAGCTGAAGTCAAGAGTCATCATGAGATCTTACATTAATTATCTGAGAAATAAACAGACAAATAAACAAGTAGGTAGATAACTAAGTAGGTAGGTAGGTAGGTAGGTAGATAGATAGATAGATAGATAGATAGATAGATAGATAGATAGAGAGAGAGAGAGAGAGAGAGAGATAGGTAGGTAGGCAAGTAGGTAGGTAGATAGAGAGAGATAGGCATAGATAAGTAGGTAGGTAGATAGATTGATAGGTAGGTAGATAGGTAGGTAGGTAGATAGATTGATAGGTTGGTAGATAGGTAGGTAGATAGATTGATAGGTTGGTAGATAGGTAGGTAGGTAGATTGATAGGTAGGTAGATAGGTAGGTAGATAGATTGATAGGTTGGTAGATAGGTAGGTAGGTAGGTAGATTGATAGGTAGGTAGATAGGTAGGTTGGTAGATAGGTAGGTAGGTAACTAGATAGATAGACATAGAGATGGATAGGCATAGATAAGTAGGTAGGTAGATAGATAGATACATAGGTAAGTAGGTAGATAGATAGATAGATAGATAGGTAGGTAGATAGGAGGAGAGGTAGTAGGTAGGTAAGTAGACAAACAGACAGACAGATAGATACAATTTTCTCAGACTGGAAAAATTCCCTGAGCCAGATTTTCTATTTTATAAATGAAAGCCTCATACACTCTTGCAAATATATGAAATATGCATGCAAATCAGATCTTTACATCTGCCTACTTAAGGTTGTGGGTATTTGTCTACCTGTGTGCAAATAAGCAGCTATCCCTGGCTAACACAGCAAAACAAGTAAATTAAAAAAGACATCCATATCCTTGAATCCAAAATTAACCGTTTAATACATGCTACCTTCTGTGTTTGGGGAAATACTGGAAGCTGATTGGCAGATTTTTTTAGCTGCAGCTGAGGGTGGATTGTGGGAAAGACCTTTGCTGCTGAGACTCTAGGACTATATGAGCAAGGCGAATCTTGACTGCCTTGTGCAAGGGACAATTCAAATCGGTAGGATCAGATGAAAAAGCCAAATATAATAACATGAGGAAAAAAAAAAATAAAGCAGGACCAGACTCTCTCTGCATCAATTGTATCAAACTCTTTTCTGGCTGAAGTTTTCACCTGTAAATGCTGAGCAAATGCATGTAGCCAGCACAAAAAAAAAAAAAAAAATCAG
>VWZI01001222.1:316972-337891 GCA_013396835.1 Psilopogon haemacephalus
AAAAAAAAAAAAAAGAGAGCACAGCCACAAGCCAAATGCAGTCCAAATACTGAGTAACAGCCTTAACTATACGGAACCTACTGAAAGAATTTGCCAATTTTTTTTTTTTTCCTAGTAAGTAGTAAGTAAAATATTAAGATTTTCACAGAATTAGTCAGGTGGAAAAAAGACCTCTAGGATCATCAAGTCCAACCTTTACAAGAATAGAACAGAATAATAGAATAGAATAAGCCAGGTTGGAAGAGACTTCCAAGACCATCCAGAATGCTTGTAAAAGGCATAAATATCTCACAGCTATTTGTATTTCTCATGCTTCCTAAAAAAAAATCCTCCCAGAAGAAGATCTGCAGTATTTCTTTTGTTAAAGCACCTATGGAATTACAATTATGAGTAGAGACACCTATACTTAAGAGCATTTTAAAGGGTGGGATGTAACTCATTATCCAGTGTATCACAGAATCATAGAATTAACTGGGTTGGAAAAGACCTCTAAGATCATTGAGTCTAACCTATCACCTAACCCTTCTAATTAATTAAATCACGGTACTGGTTTAATTGGTTTAATGGCATCCAGCCTCCTTTTAAACACCTCCAGGGATGGCAACTCCACAACCTCCCTGGGCAGCCCATTCCAATGCCAATCACTCTTGATGTGTAGAACTTCTTCCTAACATCCAGCCTAAACCTTCCCTGGCACAGCTTGAGGCTGTGTCCTCTTAGAATCATAGAATCAGTCAGGGTTAGAAGGGACCACAAGGATCAGCCAGTTCCAACACCTTCGCCATGCCCAGGGACACCCTACCCTAGATCAGGCTGCCCACAGCCTCTGCCAGCCTGGCTGCAAACACCTCCAGGGGAGTGGCCACAAACACCTCCCTGGGCAACCCATTCCAGCCTCTCACCACTCTCATGCTGAACAACTTCCTCCTCACCTCCAGTCTCAATCTCCCCACCTCCAGCTTTGCTCCATTCCCCCTAGTCCTGTCACTACCTGATAGCTTAAAAAGTCCCTCTCCAGCTTTTCTGTAGGCCCCCTTCAGATCCTGGAAGGCCACAAGAAGGTCGCCTGGTTGCCTCCTCTTCTCCAAGCTGAACAGCCCCAATTCTTTCAGTCTGTCCTCATAGCAGAGGTGCTGCAGCCTTCTGAGCATCCTCATGGCCCTTCTCTGGACATGTTCCAGCATGTCCACATCCTTCTTGTTCTGTCCCTGAGTGCCTAGGAGAAGAAACCAACCCTACCTGGCTACAATCTCACTTCAAGTAGTTAGGGAGCAATGAGCTCTGCCCTGAGCCTCCTCTTCTGCAGGCTGCACACCCCCAGCTCCCTCAGCCTCTTCGCACAGGGCTGTGCTCCAGCCCCCTCGCCAGCCTTGCTGCCCCATAGGAAGTAAGTAGTTTCTCTTTCGAAAAGAACACAGATTCTCCCTCATAGAATCAAACTAGAAACATAAATTGCATGAACATTTGGCCCTACACACACTGTTACTTTGACTGTTTCTTTTATCCTGTCAGCGCAAATTGTGACAAGTTTATTTGCGCTCAGGGTGATGAATTCTGCAGTAGTGCAGGCAAGTGCACATATTTACCCCAGTGAGGACATCTGACACCAGACGCTTCTGTTTACAGATTCTTCATGGCCATCCAAGCAAATGATTGCAAGAAATGCCTCTTCTAGTCTTTTCTCCTAAAGCCACAGTGTTTGATCTTGGAGTCAACACCTTACTCCTCCTCTCAGCTGTCTTTTCTACATGCATCCTCCCCTTGGTTTTGTTGCCTGTGGTCAAAATCCTGCAGCTAGCATCACTCAGACAAAGCTCACATTGAAACTGAGTGTTACTCACCTAAGGATAAAAGGCCCTTGCCTGGTTATGGAAAGAATTGACATACAAAGGAGGCCAAGTTAGGAGATGATGTAAATCAGTGTAGCTCCACTGCATGCTTCAGCACGCTCCAGCCCAGGAATTGGTGCTACACATGCTACAATTTTATCCTGTGAGGTATGTATTTGTTACATCAGGAAGTAAGACTGATGCTACAGAGGCCTGATCAACTGGGGAAAAAAAACAAACAAATTAATAAACAAATTAATAATCATCATCATCATCATCATCATCATCATCATCATCATCATTATAATTATATTATTTATAATAATGTATTAGTGTTGTTTATAATTATATTATAGTATTATTATATAATAATATTATATTGTAAAAATNTTATTTATACTGCTAGCTATTATTATTATTGTTGTTGTTGTTGTTGTTGTTGTTGTTGTTGTTATAAAACCACAAAAAATCCAAACAACCAACAAAAAGAATCCCAAACACTAAAACCAAAGAAACTTAACCAAAAAGCATACTTCACAATGCTAGGACTCCTTCTGTCCAAATTTTGTGTCTAGTTGTGATGAGAGAGCATGCAACAAACCATATTTCATCAAAGAGCAAACTTTGCAGGGCTCATACAAGATTCATTCCTGTTTACATTATGTGTCAGCTTCCCAGCAATTTATTTTGCTGTTAATGTACTAAGAGCTGTGTTGCATCTTACGAAATCTATCTGAGTTTAAGAGTTGGGGGAAAGGGCTGCAAAATTCTTGGGAGAAGAATTAAAAAGAAAGGCACTGGAAGTCAGTGTGGCAAACAAGCACTATCGAGGATGAGAAGAGAGCATGTCAGACTGGCAAAAAAAAAAGAGAAGAAAGGCGCACTGACAAAATCAAAAAGAGGGGAGAAAAACAACCCTGATTTTCAAATTCAAACATCTATGTGCAGCCAAGTGCTCTGAAGCTAAGAGAGTTTTAAAAGTTTGTCAAAATAGGAAGTTACTTGTCATTCTTCAGTAACTTGTATGCCATTTGCTTAGAATCATAAAATCATAGAATCAGTTAGGGTTGGAAGGGACCACAAGGATCAGCCAGTTCCAACATCCCTGCCATGCCCAGGGACACCCTACCCTACATCAGGCTGCCCACAGCCTCTGCCAGCCTGGCCAAAAACACCTCCAGGGATCTGGCCCCAAACACCTCCCTGCAGGGGCAACCCATTGCAGGCTCTCACCATTCTCATGCTCAACAATTTCCTCATCACATCCAATCTGAATCTCCCCACCTCCAGCTTTGCTCCATTCCCCCTAGTCTTGTCACTCCCTGATAGCCTAAAAAGTCCCTCCACAGCTTTTTTTGTAGGCCCCCTTCAGATAATGGAAGGCCACAAAATGATCACCTGGGAGCCTCCTCTTCTCCAGCCTTCACAGCCCCAACTCTTTCAGTCTGTGCTCACAGCAGAGGTGCTGCAGCCCTCTGAGCATCCTCATGGCCTTTCTCTGGACATGCTCCAGCATGTCCATATCCCTCTTGCAATCGAGCCTCCAGAACTGGATGCAGTACTCCAGGTGGGGTCTCACCAGGGCGGAGTAGAGGAGGAGAATAACCTCCCTGGCCCTGCTGGCCACACTGCTCCTGCTGCAGCCCAGCCTCTGCTTGGCTTTCTGGGCTGCAAGTGCACACTGATGCCTCATCTTGAGCTTCTCCTCCACCAGCACCCCCAAGTCCCTGATCTCCAGCCAGTCACTTCCCAACATGAGACAATGCTCTAATAATTAACATTTAACTTCTCACGTCCAAGCAATCACTTCAGTATCATCTTTTTTCCATGCCACATGTCTTATGCCTACCCATAATGAAAAAAAAAGGACAAAAAGCTAAAAAAGAAAAAAAAAGTTGATAACACATAGACTTTTCCAGAACTGGAGCAGTGATGCTTATTTCCCAGTGTCTCCTGAGCTCATCACCTGCCTGCCCCTCTCTATTGACCTGATTTGTAGCAAATCTTACTTAAATCAGTGAGTATTGTTAGGAGGCCCAGGGAGCATCACGGAGCAGGATGTTATACAAGCAATAGCCACTCTTGGCTATCTGCAAGCACATCTTCCTCTCCACAAAGGAGCTGGATGCTGTAGTGCACTGACAGGCTTCAGCTTGAATCACACATATTGAAGCAAGGGACAGTCACCAAATATTAAATATTTTTTGGTAATGACAGAAATTGATAAAACAGTGAAAACGAAGAAAATTAGAGTCCCCTGGAGTGTTTCATAACTTGATTCAAGGTATCATAGATAACAGGGACTTTACAGGCTGTCAGCATTAACATTAGCAGTTTTTAACCATGACCTGAGCTCTGACAAGCTGTTTCCACACTGTCAGTCTCACTCCTTGAAGCTGGCAAGTCATATATACTAAAACTGTCCAGACTTTATCTGTGTAGTTGCTTTAAAAGCCTAAGTGGTGCATTTTTCCTGTCCCACCAGTCTGAAGAGAGCCTGGAAAAGTCTGAGTGACCTGTTAATCTGAGCAATCTCATTGGATAGTTAAAAACAAAACATCAACATGCAGCACCAGGTTGGCTTGAGAATCCTCACTGCCTATTTTGGCAGATTTTGTAGAGAATACCTCACTGCCACTTAGTGCAGGCTTTGATTAAAATGCTATTTTATTCAAAGAGTTAAGAAAGGGATTTTCCCTACCTAACTACTTCACAGACAGAGTGATTGGCACTGGAATGGGCTTCCCAGATAGGTGGTGGAGTTGCTCTCCTTGGAGGTATTCAAGACAAGCCTGGATGGGGCACTTAGTGCCACTGGATAGGGCTGGGTGCTAGGTTGCACTGGATGATCTTGTAGGTCTCTTCTAACCTGGCCTATTCTATTCTATTCTATTCTATTCTATTCTATTCTATTCTATTCTATTCTATTCTATTCTATTCTATTCTATTCTATTCTATTCTATTCNGGAGGTATTCAAGACAAGCCTGGATGGGGCACTTAGTGCCACTGGATAGGGCTGGGTGCTAGGTTGCACTGGATGATCTTGTAGGTCTCTTCTAACCTGGCCTATTCTATTCTATTCTATTCTATTCTATTCTATTCTATTCTATTCTATTCTATTCTATTCTATCCTATCCTATTCCATTCTATTCTATTCCATTCTATTCTATTCTATCCTATCCTACTAAAATATTTATGCCAAAAAAGTCTATGCTAGAAGCTCCCTTCAGATCCTGGGAGGCCACAATAAGGTCATCTGGGAGCCTCCTCTTCTCCAAACTGAACAGCCCCAACTCTTTTGGTCTGTCCTCATAGGAGAAGTGCTGCAGCCCTCTGAGCTGGTCACAGCTATTGCAGTAATATATACTTCCATGGGCTTTGTAGGGGTCAAAAGTATTTTGCTACATACACCTCTCCAACACAAGTGCTGCTTCATCTCAAAAAAGGACGACCTGGAAGCTTTTTTTTATTTCAGCCCTGACTCTGACCAGCCTGATCTAGGGTAGGGTGTCCCCTGCCCGTGGCAGAGGGGTTGGAACTAGATGATCTTTGTGGTCCCTTCCCATCCTGACTGATTCTATGATTCTATAAAAGAAGATATTTCTGTCAGTGATGCTTTCTAAGCTGTAAAGTTCTTTTGCTACAATCTCAAATCAGTTCAATGAAATCTACAATAAAAGCTGAGTTTCAATTACAGATATAAAAAGGCAGAATTTGATCCTCAATGGTCTTTATTGAATGTCATTTAAGTTATGGGTTCAATGAAGCTTTTTACATTACATTGCACTCACCTTTCAGTAATGTTACATCCAAGCAACCCTTAAACTCATCCAGGGTGGTGACTCCGCCACCTCCCTGGGCAGCTCATTCCAGTCCCTAACCATTCTCTCCATTAAAAACTTTTTCTTAAAGCCCAAAACCTCCCCAGCCTCAGCTTGAGGCCGTTTCCCCTTGTTATGTCTCCAGATACCTGTGAGAAGAGACCAGCAGCAGCCTCTCCACAATGTCCCTTCAGGTACACAGAGCAATGAGATCTCCCCTCAGGCTCATCTTCCTCAAACTAACCACCCCCAGCTCCCTCAGTCACCCCTCATCAAATTTATTCTCCAGGCCCTTCTCCAGCTTTGTTGCCCTCCTCTGGACTCACTCCAGCACCTCCACATCTCCCTTGTATTGCAGTGCCCAAAACTGAACACACTACTTGAGGCATGGCCTCACCAAAGCTGAGTCCAAGGAGAAAATCACCTCTCTGATCCTGCTGGCCACAGCATTTTTAATCCAAGCCAGGATGCCACTGGCTTTCAACATTTCTAAATTTATTTATTTATAGTGAAGAAAAGTGTGTTCTAAATCTCAGTAGTGGCTTATGTTAATAAGGGCTCCTCCAATCTTTTCCATGCTGGAAATAAGATGTTACTAGTTGTAAAACTAAATACAACCTAAAATGTAAGTAGTTTGGTTTTTTTTTTTCTTCATAGTTCAAAGGCAGGTGTGTAAGACAAATCATCATCACCCTTTGCAAATATTTACTTTGCTATAGCCAAGGACGCTGCAAATTACATGTGATAGTTTGGAGTTCCTCTCTTTCACACTTGTCTCTGAGTCTCGCTCTTGCTGGGTTTCTGAAAGTTGAAGGGAGAAGAAGAATTTCTTTTTTCAAAGAAGATCCAGCATGAACTTCAAAGTGAAAGATCTGAATTCTACCTATAAAACTTGATTACAGTCTATTAAAAAACAAATATTTGGAGAGGGGGAAAAAAAAAAAGTTGCATTCATGGGCTCATTACAGGCACAAAAAGGGGACGCTCATCCGAACCACAGAGAATTTAAAAGATTTATTTATGATGTATTACTGTAATTTTTAATTTAGACATGCAAATTTTTTAATTTGCACTGACTGCTTTGCCTTAATGGTTTTGATTAATACTTGGAGGTAGTGTTTGTGAAAGAGATTTATATTGTGATTCATCTCCAAAATAATCAAATCATTACCAGCTAATGACAAAGCTGTGAAAAATGATATAGCCATGGTGTAACTCCCAGCTATTGCGGTGCACGTGAAGGTGCTCAGTACCTCCAGCAAATGGAAACTTGGGTTAATAACCCATCAGAAGTTTGCTCTGGGTCCCTTCTAATTTGGTAACAAAACCCACGGATTTTAATAAAAGCTGCCTGATAAAATGAGCAGCGGTTAAAAATTCATGAATCCTACATACAAGTCAACATGTCAAGGTTGGATACAGCCCTGCTCTTCACCCAGAAAAGGAACTCCATAGACATTTCTACCCATGTCTGCATATGACTTAGAATCAGAATCAGTCAGGGTTGGAAGGGACCACAAGGATCAGCCAGTTCCAATCCCTCTGCCATGCCCAGGGACACCCTACCCTACATCAGGCTGCCCACAGCCTCTGCCAGCCTGGCCAAAAACACCTCCAGGGATCTGGCCCCAAACACCTCCCTGGGCAACCCATCCCAGGCTCTCACCACTGAAGAACTTCCTCCTCACCTCCAATCTCAATCTCCCCACCTCCAGCTTTGTTCCATTCCCCCTAGTCCTGTCACTCCCTGATAGCCTAAGAAGTCCCTCCCCAGCTTCTTTGTAGGCCCCCTTCAGATCCTGGAAGGCCACAGGAAGATCACTTGGGAGCCTCCTCTTCTCCAGACTGCACAGCCCCAACTCTTTCAGTCTGTCCTCATAGCAGGGCTACTCCAGCCCTCTGAGCATCCTCGTGGCCCTAACTTCAACACTCACAAACCATAAAACCTTGTGATAGACAGAAGAGTCCTCAACAACAACGTCTGTTTCTCATTAATAAAAAAAATAAAATAAAATATTGCCTGTAGCTTTCTTAGCATTTTGCATTTTGTTTGTTTGTTTGCTTGTTAGTTTTTGCTTCGTATGGTAGAATTCTGCCTTCCTTTCCTTTTCTGAGAAATATTGTTTGCAAGCGTGATGAAGGAATGAACAGAGGTGCTGGCATGCCATCTTTTTTACAACACAAGGGCATATACATGATGCACACACACAAACAGTCAGGCAGGCAAAGTCCAGAGTCTCATAACTGTCTTATAACTGTCTTTGGCTGGGGGCAATTTCAAAACTATTCTATAAAATTACCTAGCACTGCAAGGTGCATTTTATGGATTCATAGAGGATTTAACAATTTTTTTTTTTCAAAAAGATTAGTCCTAAACATAGCTGAATCAGAACTTCCTGTCGAAAGCCAGAAAGGAAACGGGAAGAGAAATTGGCTTCTTGCCTGCTTGTGAATTCACACCCCTAAACCCACCTAGGCCAACAGATGTAGACCTTCTCAAGCCAGTAAAAACTTATATGGCTTTATATTGGCTTTGAACTTGGTCCTATTGGTTCTGTCAATCTAAGGATGCAGTTTCACCTCAGCACCTAGATTCAATTTAATTGTATGCTGCTGCCTCCCTCCTTCCCCTTGCCAAGGTAACCCTTCCTGATATTTCAGCTGTATTCAGTGCTGATTCAGTTCAGTTCACTGAGCCAACAGAAAACTAGCACATAAAAAGTTACAGCTAGTTTACTGATGTGACTCACCCTTCATCTGCACAACTGCTACGGTTGAGGCAAGAGAAGCAATGGGAGCATGTGGGTGGGGAGGGCAACGCAGTGCCCTTTGGACAGCAATGCTGCTGTTAAATTAGATCAAGCAATAAAGTTCCCTTTATTATTCTCTGACACATAACTGGGATCTCGAGCTAAACGCAAGTCCCACAGCATGCAGCCACATCCTCTAAGCTCTCATTTTCGCTGTCAAACTTCTTCACAATTATAAAGCTATCCTCATTCTTCTTACTGAATGATTCATGCCTTCTAGCTGGCTTTTCACAAACACCTCTAAAACTTCAGCAGCCGAGTTATGGATTAACAGTAACATCTTCTTCTCTGTCAAACCTTCCTATAAAAATGTTTGGTTGTCTGATACAGTGACTCAGCTATTGTCATTTCAGCATCAGAACCTAGCCAATCCCTGTCTTGGAGAACTGCCAGTCTGTGGTGTATACACTCAGTTTTTGGATCCCATATGTTGGCACAACCTATGTACCTATGCATGATTCAAGTGTCTGAGTTCATACATCAATAACTGATGGGCGAACAAATTCAAACCTGACCTACTGCAAGTCAAAAAAGTTCTTCCTTCTTCAGGTTTCAAACCACAGCTGACTTGATCCATCTGGAAAAGCAGTCTGGAGGACATGCCAAGTTATGAGTAGTCAGAAAGGTTATTCTTAAATGTGAGCTTAAGTCTAAATCAACGTCATAGAATAGCAGTGTCTACTGAGTCACTATATCCCTTCTGTTGAACTAGAGCTGTGCCATACTTGGGAGGACTTCTTTTCTTTTTCAAGCACATTCTCAGTTCTGAACAGCAATTCTGGCCACTTCACCACTGCGTTTAACCTCCAGAGCTCTGCTTTCTTCAGCATCCTTTGCAGCCCCTTAGCTGTTTATTCATTCTGCCTCAGGATTCACATTACTGTGGTTGCTTCTGATCTGGCACTGTTCTGGGTAAAAAGAATTCTATGGAAACAAAAACTTGCTGGTAAAGTGGGGTCAATGAAAGTAGGAGGATATCTCAAGTTTAAAAAAGAGCTGCACAAGTGTGTAAAGGAAAAATCTTCTTGTTCTCTACTAGCACAATATGAGGCATGTTAGGAGCTGCCTAAATGTTGCTGTGTGGAGGCTTGCTTGGAGGTTGCTGTATCTGTTCACCTCTTGTTGAGAATGTTCTGGAGCTGAAAGTCATTACTGACATTGGTCACCTGTCGTGGTGGGTCTAAATAGGTCTGAACATGCCCTGGCTTGCCCACCTATTTTTCTGGGAGAAGCAGCCACAGGAAGGGAAAAAAAACCCTCTGGTTTCACCTAATATGGTTGGGCTAACTGCCATTCTGATCGGCTATTCTGTGTCCAAAGGCCCATCAGTCTTGGTCTACACTGATAAAAACAGATGAGCAGGTAACACAAGGTGCTTTCTACTGTTATATTGGTGTCTGTTGCCACTGCCATTGTTGCTTCTGCCTCAGCATGCTCTAAGTGTTGCTGTCTCAACCTGCCCCTCTGCAAGTCTCCAGCTATCAGGAGTCAAGAAGAAGCAGGTCAGAGACTGTGCTATACCCTCAGCTTCTTGAGAAAAGAGTGTAGGAAAACTCAAAGCCTCTAACAGCTTTGAAACCACTGACAGCAACCCCTTCATGTGCTTTGGGCACTGTTTGATACTATAATGCAGCCCCAGAAATCCGGAGAGACCACTTTGTGAGTAAACACTCAAAAATCTCTTAGCAAACCTCTATCAAAATTCTATAAATTCTTAAGTGAAACCTTCTGCCTTAGCAGCAGAAAGGAGCCTCCCAAGTCCCCTGGCGGGCAAGAGGTGCTTAAAACTAAGAATCTCTTTCCCATTTCAAATTTAGTATTTGTTATATTGTTGCTAGTTAGGTTTCCTAAGTGTTCCACACTCCCTGTTCATCTCCCTCTGTATAAAGTTTTCATGGCCATGCAAAGAACCCATTATTATTAGAAACACTGGTTGGGAGCCAGTTTCTGAATAACAAAATTAATAAACTATACTAATTTTTAAAATAGCATTTCACACTTATATCTAACCATTACATCACCTCTCTGCATTTCTTATCCGTGCTACTAGACAATTAACTGGGTCTAATTTTAAATGTTCATCACATTGCTGATTAACACTTTCATAAATGTCCTGCAATTACATATTTGGTTTGGGCTGAACTGGAGTCAATTCTCCTCAAAGCATCTTTCTAGTGCTGCAGCTGAGCGTTGATAACACAGCAGTGGTTTGGCTACTGCTAGACCGAGTGCCCAAGCTGTGCTTTTCCAACATTTCCCCACCCTGAGAGTACATTGAGGAGACACAGCTGAGCCAGCTGACCCAAACTGGCCAAAGGAATATTCCATGCTATGTGACATCAGCTCATATATAAGACCAAAGTGAAACTCTGGGGAGATTGGCTCATGGCATCTGTCCTCCAGAGGAACCATTGTGCATAGAGAGCCCTGCTTCCCCAAACCAACCATGGGCCTTCTGTAGAGATTCACATTTGTTTTTGCTTCCACACAGTCTATCACTTGTGCTTATTATTACTACTAAAGTGATTCTGTTATATTTTTCCCTCTCCCCTGTCAATCTAAGAAGGGGAGTGATAGAGCAGTTTTGGTGAGCACTTTGCCAAAGCCAAAGCACCACAAGTTACTAATAAAGTGTTCATTTTCTCTCTCTGCCCCAAAAAAAAAAAGGGGTAGCATAAAACTGCTGTCTGGGACTTCATGGAACCCCTTGGTTTCATGACCTGGAAGTGATTTGGTCAAGAGAACTGTATGCACTGATATTTTTAGCCCACCTGAACTGCAATTAAAAGGAATATTGTCAAGCAAATTCAGACAGAGCTGGGGTTAGATCTGCAAAGTGCTTTGTCAGATGCTAAATGTTGCAGATATTCCAACATTCAGCTTTTAGACACTGTCACAAAGTTATGCAGCCTGGCTTGTCTTGCTGGTGTAGGGAGAATTTGGCACCTATGGAGAGGATTTGGAGAGGATTTGGGGAGGATAAGAAGCTAAACACGAAGCTGCTGAAGCACAGGCTGACAGACAGAAAGATTTGGGCTGTACCACTCAAACCTCAGGTGATTCACTCCGGTCTGGTATCCTGGCACTTCTGGAGACAAAGATCTAAGCAATGTGCATTTACACACTCACTCATGGTATGAAATTTAGGTGTAACAATGAATTCTGTAGATCAAAGCTGATCTACTGAAAATCCAGTAAATCCAGGAACATACAGGGTTGGGAAGCACCTGAGCTTTACAGGTCTCAGTATTTGTCCCTTTGGAAGTTTACAGGCTCACAGGATGTCTGGGTTTAGAAGGGACTCAGAGAGATCATTGAGTCCAACCCCCCTGCCACAGCAGGGCACACAGGAACTCATCCAGACAGGCCTTGGAAATCTCCAGAGAATGAGACTCCACAACCTCTCTGGCAGCCTGTAGCAGTGCTCTGGGACCCTTACAGTCAAGTTGCCCCTCGTGTTGAGCTGGAACCTCCTGTGCTGCAGCTTCCATCCATTGCTCCTTGGCCTATTGCAGGAAGCAAGTGAGCAGAGTCTGTCCTCACCCTTCTCACACCCAGCCCTCAGATACTATCAGTCTTCTCTTCTCCTTCAGCCTCTCCTCACCAGGCGGTGCTCCAGTCCCCTAATCATCCTCAGAGCCCTCCGCTGGACCCTCTCCAGCAGAAGTTATTATTGATTACATCCACCAACAAGTCCCTGCTGTCTACTCTGATTCAAACACTAAATAATACAATGGACTTCTTTAAATTCAACCACTACTTTAACATTCAGTAAGACTTGATGATTCTAGAGGTCTTTTCCAACCTGGCTGATTCTGTGAAAATGAATAGTGCACAGCTGTGATTTCTTCAGGCCAACCTCATGAAATTCAACAAGGCCAAGTGTAAGGTCCTGCACCTGGGTCGGTGCAATCCCAAGCACAGATACAGGCTGGGTGGCAAGTGGCTGGAGAACAGCCCTGAGGAAAAGGACCTCAAGGTCTGGGGTGATGAAAAAAACATGAGCCAACAGTGTGCACATGCAGCCCAGACAGCAACTGTGTGCTGAGCTGCAGCAAGAGCAGCTGTGGGCAAGGGAGGGGATTGTGCCCCTTTGCTCTGCTCTCCTCACACCCCACCTGCAGTACTGTGTGCAGTTCTGGAGCCCCCAGTACAAGAAGGACATGGAACTGCTGGAGAGAGTCCAGAAGAGGGCCACGAAGATGCTGAGGGCTGCAGCAGCTCTGCTATGAGGACAGGCTGAGGGAGTTGGGACTTTTCAGCCTGAAGAAGAGAAGGCTGCCAGGAGACCTTATAGCAACCTTCCAGTATCTGAAGGGGGCTTACAGGAAGGCTGGGGAGGGACTGTTCACAAGGTCTTGTAATGACNTGCCTATGGCACAGGGGGGCTGGAACTGGATGATCTTTGAAGTCTCTTCCAACCTAAACCATTCTATGATTCTATGAAAGTTTTTACAATATTTGGGAGAAACATTACCATATCTCCCAGTAAATATTTCAGTCTATCAGGAATCTGGAAAAAAAATATTTCCATTTTCATCTTTACCACAGTGCCTCTAACGTGTGTGCACCATTAAAAAAATAAACATAAGGAATTAATCCAATATATTACAAAGGTTTTGTAGAAGGTAGGGTTACTCATCTAAGGTGGTCAAATTTAGTGAATGTTGGAAGTGTTTTTTCTAGGATACAAACATTTTTTAACCTCCAACCACTGCTGCTTTCCTTAGCCTCCTCTTCATGACGATTAAGTTTGCTGTCACCAATTTCTTATTTCCAAGATGTATGTTTTATTTCCTGATGGAAATTTGTGCTGCCGTTCAGAGAGACTTAGACAGTCTGAGAATTGGGCAGCGAGAAATTGAATGAAGTTCAACAGGGGCAAGTGTAGAGTCTGGCACCTGGGAAAGAACAACCCCAGGGAGCAGTATAGGTTGGGGACTGAGCTGCTGGAGAGCAGTGAAGGGGAGAAGGACTTGAGAGTCCCCATGGATGGAAGGATGTCATGAGCCAGCAGTGTGCTCTTGTGGCCAGGAAGGCCAATGCCATTCTGGGGTGTATTAGAAGGGCTGTGGTTAGTAGGTTGAGGGAGGTTCTTCTGCCCCTCTACTCTGCCCTGGTGAGGCTACATCTGGAGTACTGTATCCAGTTCTGGGGCCCCCAGCTCAAGAAGGACAGGGAGCTGCTTGAGAGTGTCTGGCAGAGAGCCACAAAAATGATGAAGGAATTTGAACATCTTCCTTATGAGGAATCTGGGACTTGGAGCTTGGAGAAGAGGAGACCTTATCAATGTTTATAAAGATGTGCAGGATGAGTGGCAGGAGGCTGGAGCCAGGCTCTGCTGGGGGATGCCTGATGACAGGACAAGGGCCAATGGGTGGAAGCTGAAGCATAGGAGGGTCCATGTGAACCTGAGGAACATTTTTTTCCCTGTGAGGGTGACAGAGCACTGGAACAGACTGCCCAGAGGAGTTGGGGAGTCTTCCTCTCTGAAGATATTCAAGAACCATCTGGATGCATTCCTGCATGATCTGCTGTAGATGATCCTGCTCTGGTGGGGGGGCTGGACCAGATGAGCTTTCAAGGTCCCTTCCAGCCTCTGACATTCTGTGATTTTGTGATTCTCTGATTCTCTGTCTAGTCATGTCCATGGCTGGACTAATACACACGCACACAAACACACACACAGCAGTGCTGTTATCCTTGACACAGTTTAATTTGACATATTAAGTAAGGCTTCAAGGATTTAAAAAAATATTTTACTGTATCTATCATATTTTGTATACTGAACCCCTCAAAATGAAGCAGCACAGTATTTAGAACTACTAGCATATCCAAAATCCACTGGTCTCAGTCTACACGTTGATGAGTGAATCTGTGTGGCAGATTTGTTTCTCATAGTTCAGTAATCTCCTTCTGAGTCTGTGAGAAGCCAAAATTCAGTTTGAAACTCAAGACTCTTCTCAGCTCCGTCGTAAAACCACTAATTTACAAATGACTCACTCCAAAAATGGTCATTTCTGAGTTGCCAGAGCCTAACTGTCTTTGGGTAAAAACTAAGTCGGNAAATGGAAGGAGAAAGTCTATGGTGTATTGGTGAACACTTTGTAAAGACACACACTTTTTTTTCCCCCTTCTTTTTCTTTTCCAGAAGTATATGTCCTGTATCATTATAGCTGGTTTGAGTCTGTCCAGAGAAGAAATTGCAGCTTGTTAATATTTTGATATGAAAGCTCTGAAGAAAACCTCACCACAGCAGGCATCAGCCCAGCTGCAGCACTGAAGCACTCAGGCATTTGCTGGCACATGAAACCAGCAGACACAATTGCAGTCAAGGCTTCATTTGGGAAATCTCACATAATCTCTGTGTCACCAGGCTCCATAAACCCTCAAAAACTCTAACAAACTTAAAACCAAACAGAACAAGCACAGGTGAGGCTCTCTCCCCGATAGCAGATTGCTGAGGTTTAAGAAATCACCTCTGTGATCCTAGCAAGCAATTCACACCCAAATTCCAAACTTGCTTCCTGGTCCTTTTGAGAACCCAGTAGAAACTCTGCAATAGAATGGTTTAGGTTGGAAGGGACCTCAAAGATCATCCAGTTCCAGCTCCCCTGTGCCATAGGCAGGGACATCTCCCACTAGAACAGATTGCTCAGAGATTCATCCAGCCTGGCCTTGAACACATCCAGGGAGGGAGCAGCCACAACCTCCCTGGGCAACCTGTGCCTGTGTCTCACCACCCTCACTCTAAAGAACTTCCTCATAACATCTCATTTAAATCTCCCCTCTGCCAGTTTGAACCCATTCCTCCTTGTCCTGTCATTACAAGACTTTGTGAATAGTCCCTTCCCAGCCCTCCTGTAGGCCCCCTTAAAACATTGAAAAGTTACTATAAGGTCTTCTCAAAGCCTTCTCTTCTCCAGGCTGCAGAACCCCAGCCTGTCCTCATAGCAGAGCTGCTGCAGCCCTCTGATCATCTTGGTGGACTCCTCTGGACTGGCTCAAACAGTTTGATGTCCTTTTTTTGGGTGGGACTCCTGAACTGCACACAGTACTTCCTTGACACCTCATCATCAGAGTATAGAAAACCAACTTTTCCTTGGTTTTCCTTACATGATTAACACACTCCAGTTCTGGAGCCCCTGGGACAAGAGGGATGTGGACATGCTGGAGTGTGTCCAGAGAAGGGCCATGAGGATGCTCAGAGGGCTGCAGCACCTCTGCTGTGAGCACAGACTGAAAGAGTTGGGGCTGTGCAGGCTGGAGAAGAGGAGGCTCCCAGGTGACCTTCTTGTGGCCTTCCAGGATCTGAAGCGGGCCCACAGAAAATCTGGGGAGGAACTTTTTGGGCTATCAGGCAGTGACAGGACTAGGGGGAATGGAGCAAAGCTGGAGGTGGGGAGATTCAGCCTGGAGGTAAGGAGGAAGTTGTTGAGCATGAGAGTGGTGAGAGCCTGGAATGGGTTGCCCATGGAGGTGGTTGGGTCCCCATGCCTGGAGGTGTTTGCAGCCAGGCTGGCAGAGGCTGTAGGCAGCCTGATTTAGGGTAGGGTGTTCCTGGGCATGGCAGGGGGGTTGGAACTAGATGATCCTTGTGGTCGCTTCCAACCCTGACTGATTCTATGATTCTATGATTTGTTTTCTGCACCAATTCAGAAAGCTTGAGAACTATTTCATTTGAGTTCGATAGAAGCTGATACTTTGAAGATGAAAAGGTGTCTTAAAGTGTCAAGTGTTTGCAAACAGTAAACTCCTTGTTCATCCCAGGAATTCTAGGGATTCTCCAGTTCCTCCAGTTATCTTTAATAACATCATTCCCCCTTTGAATTAAAATAGTTCTATGTCTGATAATGATCCTCTGTATTCAAATTGTCACGCCCAGAAGCCAATACCTCAAGCTATTAAATAACCTTCCTAGGTATCCCAAACTTGCCTTTCTATATTCCCAAGTTTGATTACAGCCTTTATTATTGTACTAGTTAAACACCTCCCAGCCAATGATAAATGCACCTTTCTGATTCTCTCATGACATGGAAATAATATAAGCATTTTGCACAGTTCTGCTTCCCTCGTGACATGGAAATGCTATTAGCCTTTTGCACAATTCTGATTCTTTCATGACACAGAATCATAGAATCAGTCAGAGTTGGAAGGGACCACAAGGATCATCTAGTTCCAACCCCCCTTCCATGCCCAAGGACACCCTACCCTAGATTAGGCTGGACAGAGCCTCATTCAGCCTTGCTTTAAACACCTCCAGGGAAGTGGCATCAGCATTTTGCACAATTCTGATTCATTGAATCATAGAATTATAGAATAGTTTAGGTTGGAAGAGACCTCAAAGATCATGAAGTTCCAACTTCCCTGTGCCATAGGCAGGGACACCTCCCACTAGATCAGGTCGCTCAAGACCTCATCCAACCTGGCCTTGAACACATCCAGGGAAGGAGCAGCCACAACCTCCCTGGGCAACCTGTGCCAGTGTCTCACCACCCTCACTGTGAAGAACTTCCTCCTAACATCCTGTTTAAATCTCCCCTCTGCCAGTTTGAACCCATTCCCCCTCATCCTGTCATTACAAGACCTTGTGAATAGTCCCTCCCCAGCCTTCCTGCAGGACCCCTTCAGATACTGAAAGGTTGCTATAAGGTCTCCTCGAAGCCTTCTCTTCTCCAGGCTGAAAAGTCCCAACTCCCTCAGCCTGTCCTCATAGCAGAGCTGCTGCAGCCCTCTGATCATCTTCATGGCTTCCTCTGGACTCTCTCCAGCAGTTCCATGTCCTTCTTGTACTGGGGGCTCCAGAACTGCACACAGTACTCCAGGTGGGAGTTTATGACATGGAAATACTATCAGCATTTTGCACAATTCTGATTCCTTCATGGCATGGAAATACTGTCAGCATTTTACATAAGGCAAAGTAAGTGCCTTGCCTACAGGATCCGTGGCTGAAGGTAGACCCAAGCCCCGTTCCTAAAAGCACCAATGCATGTGATAATTCTCACTCAAATCTGCTGTGCGTAGGGGATAAAGGTACAGAATGGGCACAGCAGCAGTCACCTAAATACAAAATACAAACCTTGACCTACTAAGCTGCTCCTAATTGTACCCCTCCCATCAGTCCAAGGTACATTTTTTTTTCTCTCCGGGTTCCCTGTGCCTCTTTAACAAGTGGCATTTTTACCTGCTTACGCAATCTGGAGCAACTTGAGACTTCAGGGTGTATGCTGAGTGCTTCAAAAAGCAGGGATGTGCAGTTTGGAATGCGGGAGAAACGAAAGCATGCTGATACAGTTGCTGATGTATTTTGTTCCTGTCTCTGTTTCTTGCATAATGTCAGCGCTTGGGCTCCCCTCAGCTCTTTGGAAGCTGCAGTCCCTTAGGGCCGTGGAGATAACAGCAAACCCCAAAGCACCTGGAGACAGTATTTAGTAGATAATTAACCCAATGGTGAATCAGAATACTTGAAACAGAAACATGAAAACGGCAGGAAATAACCTGCAGTGTATGGTTGGGAAACTGGAGTGAAATCCCAGCCCTTTCAAAGCTAATGCAGGAATTCATGGTTCTAATGTCACTTACTTCATTTATGACAAAGTCTGAGATGAGAAAATGGTATGGGACAACATATTAGTTAGCATAATAGTCATACATTTACCTCTTTGCTTTAGGGTACTTAGAATCATAGAATCACTCAGGGTTGGAAGGGACCACAAGCATCAGCCAGGTCCAAACCCCCTGACATGCCCAGGGACACCCTACCCTACATCAGCCTGCCCACAGCCTCTGCCAGCCTGGCTGCAAACACCTCCAGGGATCTGGCCACAAACACCTCCACAGCTTTTCTGTGGGCCTCCTTCAGCTACTGGAAGGCCACAATAAGGTTACCTGGCAGCCTCTTCTTCTCCAGCCTGCACAGCCCCAACTCTTTCAGTCTGTCCTCACAGCAGAGGTGCTGCAGCCCTCTGAGCATCCTTGTGCCACAAGGATTCTCTGCACACCTCCAGCATCTCCACATCCCTCTTATAATAGGGGCTCCAAAAGTGGATGCAATACTCCAGGTGGGGTCTCAGCAGAGCACAGCAGAGGGGGAGAATCACCTCCCTGGCTCTGCTGGCCTCACTGCTCCTGCTGCAGCCCAGGCTCTTCTTGGCTTTCTGGCTGCAAGTGCACACTGCTGCCTCATCTTCAGCTTCTCCTCCACCAGCACCTCCAAGTCCCTCTCCTCAGGGCTGCTCTCCAGTCACTCACTGCCCAGCCTGTATTGGTGTTTGGGATTGCCTCCACCCAGCTGCAGGACCTTGCACTTGGCCTTGTTGAACCTCCTGAGATTGGCTTGTGCCCACCTCTGCAGCCTGTGCAGGTCCCTCTGGATGCCATCCCTGCCCTCCAGCCTGGCTGCTGTTCCACACAGCTTGGTTTCATCAGCAAACTTGCATGTGTTGGAAATCTATAAAGATTCTTTATTGTGATAATAGGAATAAGAAGCCTGCAGAAGCTTCCCTCTTGCTTTAATGCTGACTTGAGGTTGTTGTGTTGGGGTTTTTTTTTCCCTTGGAATAGTTACACAAACTGCACAACCGAGGTAGGAGAGCAATAAAATTACTCATGGTGGGTTTATTTTTTGCAAAAGCACCGAAGAAGAAACCAGTGTCAATCAAGTCTCAATATCTGTTGCTAGGAGAATAAATTAGGAGAAGCCTACAACATTCAGACTCCGAGGATGCTCCCCTGATGTGGACACAGAGAGCATGCTCAGTCGAATCCACCTGGCTTCATCAGAGCTGGCAATCTTCCGTATCACCATCAGGGAGTCATCTGGCTCCATGTTTCTGCTACCTGAACTGAGCAGGGGGTGTAGATGGGTGGAAGGTCAGAGTCTGAGTGGGCTCAGGAATAGTGGCCAAATATTATCAGTGGGTGCCCATAGGAGCCTCCATGGACAGCACCCAAGAGGCTGAAGTCTCCACCAGGCAGGGCCCCAGATAATTTTTGGGTTGTCTGTTTGCAATATTTTTTTCTTATATGTACTTGAGCTTATTCATGCTAGCAAATTTATGCATTTAAAGGAGACCTGAGGTTTGAGAGGGAGAGGGAAGTGTGTTTGGATTGTTTTGGAAGTGGCAAGAGCATTGCATCCATAGGAAGATGTCTGCTTGGGGGAAGAAAGCAAGAAGAACTAACATGGGAACTTTCAATATTCTCTGTTACCATCCTGATGATGGCTTTGTCAAGCCCGAGGTCAAGAACCCATCAGTCTCCCTCTGAGCACGACTTAAATTGAAGCACAATTGTGCTTGACTGTAAAGTCACTGAGACTACTTGTGATAATCCACAGAAATTACAGGTGTGCCTAAATGTGATGTGAGACTATGAAAATTCCACTTAGAAAATAGAATCATGGAAGAAAATAGAATCAGTAAGGGTTGGAAGGGACCACAAGGATCAGCCAGTTCCAACCCCCCTGCCATGCCCAGGGACACCCTACCCTACATCAGGCTGACCACAGCCTCTGCCAGCCTGGCTGCAAACACCTCCAGGGATCTGGCCCCAAACACCTCCCTGGGCAACTCATTCCAGGCTCTCACCACTCTCATGCTCAACAACTTCCTCCTCACATCTAGTCTGAATCTCCCCACCTCCAGCTTTGCTCCATTCCCCCTAGTCCTGTCACTACCTGATAGCCTAAAAAGTCCCTCCACAGCCTTTTTGTAGGCCCCTTCAGATCCTGGAAGGCCACAAGAATGTCACCTGGGAGCTTCCTCTTCTCTAGACTGCACAGCCCCAACTCTCAGTCTGTCTTCATAGCAGAATTGCTGCAGCCCTCTGAGCATCCTCGTGGCCCTTCTCTGCACACCTCCAGCATCTCCACATCTTTCTTGTCCCAGGGGCTCCAGAACTGGATGCAGTACTCCAGGTGGGGTCTCAGCAGAGCACAGTAGATGGGGAGAATCACCTCCCTGGCCCTGCTGCCCACACTGCTCCTGCTGCAGCCCAGCCTCTGCTTGCCTTTCTGGGCTGCAAGTGCACACTGCTGCCTCATGTTGACCTTCTCCTCCACCAGCACCCCCAAGTCCCTCTCCTCAGGGCTGCTCTGCAGCCACTCACTGCCCAGCCTGGATTTGTGCTTGGCATTGCCTCGACCCAGCTGCAGGACCTTGCACTTGGTCTTGTTGAACCTCAATACCAGGAGTTTTTGGAGGGTGTTAAGAAGTGAAATGACGAGACACTGGCANGGGGTGGGGGGGGTGGTTTTGATTTTTTTTTTTTTGTTGTTGTTGTTTTTTTAATTGAGCCATTGTGCTCCTTTAGTAATATTACAAAGCCTTCTGGACTGCAGGTCTCTGGTTAAACTTTGGGAGTGGGGGAAAAAATATCCTTCATGGCATCAGCGTAATAGGTAATGTCCAATTAACAGTAACTAAAAACCTGCAGGGGAAGAAAAAAAAAACCACAAA
>VWZI01001223.1:0-5000 GCA_013396835.1 Psilopogon haemacephalus
GGAAGGAAGGAAGGAAGGAAGGAAGGAAGGAAGGAAGGAATACTGTTTCGATGGCCACATACCTGTCTTTGATATTGGAGATTTTTCTTCATTTCTTTTAATCTCATCTTCCAAATAAAATTTTAAAATGGATAATACACCTTGTACCAATACCTTGAAGGAAACAAACACTAGGAAAGTTCCACAAAATAATAATATTTCTTTCATAAATGGTGAAATTCTTTTGTGCTTCTCAACAAACATAGTATTCTACTCTTTGTGTCTTCTGTGAACTTGGGAGGGGTCTAGTTCTACCCGAAAGCTATACCTGACTATATTTCCATGCATTCTCTTCATCCTAGGAGCCTTTCAATGCACTGTTTTGGACAGGTGGTTAGGGAGAGCCATGCCAATACTGTTCATCTCCTAATGATATAGCTGAATTTCACATCCAGAAGTTCTACCATACAATAATTGAAAGAGCACTGTGAAGAGCAAAAGATCTTACTCAATCTGCAAATAAGACTGGAGCGGTAAGGCTTGGAAGCAGAATTTTTTGTGTTGGATTTCAGAAGTCTGACCTTGCAAGGGGATTTAGACTTTATGTGTTTGTTGATCTTCCCTTTAATGTGACAACAGTTGTGCATTTCCACAACAGATGGATTCATGTTATTCCTGTACAATTTTACTTCACCTAGACAGGTGTTTCTTATAGATGATTGAAAATAAATGAAACATTGCTCCAGATGTTCTGTGTGCAGCAAACCCAGTTAATTTTATTAGAAGGTTTAATATAACTGGACACTGTGTCCAGTTCTGGAGCCCCTAGGATGGGAAAGATCTGGAGGTGCTGAAACATGTCCAGAGAAGGGACACAAAGATGATCAGAGGGCTGGAGCTGTTCTGCTGTGAGGATAGGCTTAGAGAGTTGGGGTTGTTCAGTCTGGAGAAGAGAAGGCTCCATGGAGATCTCATTGTGGCCTTCCAGTATATGAAGGAAGATAAAAGAAAGCTGGGGAGGGACTTTTTGGGTGTTAGATAGTGACAGGACTGGAGAGAATGAATCCAAGCTAGCAGAGGGAAGATTTAGATTAGACATTAGGAAGAAATTCTTTACCATGAGGGTGGTGATTCATTGGCACATGTTGCCCAGGAAGGTGGTGGAAGCCTCATCCCTGGAAGTTTTTAAGGCCAGGCTGGATGTTGCACTGGGCAGGCTGATCCAGTGGAAAGTGTCTCTGCCCATGGCAGGGCAGTTGGAAATGGATGATCCTTGAGGTCCTTTCCAGCCCTGACAGCTCTGTGATTCTGTGAAATGCAGTCAATATGAAGCAGGTATTTAATGGAATCATTAATGTTGGAAAAGACCTCTAAGCTAATAAAGATCTTTCTAATATGGAAGAATCTATATCTAGGAGTGAGGTACATGGAAAGCAAATCTGGTAGATGTGTGATAAATGTACTGAAGTTAAATCTGAGGCCATGTTATTTGCTTGCCCAAAGGAAATTTCAGACAGAGCAGTTACCTTTGATTGGAGGATGTTGCTGGCATATTCTCTTCCCTGTGCTTAGCCATATGTATATCACCTCCTTAACCTGGTGTGGAGTGTCAAAAGAGTGTGTTACAAAGGAGAAAAGAGACTGAGAGACAGAGTTTAGTCTGGAGAGGAGAAGGCTGAGAGGAGATCTGATCAAAATCTATCAATATCTGAGGGATGGGTGTCAAGTGGAGGGGCCCAAGCTCTTTTTGGCGGTGCACAGTAAGCAGACAAGGAACAGTGGATACAAACCGGAACACAGAAGGTTTCACCTCAACATGAGGAGAAACTTCTTTACAGTGAGGTTGGCTGAGCACTGGAGCAGGCTGCTCGGAGAAGTTGTGGAGTCTCCTTCTCTGAAGACTTTCAAACCACACCTAGACTACCCTGGGTAATCCTGCTTTTGGCAGGGGTGTTGGACTGGATAATCTCTAGATGTCCCTTCCAACCTCTAACATTCTGTGATTCTTTGGTTTTGAGCGTGAAGAGTCCTACAATTCTTTAATACTTGGTACCCTTCCATTAACCTCCAGTTGCACACAAGTAATTGCCCTGATGGCAATGCATGCACTAAGATCTTTGATGCCAAACTCCAAGATCCTTACAGTCCTGACTATTCTTCCATTAAGACTAGCTATACATTTGCCATTAATATTTGTATCAGATTTATTCATCAGTAATACATTAGATCTCTGTGTACTGTCACAGACCACTTGGGTCTCAGGAAACAGGTGAAGACAAGGCTTGAACATAGCCCTGGTGATTCCAGGGTAAATATGAAAATATTCCTTTATTTATTTATTTAACTTCAAAATATTAGTTTATCTATACGGACTAATAACAAGTTAAATCCCAGTGATGATTGATGTTTTTTGTTGGGCCATCACCTCATTGTATAGAAGTTTGTTTTAATGAGTTTCTCTAATGAATATTTTATATTGATACTTGGATGAATGGCATATGGTAAATGAAAGGTAAATTACAGCTCTTTAAATAAATATTTTTCATCAATTATTTATTTTGTGATGCCTGTATTGGTTAGATGTCATGTCAGATGAAGACTGGAAATTATTTGCTCTAATACTTATTTGAGAGCTGAAAAAGTAAAAGACTTTTAATTATTAACAAGCTTCCAATATACTCATGTAATTTATGGGAAACTACCATAAATTGTGTGAAATTACAGTTTTATGAGGACAGTTTTATTTGTATCATGCAAAATAGAATAATGTCTCATATCTTTACAAGAAATTTTATTTATTCATACCCAAAAATATTGTGCTATTGCTGCTAAAACGTATTTGGATGAAGTTCTGCCTTCTGAAGCATTTTGAGTTCTTGTCAAGTGTCACTATTGCTGTGACAAGTTTCTGGTTGTTCTTAGTGGTGTCAAAATTTAAACTTAAAAATCAACAAGAAGACAAGAAGTGGAGTTAGTGCTGTTGATCTGTGTTGGAATCAACAGCCCTTGCAAATGAAACTGCACAACAAATTTATTTCAAAGGTCAGCAATGAGTTGGTTCTACATCACAGAATGGATGGAAGTGACCCTGAAAGCTCATCCTGTCCAGCCCCCCTGTCAGAGCAAGATCACCTAGACCAGATCACACAGGAACACATCCATGTCTTGAATATCTTCAGAGAGGGAGGATCCACAATTCCCCTGGGCAGCCTCTTCCAGTGTTCTGTCACCCTTACAAGGAAGAAATTTTCCATGGAACCTCCTATGCCTCAACTTCCACCATTGCTTCTTGTCCTGTCATTGGACATCACCAAGCAGAGTCTGGCTCCATCCTCTTAGCACTCACCTCTTACATACTGATAGACATGAATGAGGTCACCCCCACTCAGTTAATTCCACCGTTTCTATTCTTACTGAAACTAGAGAAAACTGAGGGAATGTTTGCATCTCGCAGAACTGAACCATGTTTCTCTTTCAGATGTGCCAGTGCCTACCACATTAAACCAAACCACACAAAAAAAGACAGCAAGTGGGGGACAAGCACAAAACTGCAATAGCACCAAGATACTGAAATCCATAAATGTGCCATGTTAGAGGTGAACAATCTGTGAGCACATTAGGGTAACTGCCCAAGAGTGGGAGATTTTCACTTTGGACATTACCTACTGCCGTAGAATCACAGAATGCTAGGGGCTGAAGAGACCTCCAGAACTGGAGTTCAACTCCCCTGCAAAGCAGAATCTCTTAGGACAGGTCACACAGGAAATACCTCCAGGTGGGTTTTGAAAATCTGCAGAGAAGGAGACTCCACAACCTCTCTGGGCAGCCTGCTCCAGGCCTCCAAGCACCCTCATAGTAAAGAAGTTTCTCCTCATGTTGAGCTGGAATTTCATGTGCTTAAGTTTATGTCCATTGCCCTTTGTCCTCTAACTGGTATCATCAAAAAGGGACCAGCTCCACCCTCCTGACAGTCGCTCTTTGTGGGCAATGATGAGGTCTCCTCTCAGCCTTCTCTTCACCAGTCGAAACAGTGCCAGGCCTCTCAGTCTCTTCTCATAAGAGGTGCTGTTGGAGAGAGTTCAACAGAGAGCTACAAGGATGATGAAGGGCCTGCCCCTTTTGAACAGTTCTGTGACTCTATGAAATCCCAGCAGCCACTCCCATGGAAGTTTGCTTTTTTACAGTCTCCTTTCCAAAATAGCCCTGACTTGTGTCTATGCCCAACCCCTTTCAAAAATTGCAACTCACGTTGGAAAGTGCTGTTTCAGAGCCTGACTGCAGTCTGCTGCTGTTGCAGTCTGATTCTTACAACCTGCTTTCCTGCTCTGCCTTCAGAACTCTCTCTGATGTTAGTAGCCTTATCTTTTGGTAAATGTGATTCTGTTTAAGTTCACAGTTTGTCTTCTCTGGGATTTTTCTCAGCAACGAATCCTATTCCAATAAGTAAAGAGATCTCACTCTTCCACATGCATGTATAAAGTCATGATGAAGCTGTGTTACAGGTTCCCCTCTGTGCTGGATCCACAGGAAATGTGTGTCTGCTGTAGCCACAGCTACAGGGGACTGGTTTGTTTTCTCAAGCTGTAGTCTCTCATGCTGTTAGCTCTGGAGGTGCCCAGTGTAATCTATAGTGAGTTATCCAAGATGGCATCTGTTACACAGATCCAGAGATGCCTACCCAAGTGCGTTCATTGTACGTTTCTGTTGCATGATTCTGCAGCATAGACTGAAGATTACAATAGGCTTTGGACAGAATAAAAGTTCCAGTGAAATAGCAGACATCATTCTATCTCTTATTCAACCAGGTGGAATGAGTCTGCAGATGACTTTCTCTTCCAATACTCATTCTGGAGCATCTCTGTTTCCTCACTATCACCACCACCAGGATCACTGACCAGGAACAGTTCAACATCCCAATATTTCTTAGTGATGACTCACAGAATACCAGCACAGTAGGAGTTGGAAGGGGCCTATTGAGATCATCTAGTCTAAACCCACTGCTAAAGCAGATTTGCCCTAGA
>VWZI01001223.1:10000-20277 GCA_013396835.1 Psilopogon haemacephalus
ATTTTCTCAGTGTAGCTTCCAGTACAGAGATGCACACCATAATGTCACACAGAATTTTGTGTAATCAAAAGCCTTTGCCAGTCTTAAAGGCCCAACTTTTTAATAGGCCTGGAATCTCCATTGTAAGCCTACTCTGGAGTGCTTATCCTTTCAGCTTAGGGTTAAAAAGCTTTGACAAAGCACCATAGGGAAGCGTGGATTGCCCTTACCCACATTGTACCTAGCCTTGGGATAGATAAATACAGTCTCATTCTCTAATGCTACTGACTGCCTCCAGGAACACTAAATTTTAAGAGAGGAAAACATGAATCCTGTATTTCAAGAGAGGTGGAACTAAGCCATTGTTCACTCCCCTTTAAAAGGATATTCAGTGGCCAGTTCAGATTGCCCTAGGGACACCTAAAGCTGCATTAAGTACTTGTGAAAGTGAAAATCCACTGGGAACTCAATTCCAGTGTTTAAACCTCAGCATGAGCAGTGGAGTTCCTAGCAGGGTTCACTTTTATATGTCTCTATAACCAGGTTCAAAACTCACTCTACGTGCAGTAAGGAGACACGGTTCCAGCTAACCTACAGAAACACGAAAGAGAGAAGGGCCTTTAGAAAAGCACTCACATCAAAAGAAGAAAAGCAAACATTTATTTAACTGCATCCTGACAAAGCCAGGAGAAGGGGCAAGGGGGGCACTGTTTAAGAACTGCCTGATCCGTTTTACAAGGTTGGGTATCTTACGCTTGACTAGGAATCTTTTTAACACCCGTTTTTGTTTTAACTGAGAAATGATAAGAAATCCTGCCTTGCTCCTGAGATGTGTAATAAATACAGCTGACATCAGAAAGCTGTTCGTTTCACAACAACAGGAGCATTTCTAGCATGTGATTTTATTTCACCTCTGGTACCCCACGGTGTGGGGGTTACGGTTTTGAAAGTCTGTACATTCAGAAGGGCCAGTGGCTGAAAATTATCACCTTAGCTAAAGAATAATAAATAAACAGTACCTGGCTTTTGGGAGGGATGGAGTCTGTTTGTTTGGGTATAACACAGGCAGTTTGCAGATCTGTTGACATTCCCATGGTTATTTTGCAGATTAAAATAAATGTGGGTGCTGAAGTTCCTGCTTTGTCAAATCTAGCATTGATAGGGTCCCTTTGCCTTCTTGCCATGGTGGGAAGGCTGTGATGGGAATTGCTGTTACTGAGACAAGAAAGCAGAGCTGAACAGTCTCAGATATCTTTTTATCATCTGAGACTGTCTCTTGCCAGCTCGCTATGTCAGCCAAACATGGAACCTACATTTTAAGAGTTTCCTTCTCTTTTGTGGCAGTTTCATTCACAAAAATTGCATTGATCAAGCCTTTTTATTTTCTGCTGATATATTTTCTGTTTTATTAATTTGTAGGTCTGGATTTCTTTGTCCATGCTCAGTGTTTCATTCTGACCCTGTGATTGTCAAACATAAACTGAGAAACTTCTTTTAATCTGAAACTTCTTGAGTCATTTTCTCTCTTGGTGACCCTGAACAGGAGCACCATTTTTCCTGCAATTTATTCCCATAATCTGGCCACAGTCATCAGTTTCAGCCTTGCCTGAGGATTTTTTTTTCCCCACTATATATTTTCAGATTAACCTATAAATGTTATTTCTTATCCCTGTCCGCACCCCCCAAAAAAAAAAAAAAAAAAAAGCCAATCAAACAAACAAACAAACAAAAAAAAATCAAAACTTTCTCCAAACCTTAGTTTGTTGTTCTTCTCAAAACCTGATGAATACATTCTTCTCCAGTTTGCAATGAAGTGTATGTTGCACCTTTCCTTAAGAACATCACTGCTCTCTTATTTCCATTATATTTAAGCTCCTATTGGTTTCCATTATATTTAAGCTCCTATTGGTCTTCAAACTCTTTCTCTGGATTATCTCTTTCCTACTTGACTTCTCCTATTTGGTAATGAGAGATGGGTTTCTGCTTCTCAACATCCCCATGATGCTTGTCCTGAGAGTCTAGTTGTTACATGTTCTGCCGTCTCCTCCTCCATTTATCCCTGCTGCCTGGCAGATGCTTCTTCTTGGCATAAGTAACTCTGAAATACCTTTGAAAGTTCCCTTTCAACACTTTTAGCAATGCAAATGAGTCTGTTGACACAAGCTGCAAGTACCTTAAGGTCACAGCCTCTTACACATACAAATTCTGTTCCACATCCCCCTTTGTGTAATTCTATCCTGCTGTGTTCTATTTAAGATCATTGGACAGAGGGAGGGTGTTGTTTTGCTGTGTGTTGCTGTAGCACTCAGCACAGCTGTGTCCTGGCAGACGATTTGGGCTGTCAGGTACCCTAGTCATGTAAATTAGAGAGATAGAGAAGTGGAGCACATGCTCCTTGGGCACAGACCACATGTGAGGTAAATAGGATTACATCCTGTAGGTTAAAACTAGCCTACTATGGTAATACAAAACTGTACACCAGCCACATGACCCAAGGGGATCTTCTTGACTGCCTCTTGATAAGGCCAGGCACAGAGCAGTTGTCTGACCAAAGGAGAACTAAGCCGCTCTTGAATTTCACACCTTCAAACATCAATGCCACTGAGGCAGGAGAAATTTCCCCTTAAATGATTCACAGGCTTAATCCCTTTGATATTCGATTGGCTGACCACAACTTAGCACAGCATGCTGCTGGAATACATCTTTAACTCTGACTCCCAGAAAGATCTCATTCCCACTGGAATTCTGGTGCAGAAGCCGGAATTAAAACCAGATCGTGCTGGGAAGGGAGGAAGGTACAAGTGCTGGTTTACAAACCCCTGTCTTTGCCACATTTTAGAAGTGTTTCTTTGTGGTAGTCTTGGAGCAACTATTTAATTACCTAATGATTTAGGCCTTCATCTATGAGTCAGTAATGACAGCTTTTTGTTCTCTCTCAGGGAGCCTTTACTATTTCTCAGGCTGCAAAAGGTAGGCGCTACAAAGCCCTGATTAATTTTATCTGTCCAAAGACGAAACCTCTATGATCTAACAAAACACTTATATGGGGGATACAAGGAGAGCTGAGCAGAGATCCTTCAGTCCTTTTAAATCTGAGCACAAATTTGCAGAATCATAGAATATTAGAGGATGGAAGGGATCTTGAAAGATCACCCACTCCAACTGCCCCTCTGCCAGAGCAGGGGATTTAAGTGGACTGGAAATGTGTCTCAGAGCACCAAAAAAAGCCCAAAAAACACACACACACAAAAGAAAAAAAACCCACACAACAAAAAAACTCTAAATTAATAGCAATCAAAAAAGAAATCCCAAGAGGGAGAGGGTGAAAAAAGAATATTGTGTTTAGAGTATAGCCATGTGCCCTTCCAACACTGTCTGCACCAAAATGGACCAATTTTCTGTATGTATTGCTGGGGGATATGAGATGAAGGCTGCCAAACCCAATCCTACACAGAACTTCAGATGAAATCTTCTCAATTTTCCTCCTTTTGTAACACTCCCCTTGTGCCTTCTTCAGCTGTCATTAAAATCAAGCAGGCTTGCTGACCACCATTAACTCACTACAGAAATCTGCACTACAGGCAAGTGAAAAATCACCCCCGAAAATGCAGCTGAACTCCCCAGGTTTTCCTGTTGCCACAAACAAACCCATTTGACTGTTAAAAGAGAATTCCAGATTAAGCCACTACTAGATAAAAACAAGGAGGTGTAAGGCTTCAGGGCACCAGCACATTTCACACTGGCTACACTGCTCCATCCCTGAGCCCTCACTTGCTGTTGGCATTATCAAACCCCAAGTCCCAGATACTGAGCCACGAGCCCCGGTTCTTGGTGCCTCTCAGGCACAGAGGCAAACTGCAGCATAGATAAGGTTATGTGGGGAGCTTCTCTTAGATGAACTTCAGGAATAGTTCATGAGATCTGTTCTCATCTTCAGGAAGAAGCAGAGACCTTCTTGCTCTCTGCAACTCCGTGAAAGGAGAGTGGAGGCTGGTGGGGGCTGGCGTCTTCACTAAAGTAACAAGTGACAGGATGAGAGGAAATGGCTACAGGTTGCACAGGGACAGGGGTTAGGTTGGCTGTGAGATGCAGCTTCTTGACTGAAAGGGTTCTCAAAGCCTGGAACAGGCTCCCCAGGGAGGTGGTTGAATGACCATCCCTGGATGTGAGGGACATGTTTTAGCCCCAGGCTTGGTAGAGTTAGAGAATGGTTGGGCTGATAATCATAAAGGTCTTCTCCTACGCCGAGGACTTTATGATTCTGTGATTCTAAGTTTACAGTGCTTCCTGCAAGCTGATACTGGTGTCTGCTGAATCCCAGTAACGGAAGCAGGGAGAAGCCCCTGTTTAGCTGGGCCCTGGTTTCACACAGTATCCATTCACTGCAGAGCCTTCCAGTCAAGGCACAAAGTCTAACACAAGTGCACACTGAATAGAATAGAATAGAATAGAATAGAATAGAATAGAATAGAATAGAATAGAATAGAATAGAATAGAATAGAATAGAATAGAATAGAATAGAACCAGCCAGGTTGGAAGAGACCTCCAAGATCATCCAGTCCAACCTATCACCCAGACCTGTCCAATGTCACTAAGTGCTTCATCTTTGCTTGAACACCTCCAGGGACGGTGACTCCACCACCTCCCTGGGCAGCTCATTCCAATTGCAATCACTCTCTCTGTGAAGAACTTCCTCCTAATATCCAGCCTATACCTCCCCTGGCACAACTTGAGACTGTCCCCCCTTTTTCTGTTGCTGGTTGCCTCGGAGAGGAGACCAACCTCAACTGGCTAAAACCTCCCTTCAGGTAGTTGTAGACAGCAATGAGGTCTGCCTGGAGTCTCCTCCTCTCCAGGCTAGATAATCCCAGCTCCCTCAGCCTCTCCTCACAGGGCTGTGCTCCTGGCTCCTCACCAGCTTCGTTGCCCTTCTCTGGACACGTAGCTGTACCTCAGCATCTCTCTTGAATTTAGGCATCAGAACTGGACACAGTACTCAAGATGTGGCCTGACCAGTGCCAAGGACAGGGGAAGGATAACCTCCCTTGTCCTGCCAGCCACACTATTCCTGATACAGGCCAGGATGTCATTGGCTCTCCTGGCCACCTGGGCACAGTGCTGGTTCATCTTCAGCCTGCTGTCTAGCAGCATCCCCAGGACCCTCTCTGCCTGGCTGCTCTCCAGCGACTCTGTCCCCAGCCTGTAGCACTGCCTGGGGTTGTTGTGGCCAAAGTGTAGAACCCTGAACTTAGCCATGTTAAATCTTATCCCATTGGCCTCTGCCCACCCATACAGCCTGCCCAGATCCCTCTGCAGGGCCCTCCTACCCTCTGACAGATGGACACCTGCTCCTAGCTTGGTGTCATCTGCAAACTTACTGATGATGGACTCAATCCCCTCATCCAAATCATCAATAAAGATATTGAACAGGATTGGGCCAAGCACTGATCCCTGGGGCACCCCACTAGTGACTGCTCACCAAGTGGATGTGGCACCATTCACCACCATTCTCTGGGCCCAGCCCTCCAGACAGTTCTTGACCCATTTCAGATTGAATTTGTCTAAGCCACAAGCTGTCAGCTTTGCCAGGAGCTTGTTTGGGCAGATGGTGTCAAAGGCTTTGCTGAAGTCCAGGTAGACTACATCCACAGCCTTCCCCACATTCACCAGGCAGGTAACCTGATCATAAAAGGCAATCAGGTTGATGAGGTAGGACCTCCCCTTCCTAAACCCGTGCTGGCTGGGCCTGATCCCTTGGCCATCTTCTAAGTGCTGTGTAATTGCACTCAAGATGACCTGTTCCATAACCTTGCCTGGCACTGAGGTCAGGCTGACAGGTCTGGAATTTCCTGGTTCCTCCTTCTGGCCATTCTTGTGGATGGGCATCACATTGGCCAGCTTCCAGTCTTCAGGGACATCTTTAGAGAGCCAGGACTGTTGATAAATTATAGTAAGCAGCTTGGCCAGCTCATCTGCCAGCTCTCTCAGCACCCTAGGATGGACACTATCTGGTCCCATGGATCTGTGAGGATCCAAGAGCCTCAGCAGGTCCCTTACTGCTTCCTCTTGGATTACAGGGGGACTATACCGGTCCCTGGCTCCATCTGCCTGTTTGGGAGGCCAGTTGTCCTGAAGAGATCCTGTCCCACTATTGAAGATTGAGGCAAAGAAGGTGTTGAGTACCTCTGCCTTTTCCTCATCTTTTGTTACTCTATTCCCCTCCGCATCCAGTAAAGAGTGGAGATTGTCCTTGCCCCCTTTTTTGCCATTAATATAGTTATAGAAACATTTTTTGTTCCCCTTTACAGCGGTGGCCAGTCTAAGTTCTAAGTGGGCTTTTGCTTCTCTAGTTTTTTCTTACAAGACCTAGCAATGTCTTTAAACTATTTCAGGGATAGCTCCCCATTTTTCCAAAGATGATATGCCCTCTTTTCCCCCTATAACTCCTTTAGAAGCTCCTTGTCTTCCAGTCCAGTTGTCTCCCTCATTGGCTCACCTTCTGACACATCAGGACAGCCCATTCCTGTGCCTGCAAGAGTTCTTTCTTGAAGTAGGTCCAGCTTTCCTGGACCCTTTAGTTTTTAAGGGCTGCTTCTCACTTCCAGTCTCAGGAAGCAAGAAGCACTCAGCTCACAGGGATGGCATGCTGTTGCCTGCCCTCTCTCAGGGCAAAAGGTGAAGATTCACACCTGGGAGGTCATACTCTTAGTTGCTGCCTCTTCACTGGGAGTAGGGTCCCATGATACAGTGCTTGTCTTAACTCTACTCATTGCTGCCTACCAGTGGATATCAGTGCTGGCTTTTTGAGTAGTTTTGGCACGTTTTTTTTTTCCTTCTCCTTTCCACATCCTCAATGGGCTTCAGCTGTCTAAGATACTCAGCTAAGGGGCACTGGTGCATAGCGGTACTCATTTGGTCTCTGGCTAGAGGTAGCAAGGTGTCAACGTGTGAAAGAGGTGATATGAGCCAGTGCTTCCTGCTTCTCAGGGTCTGCCATCTGATATCTCACAGCTGAAACAGAGTGCATGAGTGCAGCAGGCCATGCAGGCTTGAAGGCAAAGTCTCCTTCCCAAGTAACACAACGTCCATCTAGCTGCTGTTAATGTAATGGAAGTCTCTAAAAAACACTGAATTAGTAAATATATGTCTTTAAGAAATTAATTATTTTCTCTACCATACAAAAAGCAGTGAATGGATTCACAAGAGGCTTTCCTAAATACCCATTCTGTCAGAGATGCCACAATTTTCACCGCCACTGAGGAATGTTCCTTCAATTGTTTCCTATTGTATATTACTGGTAGTTTTTGTCCTTCTTCACCCAAAGGCACCAAAGATAATTATTTAAATATAGCTGTGTGAAGATAAAATCCTATATTGCACAAGTCAGTGACGGGTTGCATAAACTGGAGGTGAAAGCTTCCCAGAAATGCCACACTGCTTCCCCTTGGTGGGGAGATAAAAGCACTTCTCAATCCATATTGGTTTTAGATGGTGAAAGAAGACAAAGGCAACATGACAATATCACTGGCAGGGTTGGAAATCACAATTTGGCTGGTTTGTACTCACTTGGGTTGATCACAGCTGCTTTGGTCACAGCAGTCCAAGGGTATCGTACACAGATTTTACATTTTTACTGGAGGTTCTCTTAATACATTGAAGGGACCACTGAGCAAAGAAAAACAACCAAGAGAGGTAGGCATCGGGATCTGTGCCTCCTTTGTAGGTTCCATCTGACCTTCCTTTACTATCTACTGCCCTGATAGCAAACATGCAAACCAAATGCAAAACTTGTGTGTTTCATAATAAATCAAGTGCATTGGCCCCATCTCCTTTGGTCGTGTGACTAGTTCAGTCTTGATAATCAAGCTCACCCTGCCTCAAGTCAAATACTGAAGCCACATATAATCTGGAAACTGTGAAGATGTGGACAAAGAGTTTGAAAGCATATGGAGAAAATTCCTTTTTAGAGGAGCCAGGAAATGCATCACTATCTGTATGTGCCAGTAAGGTTGAGCCGTTGTCTTCGGTGATGCCATCTATTGTTTCACCTAAGATACTGCTGATATATTTTAGGTATATTGAATTCTAATTCTTTGCTTTCTTTGATCATACTCACATCTCCACGCAGAAACTCCTGAAATTTAAAAAAAAAAAATTATATCATATAACCACAGAATCACTTGGGTTGGATAAGACCTTTAACATCATGAAGTCCAACCATTACCTAACACTTCCAAGGCTGGGGCTAAACCATGGAACTCAGCACCACATCTATGCCTCTTTGAAATATCGCCAAGGATGGGGATTCAGCCATGTCCCTGCACAGCCTGGGTCAGTGGTTGAGAATCCTTTCAGTCAATAAGTTTCTTCTCGTATCCAACCGAATCTCCTCTGGTGCAATTTGAGGGCATTTCCTCTCATCCTATCACTTATTACTTTTGTGAAGAGATCAGTCCCAACTTGGCGCAAACTCCCTTGCAGGAAGACACAGAGAAAGTCTCTTGACTGTTGTAGAGACATAGGGAAAGTCTCCACTCAGTCTCCTTTTCTCCAAACTAAACAAATCCAGCTGCTTCTCACCCAACCTTTTCTCCACACCCTTCATCAGCTTTGTTGCCCTTCTCTGGACCTGCACCTCAATGTCTTTCTTGTAGTGAGGGCCCCAAAACTGAACCCGGTACTTAAGGTGTGGCCTCACCAGTTCTGAGTACAGGGGGACAATTACTGCCCTGCTCCTGCTGGCCACACTATTGCTGATGTAGACCAGGATGCTGTTGGCTGTCTTAGCCACCTGAACACATGCTGGATCATCTTCAGCTGGCTGTTAACCAATTAATGCTTCTAGTCTTCCCAAGAAGTAGACAATTTATGCAGAGTCATTAACAGGGAACATCTTCCATCCTTTTTAGCAATCAAGATTTTGCCCCTTGCCTGTGGAAAATACTTGTTAGTCCTAAGCTGGGAAGTTTCAAACCTTGCATGGCAGAATAAAAAATTCCTTCTCTATGGGATATGCTGGAGCAGCATTAGCCATGGTGAGGATGTGCCCTGAGGAGATTAAGGTCTTAAAAGGAGAATACACTATTTTCTTTCTCTCTGCATGGGAGAAAAAAAAATAAAAAAGAAAAAATAAAGATACAGGTCTTACATATTTAATCTATGCAGCTAGTGTCCCTCTTCCAAGCATGAACTTCCAAAGCTGTATCAGCTAAATCAAAAATCTCCATAGCACAAGAGCTGGAGAACATGTTACTGCTCACCTTGAGAGACAAGTTTACATCCAACGTCTCAAGAAGTGTTTGACAAGAGAAGGTCAGGCCTGTCACATAGCTGACATCCTAAAACCTCCAACTAGCCAAACTTTGAGGTCAAGCAGAGAGAAAATCAGAATAACCCTCTTGAGGTTTTTATCGTGTATGATAGGACCACAAATAAAGTTTAAGTCCCTCAGCTTCTACCGAGTCTGAACTTGACTGAATGCTACAAGAAAGAGCTTATCTATTGATTTTTCACATGGGAGCTAAATGGTAAAATAACCTTGACTCATTAAAGATGGCAGTGCAGTAGATGTTTAGGATATCTTTGTCATGTGAAAATAACGTACGGATAATTTACTTAAATTGAATTATTCTTAAGTAATTTGCAATGCTGCAGAGCTCCAGATTTTTCACTTTGACGATTACCCAGAATACTTTAGCATTAATCACAATATTCAAGGGGGCAAAGCACTGCTACTCTGTTTATTGGATCTGTAGGAAGAGAAATATTTCTTTTTACACTTACAAATTTTATAGCAAATTGCTTACTGAAATTTTTGCCAGCCTGCATGCAGCCAAAGGGGAAAATAAACAAGCAAACAAACAGACAAATAAATAAATAAGAATTGTTAGAAATAGGAATCTATGATTCAAAATTACAAATTGTTTTGCAAATAATAGGTGTGTTGTAAAGTATCCAGAATGTCTTATGAGAGAATGTCAGTGCTTGCGCATGTGTAGTATAAATATTATCTCTCTGGCCTGTCACATCTAGTCTGTGAGGAGACCAAGATTTTATTTCTAATTGGTTTTTTTATAGCTCTCAAATAAAAAAGCTCCGTTCATAAAAAATGATTAGGGCTGTTTCAGTAGGCTGCGAAGGCACCTTCTGCTAGGTAAAGCTGCTATCTATTTTCTTGCAGAGAAAGAATTCGTCTTTCCCCACATTTGGCAGAATTATTTTAGCTATGCCTCTCAATCTGCTCAGCTTCTGAAAGGATACAAGAGAGTCAGTAGCAGCAAAAGGAAAAAAAAAAAAAA
>VWZI01001223.1:20305-35362 GCA_013396835.1 Psilopogon haemacephalus
AAAAAAAAAAAAAATCTGAGTGCATGGGATAATGAAAGAGAGGGATTCATGCTGACATTCCCTTACAGGGAAAGCTGTGTTCACACATACATCAGGTGTGACACTGCTATCCATACTTTGCATCACCAAATTTGAGGACAATTTACAGTGTTCCAAGGATAAAAATAGTTTTTGCTCATATTAGGAATTTAAGACAGTTTTTTTCATCTGAAGTGGAAGATCTGTGATGTCCAAAGTCATGCTGAGATGAGACCAGCATGATACTAGCTTCAGCAACAGGAACTCTGACATGCCAAACAGAAATTATGTCTATAGAATGGTTTGGGTGGGAAGATCAATTCCAGACACTCCCCAACTCTACCAAGGCTGGGGCTAAACCGTGGCCCTAAGCACCACATCTCTGTCACTTTGAAACATCTCCAGGGATGCAGATTCAACCACCTCCCTGGGCAGCCTGTGCCAGTGGTTGAGAACCCTTTCAGTCAAGAACTTTCTTCTCATGTCCAACCTAAACCTTACCTGCTGCAACTTGAGGACATGTCCTCTCTTCCTATCATTTGTTACTATGGGGCAGAGACACTCACGTGTCTCCAACCTCCTTTCAGAGAGTTGCAGAGAATGAGAAGCTCTGCCCTCAGCTCTTCTCCAGACTAAATAGCCCCAGGTCCTTGAGTGCTCCTCATTAGCCCTGTTCTCCAGACCCTTCACTAGCTTCATTGCCTTTCTCTGGACATGTTCTAGTCCCTCAGTGTCCTTCATTGAAGTGAGAGCCCCTAAAACTGCATGCAGAACTCCAGGTGTGGCCTCACCAGTGCTGAGCCTAGGGGGACGATCCTTGCCCTGGTCCTGTTTCTTTGTGCAACATTACCTTTACATATGGAGTAGTTGGGATTTCTGCAGCTGAAATTTAAAGATTGATGCAACAATGGAAGGAATCGTGTGGGTGGTCTGGACAAGGTCCTTCTGTGATCTTCAATCTGAATAAAGCTTTCTAGCTTGTTTAGAGGAAGTCCTTGTCATGCCACCAATGAGATGGTATTTTCAGGTGGCATGTCACAAGCACAGCCAAGACATCTGAACCTCAAAATGCATCAGAATCAGAGTGCTATTAGCTTCTACACAGACACTTCATAGCCTCTTCAGATTTTCTCTTGCCTATTTGTATCACAAACAAAATATGGGAACTGCCGATGGACTTCCAAATGACGAAAATTAATTACCCTTGGTTCTGACCAAGTCTGTGTGCAAGATTTGACTCAAAAAGCCAGCAGTGTGTAAGGGTGAGGACACTGGGTGAGTGTTCTCTTGCATCTAAAGGGAGCAAAACAATCTGCACTTCCAGCAAGAAGCATAGTGAGAGGCATTGGGTTAGGAAGCCATTGGCTGAAACCAAGGGAACACCTTAGGTGGAATTTGCGGTCCTGTCAGTGCTTGGGTTACTGCAAACATCTCAAATCTAGAAATCTAACTGTGCTGCCACTTGTGATGTTCCTAATTAAGACAGGCTGTGTCCAGAGCTGTTTTCCTATGGATCTCTCCTAGGAATGTCTCTCTGATAAGTTAGCATTTGGCTCAGGAACGCTGAGTGGGAGTTTGAGGACTGCCCTCTGTAAACAGTTGGTAAGGAATCCAGCACTGGTCTGAGTCAGTTAAGAGTTCTGTAGGCTGGGGGACTTTTCTCCCCAATGAATCACATTAGGAACAGTCAACAAAAAGCAGAGTCAACCTGTCAACAATGGAAGAAGCTTTATTTGGTAAAAGTGAAAAAACTTTTAAGGCTCATTTTCTCACAAATTTCAACTACAGAATAACAGAAGTTAATGTTTGTGACCAGAATTAAGAGAAAAGTCGACTGAGCATTGACAGACACCACAAAAACTGGGTTAAAAGCTTGATGTTTTGAGGAGCTACATTGTTCTTAGAACAAACATTACTGCAGAACGCTGCAAACTGCACCAGGGAAATCATCTAGAAGGGCGAGCACTCTCTGAATACTTGGCAGCTTTGAAGAAGTTGGCAGGAGCATATCTCTTTGGGACACTTGTAGATCAGGCATTACGGGATAGAAATGTTTGTGACATATGGAATTGTCACCTGTGAAAGCTGGCAGCTGGTGCACAGACACCCATATGCACACAGGTGCTGTAGTGCTGGCAGGGTAGAGAAGAATAGTGACAGAAGTCTTTGTTGTAAAAGTAGGGATTACGTTTTTGAAGTGGCAAACAAAATGCACAGAAATTTTGGAAGAAAGCTTTTTTTTTTGTTGTTTTCTGTTTGTTTGTTTGTTTGTGAGTATTAATTTTCAAGCATCCAACTGAAGAAGGTGGGGGAGCAGCCCCTGAATCAAACTGCAGATGTCAAAGAACTATTTATAATTTAAAACAGCATTATGAGATACATTTCAGTTGGAGGGGATGTTAAAGATCATGCAGTTACAACTCCCTGCCATGCATGGGGACACCTCCCACATGCCCAGGTTGCTCAAGGTCTCATCCAACCTGGCCTTGAACACCTCCAGGGAAGGAGCAGCCACAACCTTCCTAGGCAACCTGTGCCAGTGTCTCACCACCCTCACTATAAAAAACTTCCTCATAACATCCAGTTTAAATCTCTCCTCTGCCAGTTTAAGCACATTACCTCTCGTCCTGTCATTACAAGACCTTGTGAATAGTCCCTCCCCAGCCTTTCCTGTAGACCCCTCTCAGATGCTGGAAGGCTACTGTAAGGTCTCCTCGAAGCCTTCTTTTCTCCAGGCTGAAGAGCTCCAACTCTCATAGCCTGTCCTCTTAGCAGAGCTACTCCAGCCCTGTGAGCATCTTTGTGGCCTCCTCTGGACTTGTTCCAACAGTTCCATGTCCTTCTTGTGCTGAGGGCTCCAGAACTGTACACAGTACTCCAGGTGGGGTCTAATGAGAGCAAAGTAAAGGGGGAGAATCACCTTCCTTGCCCTGCTGGCCACACTGCTCTTGCTGCAGCGCAGCACACAGCTTAAACATGATTGTCATAAACATAGCAAATTAAAACTAAGAATTCAAACCAACCTGTAAGGAAACAATGTAACAAAAGAAAGGAAGTGACACATCACAGCAGGATCAGCTGGGTCAGGTATTACTCAAAATCGCCATGCCTTTGGTATTCATCAATTTAAATTGTAGCTGCTACAAAGTTTTGATCATATTGCAGGTGGACATCTGACACAAAATTTCATCCAGTGCTGGTGCACTCGGCACCAGAAGGATGTAGGAGGTCCACAGAAAGGTCCTGAAGATGATCAGAGGGCTGGAGCACTTCTCTTGTGGGGACAGTTTAGGTTGTTCAGCCTGGAGAAGAGAAGTCTGTAGGGAGACCTTAGAGAACACTGCCAGTATTGCCAGGGGGCTACAGGAGAGCTGGAGAGAAGCTTTTTACAAAGTATGGAGGGATAGCACAAGGAGTTACAGCTTCAAACTGGAACAAGCTGGAATGATATTAGATATGAGGAAGACATTCTTCCTCATGAGGTTGATTAGGCACTGAAAGAGGTTGTCTACTTAAATTGTGGAGGCTCCAAGCCTGGAAGTGTTGCAAGCCACGTTGTATGTGGCGTTGAACAACTTGATGTATTAGGAGGTATCCTTGCCCATGGCAGGGGACTGGAACTAGGTGATCTTTAAAGGCACCTTCCAACCCAAACCATTCTTTGACTCCATGAAGCTACTTTTCACACCTGGAAGCACTACTGAGGGCTCTAAAAGCGTACACCCGTAGGGAAAATAATCTGATTCAAATGTAAGGTGGCTGTTTGGCTGCCATTTCATGCAGCCAGATGGCTGACTTTCTACATGCCATAGGGAAAATATTTCACCAAATATGGATGCCTTGGTGCCAGGCATCTGATGGCCCACCTCCTCTTGTGAGGAGCAGGGAGATGGAATTGATGATCCTCATGGATCCCTTCCTATACCAAACTTTCCATGATTCCATGATCTTTTTTGATAAATAAAATTATTTTCTGACTTTAGTGCTTTCAAAATCCAACTGCAGCTGATTTTCCAAATCCACGGTAATTGTTGGTGAGGCTGCCATGCACATTTAACTCATGAAGCATTAACAAGCAAACTTTTCTCAAGGATGTTCTGATAGATATCAATGTAATCAGAACTTGAGAGACAGGTAAAAAACGTTATATTGGTTTTCTTAACTTTAAGCTGCTGTTGGCAGAACAATAAAATAAGTATGTGTATGAAGAAAGGAAAAATGGGAAAGCAAATGGAAGGGGTTATAAGCTGCAAGTGAAAGCCTCTAGGAGGAATAGAGGAAAGCCAAAGATTTCAATGAAATTTCAATTGCCTATAGAATTAAAAGGAGTAAGAATACTCTAAAAATCCTCATGGTAAGATGTGTAAGTTCACTGCTGGGTTTGCTTGATCAGATACTGAGGCATAAAGACTGGAACGTACAGCAGATAGTTATTCATTTGAAATAAACCAGACAGATGTCCCATGTGAGGTTGCAGTAATTGAAATTGTACCCTCTGTAGCAAAGCAGTTTGCTGGAATGAAGCATTCTTGAGTTAACTGGACAAGATATCTCACACTTGGAATCCCTTTAAACCATAAATAAATGCATAAATTAAAGCATAAATAAGTGAGAAACACGGCAAATTCCAAATATTTCAACGTGTGCAGATGATTAACCAGAGAGTTGCTCACAGGACAGAGCGCTAACCATTTGAAGTTAGAAAATAGAACAGCTAATTTAAAGCACTGCTCACAAAGTAGGTAGAAGTGCAATTATAAGGAGAGGCAAAAACATAGTCAGAGCTACTCAGCACTATTTTCTGACAGTAATTGTCATCAAGTTTTATGGGGGTTTCTTGTTTCAGTCTTTTAATAGGATTAAAGACCTTGGTGATGAAAACATTCTGCAGGTAGCAGGGACTCCTTCCAGCCAGCTGACTTATTACTAAAAGATATGATGGATCAAAAGCTTGAGCTCTATGGGGCTGAGAGGCCATACACATTTGGCTTACAGACAGTGCTTGCTGGGATAAAACCGAGACACTTTTTCAGTCTCTCTCATGGACTTTGGATCAAATCTTGATCCAATGTTAATGACTTGCTTTATCAAGAATGTAGATACCAAGATCACCTCATGTCACTCTGGGACATGATTTGCTGGCCATAGTGGTCTTGGGTTGATGGTTGGGCTTGACGATCTTAGAGGTCTTTTCCAAATGTAATGATCCTATGCTTCCAGCTTGCAGATGACACAGACTTGGGTGGGGTAGGAAATTATGAGGACACCTCAGTTTTAATTTGAATGGCTTGTTCAGAAGGGCACAGTTTTGCACTTTTATACAGCACAATAACACAGAACATATCAGAGAGTGAAAAAAAATACTCTGGTTAGAGGGATGGCTAACTCTGCCAGCATTATTTCAGTGCTGAAACACAACACTGAGCCAGTCAGAGCCAAGTGCTGATCCTGAGCTCAATCTGCAAGGCTCACTTGTCCCCTCAGTGTTAAAATAAAGCCACTACCTGACAGCAGTGTGGAACACATTTTCACTTTCCGTATAGCACAGGAAAAATGTGATTGGGATAGGTGCTCCAGGAAGGACATGGAAAACAGAGAGAGAGATGAAAAGGTAAAAAGGAACTTGAGGGATGAAAGCAGAAACAAGTGTCAGGATCCAAGGGCTAAGGCTCCTCAGTTATTCACTCTGTAAAAGAAACTGGGTGAAGCATTATCTGTCTCAGAATAATTCCAAATCATGATGAGAGTTAAATATCAGACTACATGATTGATTTACCATTGAAGTCTTGAAAACAAGATTACTTATCTTCTTAAGAATCATGTACACTTCCAGCCTCTGAATGAAGTTTCCTGACTCTATGGCTTGGGCCTCCCTGTGATGGTCCTTTGTGGCTCTGGTCTCTGTGGTTCTAGATTAGGTGCTATGAGATTTATAGCTTCTGAAAGAGAAAGTTATTTTAACCAACCCTATCTTTGGCTTTCAGCAGTCACTGGTAGTGGTCAGGAAGGCTTCCACTCTTCCTACCACATCTTCCCATTCTCCAACAGCCTATTTCATATATTCATAGGTTCATAGCATGGTTCCAGTTGGAGGGGATGTTAAAAAGCATCCAGTTACAACTCCCTGCCATGCACAGGGACACCTCCCACATGCCCAGGCTGCTCAGGGTCTCATCCAACCTGTACTTGAACACCTCCAGGGAGGGAGTAGCCACAGCCTCCCTGGGCAACATGTGCCAGTGTCTCCCCAGCCTCACTCTTAAAGAATTTCTTCCTCATCTCCAGTCTAAATCTGCCCTCCTTAAGCTCAGAGCCATTCCACTTCATCCTGTCACTCCAAGCTCTCGTCAAAAGTACCTCCTCAGGTCTCCTGGAGCCTGTTCAAGTACCCAAAGGTTGCTCTAAGGTCTCCCTGGAGCCTTCTCTTTTCCAGGCTGAACAGCCCCAACTCTCCCAGTCTGCTCTCTTAGGGGAGGTTCTCCAGCCCTCTGATCATCTCTGGATTTTTTTCAGGAATTTATGACTCAGCATTAAGTCCCTTTCAACACAGCTGGCTACTTAAACTCGCAGACAGAGCTCCCCATGTAAACCCTAACTGTCAGTCTCAGTGCAGACTCCAGGCCCATATTCCTGATGGGGCTGCTTCCTTCCTGAGCTCCATGCAGTTGTGCTTTGTGTGCAAGGTGAGATCCCAAGGCTTGAGGCAGAATTTCTTGTGTAACAATTTAGATTACAGACTGCCCAAATTATTCCTTTGGTGAGAGCAGTGTTCTTGCACAAAATTTTGTCCCTTTTCATCATTGTCTTCTTCCTCCATTTCCCTGCCTTCAAGTCTGCCTTCAGCTGCTGACTCAGAAGATGGCTATGCTGAAATCTCACAGCAGTTCTAGCTGCATTTCAAAGAACATGTGGGTTTATAGACTGCAGTAAAATGCTGCAACATCGTCCCCATACTGAGCAGCTTATCTCAAGAGGTGTCAGCTTTAAGGTACTAGATGACTGAAAATGGCTTGGGTGGTGTCAGAGAAATGTTGTTGTAGTGCTGGATAGAATTTAGGTGTTAACACTTCTGAGGGTGAAAGGAGCATATTAGTGTTTGGTTAATATTTGCAAAGTTCTTTCATAGGATCACAGGACATCAGGGGTTGGAAGGGACTCAAAGAGATCATCCAGTACAACCTCTCTGCCAGAGCAGGACCCCACAATCTAGCTCAGGTCACACAGGAACACATCCAGACAGGCCTTGGAAGTTTCCAGAGAAGGAGATTCCACAACCTCTCTGGGGAGCCTGTTCTGGTGTTCTGGGACCCTTACAGTAAAGAAGTTTCCCCTTCTGTTGAGGTGGAATCTCCTGTGCTGCAGCTTACATCCATTGCTCCTTCTCCTATCGCAGGGAGCAATTAAGCAGAGCCTGTCCCTCCCACCTCTTGACCCCCAGCCCTCAGGTGTTTATAAACATTTGATTAAATCCCCTCTCAGTCTTCTCTTCTCCAGACTAAAAAGCTCCAGGTCCCTCAGCCTCTGTTCATCAGGCAGTGCTTCAGTTCCCCAGTCATCCTCGTAGCCCTCGACTGGACCTTCTCCAGCAAATCCCTGTCCCTCTTAATCTGGGGAGCCCAAAACTGAATGCAGTATTCCAGATGAGGTTTCACCAGGGCAGAGTAGAGGGGGAGGAGAACCTCTCTTGATCTGCTGGACACACTGTTCTTAATACACCCCAGGATCCCACTGGCCTTCTTGGCCACCAGGGCACATTGCTATCCCCTGCAGTATTTTTTATCCACCAGCACTCCCAGGTCCCTCTCCAGAGGGCTGCTCTCCTGCTGATCACCTCCTAGCCTATACTGGTGCAGTTTATTATTCCCTAGATGCAGGACTCTGCAATTGTCCTTGTTGAACCTTATTTGGTTCCTCTGTGCCCAGCTCTCCAGTCTGTCCAGGTCTCACTGGATGGCCACACAGCCTTCAGCCAAGCCTCCCAGTTTAGTGTCATCAGCAAACATGCTGAGCAGACTCTGTCTGTCCATCCACTCGTCATTGTCATTGAAGATGTTGAACAAGACTGAATCAAGCACTAATCCCTGGGGGACTCCACTGGTTACAGCTCTCCAGCTGGTCCTGGCACCATTGATCAGCACTCTTTGAACTCTATCTTGTAAGCAGTTCCTACTCCATCCCACACTTCCTGAGCTTGCTCACTAGGGTGTCATGGGAAATGATGTCAAAGGCCTTGCTAAGGTCAAGGTAGACTACATCCAGTGGTCTCCCTATCCATTCAGTTATGTCCTCACAGAATGCTATCAGGTTAGTCAAGCATGACTTCCCCTTGGCAAATCCATGCTGACTACTCCTGATAACCTTCTTCTCTTCCAAGTGCCTTGAAATGCCCTCCAGAAGTAGTCACTCCATCATTTTTCCAGGAATGGAGGTGAGGCTGACTGGTCTTGCAGTCTGCCTATTCTCAGCCACTTCCATGGCCACCAACCTAGCAGTGAGCTCTGTGTGTGCTGATTCCTTATTACTTGATCCCTGTGGTCCATCTTTGTAAGACTTTAAGAGTTCTTGCGTGTCCCCAGCATGCTGCTTGGTAACAGGCTGAAGACTCTTATTGGCCTCCCACCCTGGTGTGCCATCCCTTGCATCCTCTCCAACACTCCACTCATTGTTATCTACCTCCCCCGATATAGCAGTGGAGCTGACACATGGCCCCACAATTGTCTCAGGCTTGCTTACAGTAAGCCTGGCTTTCTCCCTCCTCCCCTTCCAACCTAATTTAAAGCACAATTAATTAGCCCAGTCAGCCCCTGCAATATAAACCTTCTTCCACTTGGAAAGAGGTGCACCCCATTTACTGCCAGCAGACTTGGCATCATATGGGGGGAGCCATGGTCAAAAAAGCCAAAACGTCCTGCTGAAGGCACCAGTCTTGAAGCCAAGAGTTGAGCAAGTGAGTCCTACTCATTGTTTCTGGGTTAGTCCCTTCAACAGGGAGGATAGAAGAGAATACTACCTGTGCTTCTTTCATGGCAACCTCTGAAGTCATAGCACTGAAGTGATGGGTTCAGTAGATGAAAGACATTGAGGTGCTGGAGCAGGTCCAGAAAAGGGCAAGAAAGCTGGGAAAGGGTTTGGAGAACAGGGCTAATGAGGAGCAGCTGACGGAACTGCAGGTGTTCAGTCTGGAGAAGAACTGAGGGCAGAGCTTCTCATTCTCTACAACTCTCTGAAAGGAGGTTGGAGGCAGATGAATGTAACAGTTACAAATGATAGGAAGAGAGGACATGTCCTCAAATTGCAGCAGGTAAGGTTTAGGTTGGACATGAGAAGAAAGTTCTTGACTGAAAGGGTTCTCAACCACTGGCACAGGCTGCCCAGGGAGGTGGTTGAATCTGCATCCCTGGAGATGTTTCAAAGTGACAGAGATGTGGTGCTTAGGGCCACGGTTTAGCCCCAGCCTTGGTAGAGTTGGGGAGTGTCTGGAATTGATCTTCCCACCCAAACCATTCTATAGACATAATTTCTGTTTGGCATGTCAGAGTTCCTCTTGCTGAAGCTTACCTACTCTCCATATCATACTGGTCTTGTCTCAGCATGACGTTGAACATCACAGATCTTTCACTTCAGATGAAAAAAAAGCTGTCTTAAAGTCCTAGTATGAGCAAAATCTGAGAGATATGGTTCAGTACCAGCCTTGGCAGAGTTAGAGAATGGTTGGATTGGAGGATCTTAGGAGTCTTTTCTAACTAGAACAAATCTGTGATTCTATGATATATGCCAGCTGGTTATCCTGTCTGAGACTAACACAGATATGGTTGTGTAAGGGTGTGAAATACATGAAAGCATTCACAGGTGACTTCATTGTGCAGTAAAAATTAGTTTCTTGAGTTTGGCAAAAGATGCTATTTGGGAATGAAAAGCATTCTGGTCTAACCTACCTCTGTTTTCCATGCTGCACACCTCCCTGATTGTCTAACTCTACATGCTGGAAGAGAGCTTGATAATTTAGTAGTGTTTCTGGACTTGATGATCTCAGAGGTCCAGTCTCACTAATTCTGTGATTCTGTGCTTCTTTGTCAACCAAAATGACAATACTTACACCTTTTCAGAAACTCAGGGGTTTGTTTTCCAAGTAAGCAAAAAGCTCCATGGTGGAACATATGACTTTAAATTCAACGACAAAACAAGCTCAAATAGTTCATTGTTTTGGTTTTTGTTGCACATTGTTTCTTTGCATTTCATATTTCACACAGTTAGTGCTCAGCTCTGCCTGAGCAGTTTCAAGTACTCTGACTTCGTTCCAATTTAAATATTTAAAGCAGAAATACCTGCTTTGCTTTCCTGTAATGCAGGAAACGCTTTGAAAATTATTTCGGAGGAGAAAAAAAAAAAATTTATTCCAGTCATATGTTTCATTTTGAGGAAGGTTATCCCCTTCATCGTTGATCCGCTGGGGTGCTGCTGCAATTAGCGCAATCATTTGGTACCCTGGCCTTGCACAGGAATCATCCTGGCCTTTAGCTAACCTGCCGCCTCCTTTCTATTGTGTAGAACTTTTCTCTGTGTGGATCTCAGCACAGCTGAGCACAAATGCGTCTGTCTTCTCCTTTATTTTATCACGCAACCTTGAAATAAGAAGTTAATTTCTATCACAAACTTGACCTTTAAGGCTGTTGAGCCTTATCTTTTCTCAGACTTCTTCTCTAACCTTCCACGATAGAAAAGGCATCTAAAACCCATACAGAGCGTTAAATCCTAAATATTTTCTAAGCAGCTATGATCTACTTGCCACATTAGAGTTGCAAATTAAGGTCTCATGTGTTGCAGAAACCACCCTTCCATATCACAGTTTTCTCCCCTGAATGAGGCAACAGTCAGTCAGTAAATATATGTGGTCAACCTCAGATTTGCCTCACTGGGAGTTCACATGTATTTTTAACTGCCTTCAATTGTTAATGTATTCCTCAAATGAGATGCATCACCTTGAAGAATGACTTTTTGCCCTCTGGGAATACGCCAAACAAGTATTTCATTCACTATGATAATCAGTTCTACCTCCAGCAACATATGAAACCCAAATCTAATAGGCACTAGTGATTAGATCTTAAGACACGGAGTCATTGCTGTCCACTGTAACAATAATAATAATAATAATAACAATAATAATAATAGGGGGAAATAGGATTTTTTTTTTAAGCACTAGATTTGCTTTTAGTTATAAGCAGTATAACTATCAATGTTACCAATGTTTGGGGAATAGCCTTAATAAATGTCACGTACCTTGTCACTAAAGAAAAAAATGTATAGCAGCATACTTTAACGAATTTAGGCATTTTCTTGAAGATAAATAAAAGCTGATACTTAAGTTCTCCTACCTGACTCACCTGTGTAACCCTGAAAGACACATTTAAAAACAAACAAACAAACAAATCCATAAAACAAATGGAAGGGGAAGCTGCGTATTGGACTTCTTTTAAAGCTTGTAATTACAAAATTCTTATTAAAAGAAACAGATTGTGGGAGGAAAAAGGGCAAAACTGAGCTCCCTGCAGGGTTTTCAGTGTTAAAATTACCTGAGAGCTTTCTGAACTCCAACTTTTCTAGGAAGCAGAAAGGATAGTAATGCAACATTATGGAAAACAAAAAAAAATTAGCCTTTAAATCAGCGGCTCAGGCTGTGGACAGTAAATGATACAATGGTTCCACTTTCTTGGAACCGAGAAGCAGGAGAAAATGAAGAAAGATGCCAGTGACAGGGTGAGGATGATGGGAGCAGGCTAGCATTATGAATGATATGTTAAGTGATTGGCTCGGACGGAATCCTGGGATTGCTGCCTTTTGCAGATTGCTGATTTTCATCTATATTGTTTGCCTCTCCCTTCAGCAAGGCCTCACATATGCAGCAGGCGTCTGCGTGCGCATGAGCGGTGCAGGCAGGCGCAGGTACACATCTCTATGCTGCCTTCTGCCTTCTGCTGCTGCCCCTGCACCTGAGCCATTTGGCTAATCGGGACAGCTTCCCGCAGCAGTAACAGCAAACTGTGTTTTCAATTAATTTACATCTTCTTGCTTGCCACATTCGGGGAGGCAGAGCATTCCTTTTTCGGTCTGTTTGCTGCGCTGGAAGGAAACACGTTTGTTTTGGGGTTTTTCGTACTAATGATCTTCTGATCTGCTAAAGCTCATAAATACAAGAAATAGTATTTCTCCTTAATAACAACGTGTTGTCTATTAGGAAGACACAGAGAGGGCCTGTTAGATCTTCTTTGATGTGCTTGTAGCTGCATACCGTGCATTCTCTGTTTTCAAACTCGCAGGCACCACCGGGTTCATTTAAGCCTGCCTGCTTCTTTGTGTGGACAAACAGAAAGATAAAATGATGCTTGGCACTGATGAGCTGTATCAGAAACACATGCAAGCAATTAAATGTAATACTAATTTTGAAGGGTTGTTTTACAAAGATTACCCTCAGCAGCATTTTTGTGCGTGTCATAAACAACCTTTAACTCCAAGTCTCATCACTGAATGTTTAACTCCTCAATGCCTTGGTTCATTTCTTTTGAGCCTGTCTCTGTATCCTTTGAATATTCTTGCTTTGTGAGTGAAGGAAATTAAAATGTAAAGGGTGTGTGGCTGGGTCACGCATCAGTGTATAAAATGGCTCTTCAAATTGGCTTTCTATAAGACTCTGACACAGAAAAAAAAAAGCAAATAACAACAACAACAACAAAAAAAAACACCAAAAAAAGTGCCAACAAAGTAAAATCTCCCTCAATTTCTGAATCAGAGCACTATCTTTTGCTCTGCAATTTAGTTACCCATTTAATTTGTTACAAAGGCATCTACTCTCTAAAGACATGCACACGAAACACATGTAGGCATCTAAGTACTAACATGAATGTGCTGGTTTTCATCTGAATAACTTGCTAGAAATTATCCATTAGATGCTGGCCATGAAAATACTGAGGATAATGTTGTTATGTGGTTTAAAANTAAGAGCTGGCTTGGTTTTTTGTGTTTTAAAAAAAAAAAAAAAAAAAAAAAAAAAAGCCAAATAATTGTTCAATTCCAAGTTTCTTACCTTAAAACTTACTCTAGATCAGGTCAGTAGCATTTATGTAACTAATTTCTTGCTGCAATCCTATCTTTTCACTGAACCTTTACCAATTGCTTGTGGGGGAAAATAATGATTTTTTTTTTCCTGGGTAATAAATATTGATAATTAAACTAATGAAGTTTTGGGGTTTTTGTTTTTTGTTGTTCTTTTCTCAGGCTGGGCATAGGATTGACCCAGGTGCTCATTATTAAAACTTCTAATATTTTTTTTTTCCCCAGAATGAAGAAATGAACATCAGTGAACCAACATAATTAACATGCCTCCTAAACAGATGATATAGTTATATACTTGTTAGTATTAGGAGATCCTACAAATTTCATTTATCAGGATACAGCCCAGTAGGCATTTTGCAGTGAAAAGGGCGCCTGTGAATCCCCAGTACACCACTCAGATCACCCCCTGAGGGGAAACGCAACTTGCATTCAAATCAAACGTTTTCCTATCAAATGCTCTACTAATGGCTTTCCTATGAGACCCAAGCCTGTCACTCACCTACTACCTATTTAGACATGTTAAAACAGAATTCCTTGTTTATTTGTATTTCATTGAAGTGCGTCTGTTTTCTCCTATTGAATTTGTATCCAAACCTCAGGTTGTCAATACTACTTAGTTAGAGCTGCTGTTTGCTGTGTTTTTCTCTGCATTTGAGCCAGGGGGAGGAAAAAAAAAAACAAAACAAAAACCACAAACCAGTGTCACTCACGGCCAGTTTGAACTCTCCTGCAAATCCTTAAGCAGTGCATTAACTAATTTTATAATGCAACATCTACACCGAAGGCTCCTGGAAGTACTCCTCACAGCGCAGGCTGCTTTATCAGAGCCAGCGCTGCCTTTGCTGTGCTAAGGTTTACCGAGAGAGAGGCTGGAAAAATGACCACTTTAAGGAAAAAACAAGAAGGATGAGGGAGACAAGGGAAGCAGAATCCGTTTTTTCTTATATTTCTCCTAAATTATAAGAAGTGTAATTGCTTTCAATATCTCTGGATGAGTCAGTAGCCATAGGTGACTGCTGTGATTTTGGTGAACAAATCATTTAAATTAAATCTGCGGCAAATCTCCAAGATAGTTTACTTGTGCCTAAGCCTAAATCTGTGCATTAAACATTCCATAAAAAAACAAGAACTAAGTGTTATGTTTGATATGCACTTCAAAAGCCTAAAAGGCCAAAGAAAGCCCTTCCTTAATTATTGAAGAAGTGTCTGTAAAGGAAACATGAGCAAATAGCATTCATGCTTTCATCCCCAGTAACCTTTTATTGTCCTTTTCTTCAGATGGCCAAGTCAGTATATTTAATAAAGGGAGCAGCAACCATCAAAGAAGGCAGGGGTCTAATAAATGGTCCTGATTAAAGGCCCTGACAGGGTATGAACTTTGCATAAATTTTCCTATGGTGTCAGGCTAGGATCCTGATTGAAAACCCATTAACATAATCACACATTTAGAGGAAATGCTGTAATGTATCAAAAACATTTCCCTTAGTGTAATAATTTTAAGGACATTAAAATGCAAATGATAATAAGGAGCTGTGTTTTAGTGATGTTCTGAAAGCCTGATTATTCAAATATTTAGTATAAAATATGGAAGCTCCTTTAACGAGTGCACCGACATGATTTCAAAGATTTAAGCTATATTTGTACTTGAAAGACTTTTTATGCCACTACTGAGTATTCCCTGTTAATTTGAGACTTGCAAAATCCAGCCAGAAATTTAGTTTAAATGGCAATGCTAAGTGCTGAGACATTTAAGCCTGCTTTGTGAAATAAATAAATAAATAAGGAAAGCTTCTTGAAAGCAGGACACCAGCTCTGCCCTTTCATGAAGTAGCAAATTGTTGCAAGTCCATATTTTGGTATTGTTTGGATTAAAACTAAAATAGGACAGAAAGAAAAAAAAAAAAAAAAAAAAAAAAGTTGGGGGAACCCCAA
>VWZI01001223.1:35430-67741 GCA_013396835.1 Psilopogon haemacephalus
CCCCCCCCCCCCCATACAAATAGCCATAATTATGTAAAGAATGACTGCTTCAAACTGATGACTTTCAATATGCTTGAGTCTAGCATACTGGTAGAAGAGGCCAGAAAGGTCAACAGTAATTCATAACTGCTATAAAATTGTGTAGCATCCTAGGGCTTCTGGAGGATGCTGACATTATCATGCTTCTTCTGCTGGTTTGTATATGTAAATGGGTGATAGGGAGTGCACTGCTTTGCCATATCGCATGCAGAGCATCAATCAGACAGTAGAATACATCAGAGTATTTTCATTATGCCTAGTTATTTACTGCATCAGGAGAAATTACCCTGGCAAGCCAAGCGGCCTTCTCTGGATAGCATGATATGACCAACCAGGTTTCAGCTCAGGAGTCTTGTAAACATTACAGGATTAATCTCACAATCACAACCATCAATCTTTCCTAGTCCTGCCTGGGTGCAACTGCAGAGATTGGTAACCAGGCAATGTAGATTTAAATTTAACCCTGAACATCAAGAGCTATATGTCAGCTCCGTGTGCTATATTACAAGCACCTACATTTTCACTCCAGAATTAGTACAAAAATTATGAAAACATCCAGGGGAAAAAAAAAAAACAACAACAAACAAACAAACAAAAAAAACTTTTATTTTTTGTGCTTCAAATTCAGGTCTAATTTTTCATTCCCATTTTGAATGCATTACAGGGAAACGAGAAGTACTTGGGGATTAAAAAAAACAACCAAATTAAAGTGTTTTAAATATCATACTCTAATGTTAGAATGATGCACTGCGATGCCCAGATCTGATGTATGTATTAGAGACAACTGACACTGCAGCCGAATGTGGAGTAGTAGATTCAGGTTCAGGACAGACTCAGGCTGCTTGGCACCGAGCCATCAGGAGGTTAGGGCACTGCAGGGGTAATGTACTTAGACAGCAATAAATGAAGCATTAAATACATCACACTGACTCATAGGTGGCACTGGCACCAGTTTGTGACACAACTCCTTGGCTTGCCCTCTTGCCAAAGAAGGAAAGAAAAGGATTCTGGCACACCTAGCTGCATGTGGAAAGGAGAAGCTGGGAAGTGAGAGCAGCCCATATGAATGTTTCATCGTTGTGTTTAATGATGTACAGTGTATTACCCAGGCTAGCCAGCTAATGCACAAGATACCATCTATTCTGGGGGCTTCGGGAAAGGCAGGTGAAAATAGCACTGAGAGTGATCATTTTTCAGTAGTCAAGAAACAATAAATGCAGTGTGCATCCTAAGCATTTTTCTCCCTGCCTGTCTCTGTGTTTCTGTCTCTGTCTCCCTCTCTTTCTCCCTGTTCTATTTAATAGAGTGCCTATAGAAACTAAAGAGTTTCAGCTTACTTTGTGCTGTACAGAAATATTAATTTCCTTTTTTTTTTTTTTGCCTCCTTTCTCTTTATTTAATCAGAAGCACAGGCACTTTGCTGCTCTATATGACTGCATTCCCTCCGTAACAGGTTCCTGTTTAGCCACAGAGAGCTGGCCTTTGCCTACCAAATAAGCATTGAATAGTAGGTAGTGATCATCATGCTCGTTTGGTCTTCAAGGAATGACATAGCCCCTGCACAGCACTGCTTGGCTGATGCATGTGTTTGAAACCACCGTGCTCAGAGAGGCTTCCTGATTTATGCCAGCTGAAGGGCCGTTTGAAGGTGTGCTTTCTTTCTGCAGGTGTTAGGATAGAACAGTGAAATGTAGAGAAGATGGCTGTATTGCAGCGCTTACTCCATTTGTTCTGCCCACAACCCTCCTCCCCCAAATGGGTTTTTTATCTGTTTGACTATTTTTCAATAGCCTGATACGCTTCTGTGACTGTATGTAGGCACACACTACTCCCTATGCAGGCCCAGTTAAACCCACACTACCAAAGTCTTCAGCGCAGATAAGACAAAGATGAACCACCTCATATCATCTCGCAGAGCAGCTCAGTGCCTGTGAGGTGTAAGGGCTGGGGCACTCACCTGTTTGCAGATAGCAAACACACAGTTCTTCAGGAGGCACATTCCTTGCCTCTTGAGAGCCAGTGGATGGCATTGAAAAGAGTGTGGCCATCAGGGTGAGGGAGGTTCTCCTTTCCATCTACTCAGCCCTAGTTAGACCACGTCTGGAGGATTGTGTCCAGTTCTGGGCTTCCCAGTTCCAGAGGGATGGGAAACTACTTTAGATAGTCCAGACGAGGCTACAAAGAAAAGGGGTTTCCCTGGAGCATCTCTGTGAGGAGGAAAGGCTGAGAAACCTGGAGCTGTTGAGCCTGGAGAGGAGCAGCCTGAGAAGGGATCTTCTCAGCTAAAAGGCAGAGGTCAAGAGGATAGGACTGCCATCCTTTCAGTGGTGCCCAGGACAGAGGGTGATGGCCGCAAACTGGAACCCAGGAAGTTTCACTTGAGTTTAAAGAGAAACATCTTTTCTGTGAGGGTGCTGGAGCCCTGGAGCAGGCTACCCAGAAAGGTTGTGGAGTCTCCTTCTCCGGAAACTTTAAAAACCCACCTGAGCGTGTTCTGTGCAACCTGTTCTAGGTGGACTTGTTCTGGCAGAGTGGTTGGACTACACAATCTCCAAAGGTCCTTTCCAACCATTTCTGTTCTGAAATTCTGGGATTCTATGAGCTGGCCATGTAATTCCTGGTCATTTGTGGCTAGCTAACATAGCAAAATTGGGCACTTCATTGACCACAGGCTCATGGAAGTTTCTTGGGTGAGCAGAGAGACAGTGGGATAGTATAAAAACAACTACCTGGGGGTAGCTCCTGGGTACAGGATACAGTTCCTGCCTCTCCTGCCTAGACAGTTTACAATGTCTGGGTAAGCACAACAGGATCCTGTGGGACCATGAATATAAGTTGCAGTACAGGAGGTTCCACCTCAACACAAGGGGGAACTTCTTTGCTGGAAGGGTCAGAGAGCACTGGAACAGGCTTCCCAGAGAGGTTGTGGAGTCTCCTTCTCTGGAGACTTTCAAAGCCTGTCTGGATGTGTTCCTCTGTCACCTGTGCTAGATTGTCTGGTCCTGCTCTGGCAGAAGGGTTGGACTTCATGATCTTTTTGAGTCCCTTCCAACCCTTGATATCCTGTGATCCTGTGACCACATGCAACCTCCTGTCTTTCTTCTGTCACATAGGTAGGTTGGTTGCAGTAAAGCTGGTGTGCTCTGTAATCACACATGGAAGCCTTGCCTCTTGACTGAGCAGCTGTGGAGTTTACAGGCACTGACCACAATCCATACGTAATGAAATAGTGGTGGCGTCTTCCCTCTCCTGGAAAATACTCTATAGAGCACAACCACTCCATTCTCCCTTCCCATCTTTCCAGAATTCCATTAAAAGAAGAGATTAATCTTCTTTCTCAGTGCTAAAAGACAGTGATTATTATTTTTTCTGTACTTAATATGAACTGATGGAAGGAGAAGGTGACTTAGTGTAAACTACCAGCCAAAGAAAGGCAGGCTGAAAATGCAGCCCTCTGCTGAGGGTGAATCCACAATGTGACATAAGGCAAAGCTCTAGAGTTAAAACGAGCTTGCCCTAGAGAGTTCTGCAGTACACATCAGCTTATTAATTTAGAGATCTATTAGTGACAGGCCACAAACCCACTCATAAATTTATAAAGACTAAGCAGAACTGTTCCATTCCAGAAACAGCTTGTGTGTTTGGTGAATTACAGAAAATAAATTCTGAGCCTCTCCTGTTGGATACACCTACGTACTTCTGAGTTGGTAATGGTTTATGGGGCAGGTAGAGTACAACTCCCTGAAAGGAGATTTGGAGCCAGGAGGGTGCTGGGCTCTTCTCCCTAGTAACAAGTGATAGGAGAAGAAATGTCCTCAAATTGTACCAGGGAAGGTTTAGGTTGGGTATGAGAAGAAATTTCTTCACTGAAAGGGTTGTCGAACACTGGAGGTGGCTGAATCCCCATCCCTGGGGGTGTTTCAAAGAGGTAGAGTTGTGGTGCTGAGTGATGAAGTTCAACACCAGCCTTGGTAGAGTTAGAGAACAGTTGGACTGGAGGATCTTGGAAGTCTTTCCCAGCCAAGATGATTCAATGTCTTTATTTCCATTACTCCTATCTCCCAGTCTCCCCACTGCCATTTGTAGTGGCACAGCCACTATAATACTCAGTGAAAGTTTATCAGATGTGGCTGCAGGAGTTCCACCTGGAAGCAGCAGCCATGTAAAAGGGACGTCTCCAAAACTAAATGGTTTAGTTACCTACAACCTCACCTGCATGATGTCCCATTAGAAAGGCTGTGTGAGATCACTTTAACCACTTGCAGTTTTGCAAGGCTCTGGTTCTGCTTGTCTACACAAGAAGTTAGCATGCAGTGAGCAAGGGTATGAATTAAGAGAGCACTAACAACAGCACCCACAGAATGGGCTCTGTCTTCATGTGCTGTTCAGATAATAAGTCCTTTAAGGAAAGCACTCTGCCTTAATTCTTGCCCAGACAAGTACCCTCTGCTATGGATATTCCTATTGTTTGTTGCTACCCACTCCACTCTCTACTAAAGACTGTCCCTGTGCAGGGCAGTTACAGTGTTATAAATTCCCATTAATACTCAGTAATGTCTGCCTTTACCATCTGGACAACCCCAGCCAAACAGTGGCAGAGCCTAAAGCAGGACCTGAAAGAAATTCCTTTACAAGCAAGCCTGAGGCTATCTCCCCAGCTCTCACCCCAGTTAATCCCAAACTCAGTGGAGTCTGTGTGATCCTGTGGGAGCAGTGATTCTTGAACAGCAGTACAGTGCAAGAAAAATCCTAGAAACTTAGCAAGGACATCAATCTTGCTGGCTTACACCTAATTAATGAAATCTAGGACTCACTATTCCTTTCAACTCTTTAACAAATCTCTACAAAACTATATTCTTAAATGTCCTCTAAAGTCACCCAAAACTCAACAAAACCAGCAGTGTTTGATTCTGTTCACCCTCCCATAGGTAACCATAACTAAGTAATCAGAAATTAGTGGGGGACATCTCTTTTCCTGGGTAGAGATGGGTCCTGGCTCACCCTTCTGTTACTGGCTTTCACAAGGTGTCTCTAGAAGTTGGAACAGGCTGCCCAGGGATGTGGTGGAGTCACCATCCCTGGAGGTGTTCATGAAACTTATGGACATGGCAGTCTGGGACACGACTTAATTAGCCACAGTGGTTTGGAGTTGATGTGGTTGGACTTGATGATCTCAGACATCTTTTCCAACTGACACAATTCTATGATTCTATGATTCTTAAATGTGCAGCTCAGGACTTCTTACTCCTCTTAACAGGCTGACTCGGTCTTATGTCTTGCATCAAACAAGTTCCAACCTCAACTTCCTTCCACCTCCTCAGAGTAAACTTACGATGCTCTAGGAAGCTAACCTAAGCTGGTACCCAGTACCTGTCACCCATACTGTAGTATGTATGAGCTCAACATCTCCCACGAGCAGGTTCTTTGTGTATAGGTTATAAGGTCTTAAAGGAAAACACTGGTTCTTCCTTGCCTTGTTAGCCTACTGTTTGAACTACAAAGAAATCATGGCAGTCTTTGGATGAATCTTCAAAACTGTTTGTCCACTTTACCTATTCTCAGCGTTACAATATTGGAGTCACTTGACATGACACTATTAGCTGCACCTTGGAGTGGTCCAGCTGTTGGGAAAAAACAACCTTTGCCATGCTGGGCAGAAGCTAGAAGCATGTCTGCCTTCTACTTCCCATAAATCTGTCAGCAGTCTTTCGGGCTAGAGCCAGAAAGTAGCTGGAGCACCCCACCCCACTAACGACCAGGTTGGTGGTAATGACAGACTAGCAAATGTTTTACGATCCCACTGGAGCCTCATCCCTGAGCCTCTGTGTTTGTGAAACCCAGATGTGAAGTAGCATGGCGAAAGCCACACCCATGGTGGGACAGTCGGTGCTTGCTAACTTTGTGGAGAGATTCCCCCACAGAGTGGTTTTAATGACTGCTTCTGACTAGCCACTGCCACTTACACACTGATGAGGGTGTCCATGCTTGGCAGCTCTGACAGAGATGGGAAAAGCTGGAATAAAGCTAGGCTGCAGTAGCAGACTGGAATAAACCTGGCTGGAAACCAGCCAGTCAGCAAGCACATCGTAAGGCAGCAGAATTACAGAATCACAGAAACATTCAGGTTGACAAAGACCCTCAGGATCACCAAGTCCAACCCATATCCCTGCTCTACAAGGTAGAGCAAACCATATCCTAAACCATAGCCTCAAGCACCACATCCAAACAACTTTTAAACACATCCAGGTTTGGTGACTCCACCACTTCCCTGGGCAACACATTCCAATGCCCAACCACTCTTGCTGGCAAAAAAAAAAAAAAAAAACAAAACAACCAAATATCTAATCTAAACCTAATTAGCATTGTCCATTCCCTCAGCTCAAAGTCCTTCACAGTGGACATAGCACTTCAGGACATGTTTTAACAGCTGTGGTGGGCTTAGGTTGAAGGTTTGACTTGATGAGCTTCAAAGTCTCTTCAAAATGATTCCATGATTCTCTGATTCTGTGTGTCTATGATCACAAGCAGTTTAGAGCATTAAAAGCTCAAACTGGGGGAACACTGATCCTGATGACAAACGTGCAGGTTTGCATCCTCCCTCTTTTCTAAACACCAAAGGTTTACTTCTATATGCTTGGGAAATCAGCTTGAAAAATTCCAAATGCCTTTTGCTTCATGGTAATTATTTATGCTGGTGTTTAGACCTAGGAATGTGTGCTTGTTTTGACATGAGCTTTCCTGTAAACATGACCAAAAAATACCAAATGTAGCTCCAGCTGCAGCAGCAGGCATGTGCAGGATGCTGTTAGCACCAGGTAAAACAAGCATCTTCTGATCAGGCAGTTCCTAGCTATGCTCAGATTGTTACCTGATTTAATGCTGCAATAAAATAGATAGAAACCCACCTAGATTAATGTTTTAACTCTTTTTAAATGGTATTCTGCTCTCTTTTCTTCATTTTCTCCCACTTCTTTCCTCATTTACTTTAAAGGAAATATTTGGAAAATCATTTTGCAGTAGCCGACAAAGGAACTGAGTGTGTGGGTGTACCAATGCACAAGTAAGTGATGCCCTATTTTCCTTGCAGCTCTAGAAGTTTTATTTCCATTGCAACTCGTTTGTCTCTTTCCTTTTCTCCTGCTCAACATATCATACAAGGACCCTCAGCTCCTTAGGCAGAAACTTTTCAAGTGTCAGTAATTTCATCAGTTACTCTAAGAAGTCCACAAGTCTGAAGATCAAAACTATATTTTGGATGCCTATAAAATAATTCTTACCCTATTAAGTCTAACCAATTTTGGAAGCATGGAAGCATAGCTCTCTTTTCTCTTTTTTTTTTTTTTTTTTTTTTTTTCATTTTTNAGCTCTCTTTTTTTTTTTTTTTTTTTTTTTTTTTTTTTTCATCACAGATTCATAGAATGGGTTGAGTTGGAAGGGACCTCAAAGATCATCTGGTTCCAACACCCTTGCCATAGGCAATGTCACCTCCCATTAGAACAGGTTGCTCAAGGCCTCATCCAACCTGGCCTTGAACACCTCCAGGGTGGGGTCATTCACAGCCTCCCTGGACAACCCATGCCAGTGTTTCACCACCCTCACTGGAGGGAATTTCTTCCTAGTCTGCAGTCTCAATCTGCCCTTCTCAAGCTTCAATCCATTCCCTTTCATCCTATCACTGCAAGCCCTTGTAAGAAGTCCCTTCCTGGCTTTCTTGTAGCCCCTTCAGGCACTGATAGGCTGCTCTAAGGTCTCCCTGGAGCCTTCTCTTTTGCAGGCTGAACAGCCCTGACTTTCTCAGCCTGTTCCCCTAGGGGAGGTTCTCCAGCTCTCTGATCATCTTCACAGTTTCCTGTGAACCCCCTCCAACATTATATGTCCTTCATATGCTGTGGACACCAGAACTTCCCACTTCTAATGTTTTCCTTTGCTCCTTGTTGCTCCTCCTGAAGCTGCACTGTTACAGGGAGATCTGTTTGTGAGAAGATGTCATTTGCATTATATTTCTAAATATGCTATATTTTTACTTCTTGAGTCAGGAACCTTAGACAGGAAATCTTTTTGATTACCTGAACATGGGTTCCATATATTTTAGCACCGTCAGTAAGTACAGGTGGATCTTGGATAGGAGCCAATATCTAAAATGGTAAGGTTTTAAATATTAGGACCAGGAAGTCGATTTGTATCTGGATAATAAATGCAGAAATCCATTAGAGTGTGCAGATTTCCATTATGATCTCTTGGCAGGTTTTTCTGCTTAAGAGGTGGACTGCTGAGTGTTGCACAAGATGAAAGTTCTGTGGAGCCCTTATAGCTCTAGTTAGGAACGTGGAGATGATAAAAGCATGAATCACAGTTTCCAGATCTTCTTTTGACAGTCTCCTGGGAAAGTGGAAGTGCAACCATTTCTTATCACAATTATCTCTGCAGTCAGGACTATCAGGGAATCTAATACAGCCCCAAGATTGTTCTCCATTATCAGCTGGGATGGGGGGGAGGATATCCTCTGTTGAGGGTACAGTCAGCGTTACTAATTGCTCCTCTCAGTGTTTTGCATTAACTTACTTTCCCCTCTTGGAAGTCGCTTTAAAAAAATTAAGCATCTTGTTCAGCTCTCAGTGACTTTTTAGCTACTCAGGTCCTTGCTTCTTTTTTTTTTTTTTTTTAATGGTGTTGACATTGATTGGAGAAACTACAATGGAGCTGGTAGAGCTGGTGAAAGTTCAGCAAAATTGTGGTATTGCAATTATCTCCACACATCCACTTGTTTCTGGCAAGGGAGGCAAGATAACCCTTGCAGAGTTTATCTTACAGTGGCAGCAGGTCAAGGGATGCAATTCTCCTCCTCCCCTCTGCTCTTGTGAAACACCATCTGGAATGCTGTGCCCAGTTCTGGAACCCCACACACAAGAAAGGTCCAGAGGAGCCACAAAGATGATCAGAGGTCTGGAACACCAGTCCTGTGAAGACAGCCTGAGAGAGTTGAGGTTGTTCAGCTCCAGGGAGGCCTTAGAACATCTTTCCAGTACCTGAAGGGGGCTGCAGAAGCACTTTTCCAAAGGTATGGAGTGACAGTATGAGGGATGGTGGCTTCAAACTGGAAGTAGCTATATTGGTATTAGGCATTAGGAAGAAATTCTTCCCCTGGAGGGTAGTGAGGCACTGGAACAGGTTATCCAGAAAAATTATGGAGACTCCAAATACAGCAGTGTTCCAAGGCAGGTTGGATAAGGCCTTGAGCAAACTGGTGTAGTAGGAGGTATCCCTGCCCACAGCAGATTGGTTGGAACTGTATGAGCTTTAGGGTCTCTTCCAACCCAAACCACAGCTAACCTGTAGAAGGACAGCTCACTGAGATCTACTTCACCAGTTCAGGGAAGGACGGTTCACTGAGATCTCCTTAAAAACACTCCTACACCACACTGGGTGTTCCTTAACCAGATCACTGGCTGCCACCCATCAACACTACCCAAACAGTCTGCATTGTCCATTCCTGCATGTAGCCTGATTACAGGGGCCCCAACACGTTGCCATAAGACACCATTTGGCACCACAACATTCTCATTGTCCAGCCAAGGAAAGGATTTTAGAGAGCATTCAACAGCAGGTGAGATCACTCTGGTCAAGTGTTGAGTGTCTGGAAAGATCTATAGCACATTATGATGGTTGGGAGATTACTTTCTGTGAACCAGCATTTATGTTTCCGGTAATTAAAGTAGCCAGTTGCACTTTGCTAGCTTTTACCAGCTATTAGGGTCAGGGATTTGTTTAATAAATCATAATACCCTGTGTGAAGACATCTTTTTAATCTCTTAAAGTATACTGCACATTACTGGCCAGGTCTGTGTAGACTTCACCTTCTTTTTTTTAAATTGAGTATTTGAATTGTGCTTGTGCATTTTTCAACATAAGGTCCTGGGTACTCCATACCTCAAGGAGGAGGCCTTCAGAGATTGTTTTAAACAGAGTGAGGGCAGCTAGGATTCGGCTTTCAGCTTTCTGAGCTTGCACAAAACCACAAAAATACATATTTGTTTTTGTGGTGGAGACTCATGCATGTATTCATTTACATAGAATCATGGAATCATAGAAGCATTTTAGTTGGAAAAGACCTTTAAAATCACCCAGTCCAGCCATTCTCTAACTCTACCAAGTCTGCTGCTAAACCATTTCCCTCAGCACCACATCTCTGCCTCTTTGAAACCACGAAAGAAAAGCAGCAATTTATGCCCAGCTTTTCTAGCCTGGTGAAGGAAGGAAGCATTGACCTGCTTTTATTTCCCTTGGTCCAGTGCATTTAGAAACCAGAGATTCTACAGACCACAGGGCAGTAAAGGAGCCTTTGTGTTGCTGTAGTGATACAGTGTGGTTTCTTCACAGTGAGGAAAATTGCCGTGAAAGACACAGCAGGAGGAATCTGTCCCTCTAGAATGGTTGGAACATAGTAGTCCTATGGAATATCTCTGTTTGTTGCTATATGATTTTTGGGTGTGCAAACACAGTATGGATTTGAGGGGTGGACTTTGCAGTGGATAAGGAATTGGTTGGATGATCATATATAAAGGATAGTGGTCAATGACTCCATGTCCAGATGGAGAGGGATTACAAGTGGTGTCCCTCAAGGGCTTGTATGGGGACCAGTGCTGTTCAATATCTTTACCAGTGGTACAGACAGTGAGACTGAGTTCTAGCAAATGATACCAAGCTGAGTGGTGCAGTTGGTAAGTTTGAAGGATGGGATGGGAACCATCCAGAGAAACCTGGACAAGCTGAAGAGATGGCTTGAGGAGAATATCATGAGGTTCAACAAGGCAAGGTGCAAGGTTGTGTACCTAGGTTGAGGCAACCCTCAATATCAATCCAGGCTGGGGGATAAAAGATTGAGATTAGACCTGTGCAGAAGGGGGTGATGGTGGGTGAAAATCTGGACAGGAGCCAGCAATGGGCACTGGCAGTACAGAAGGCCAATGGCAGCCTGGGCTGCATCCAAAGCAGCGTGGCCAGCAATGGAGAAAGGGAATCCTGTCCTTCTTCTGTTTTGCTGAGATCTCACCTGCAACACTGGGGCCAACTGTGGGGCCTCAACACAAGAGAGACATGGACCTGATGGAGAGGGTCCAGAGGAGGCCGCAAAGGTGATCAGCGAGCTGGAGAATCTCCCCTGTGGGGGCAGGCTGGGAGGGCTGGGGCTGTTCAGCCTGGGGAAGAGAAGGGGAGACTTTAGAGCTGCATTTCAGTATCTGAAGGGGACCTACAGGTAGGCTGGGGAGGGACTGTTCAGAAGGTCTGTGGGGATAGGGCAAGGGGCAGTGGTTTGAAACTGGAGCAGGGTTGGACAGATTTGGGTTGGTCATCAGGAGGAAGTACTGCACAGTGAGGGTGGTGAAATACTGGAAGAGGTTGCCCAGGGATGGGGTTGAGGTCCTGTCCCTGCAGACATTTAAGATCAGACATGATGGGGCTGCAGGGGACCCGGGGAGGGACTCTTTACAATAGAAGGACAGGATGAAGGGTGATGGCTTCATACTTTTCTTTTCTTTTCTTTTTTCTTTTCTTTTCTTTTCCTTTCCTTTTCTTTTCCTTTCTTTTCTTTTCCTTTCCTTTTCTTTTCCTTTCTTTTCTTTTCTTTTCTTTTCTTTTCTTTTCTTTTCTTTTCTTTTCTTTTCTTTTCTTTTCTTTTCTTTTCTTTTCTTTTCTTTTCTTTTCTTTTCTTTTCTTTTCTTTTCTTTTCTTTTCTTTTCTTTTCTTTTCTTTTCTTTTCTTTTCTTTTCTTTTCTTTTCTTTTCTTTTCTCTTTTCTTTCCTTTCCTTTTCTTTCCTTTTTTCTTCTTTCCTTTTCTTTTATTTCATTTTTTTCTTTTCTTTCCTTTTGTCTTCTTTCCTTTTTTCTTTTCTTATCTTTTATTTTATTTTCTTCTCTTTTCTTTTCTTTCCTTTTCTTTTCTTTTCTTTTCTTTTCTTTTCTTTTCTTTTCTTTTCTTTTTTTTTCTTTTCTTTTCTTTTCTTTTCTTTTCTTTTCTTTTCTTTTCTTTTCTTTTCTTTTCTTTTCTTCCCTTCCTTTCCCTTCCCTTCCCTTTCCTTGTCCTTTTGTTGTTTGCTTGTTTCATTTTGATTTTTTTGTTTGTTTTTTTAAAAATATTTATTTATTTATTTTTAGCAAGATTTTCCTGCATTTCTTTATTTTTTTTTTCCCCCCTCAGGGTTAGAACCTTCCGTTCATGCAGCACTTCACACAGTGGGACCTTGATCCTAACCAGGACCTCTGAGTGCTACCATTATACAACTAATAATAAAATGAAGCAGAACAAAACAGAAGCCCTATGGGCTAGTTTTTAATGCTCCTGTCTCATCTTCATCAAAATTAAACCAATTGAAATACAACACTAAGCAGGGGATTTTTTTTTTTTCCTGATTGTGCATTTTCATAACAGGCACATCTTCAGAGGAGTACATGGCTCTTTCAGAAGGAAATTATAACACTGGAGCTGCTTGCTTTTACTAGGCAAGCTGCTGTGCACATATTGTTTGGTGGCATCCTATTCTGCTGGACAAATAGCAATTTTTCACGGGATTTAATGCTGGGAGACAGTGCTTGCTTTTTAATTATTAGCATTTTCACAACGGTTCTCCCTTAAACGAACCAACACACACACACACAACCCACAAAATATTCTTAGTACCATGAGACCAGATCGAGCTAAATTTATGAAATTTACAGATTACCTAAAATGCTGGGAGTTAATTACAGTCTGCTTTCCCTGGCATGTCAGCTTGATTAAATTTGGAGTTCCAAGATGAATTGGCCCAAATTCATTAGTGTTCCCCGGGTGCATATGTTGGTCAAGGTCAAGCGAAGCACATTGACTGTAGTATTAGCCAGGAGGGGGAAGGGTTCTTACAGAAGGTGGACTCTTAAAAGGTCTGGGGTTGCAGCAAGAAACTTTGATACTTTTTAACTTAATAAATCTTGACAGCCTAATCATGGCTAAGCCTTTGCAGTGTTATTGGTACAGATGGCAAAGCTAGACATATTTAAAGAGATCTCAGCAGCTAGTGGCAGGAGAGCATTGAATCCAAATGCACCATTGGGCTCTCAGAGAAAGTGCAAGAAGGGAGGATAAAAAGCTACACAGCATTTCCATCTCTTGACATCTCCAACGGCCTCAGATACAAAATATGATAAGGCTCCTGCTGAGCTAATAAGCCCAACAAATGTCTGTGTCCATGAAGTAGATGAAGTGGGATCAAGTAGTTGGGGGCTGCTGTATGAAAATAAGCTAGCACCCGGGGTATAATGGCACTGTAGAAAGCTGCAAGGTCAGGCTGATGACAGAAACACTGGATAAGTAGAGAGCCCATCAGTAAAACAGGTTTGCTTGCTGGATCTGAGCCACATAACTATTAAAAAAATTCCCTGTGTTTTAGAAAACTCATCTAGTGTAGTAAATAAAAGGACAGTGTCTGGCTCATTTTGTGGAAAACTGCAACTGTTTCCCACTTACTGCCACACAGATTGCATGATGAATTGTTTCCCTGCAAAATATTACATCAAAACAGACTTGAAAAGACGATTTGACTGCAAACTGAAGGAGGTTTTTTAAAGAAAGCAGTGATATCAGCTCAGCCAGAGATGTGTTCAAGGCCTGCTGGCATGTTATGCTGTTTTCCTCTTAATTTTGTGTACATCAAGTGTGTATCTATTCATCGTACTCTTAAATAGGGCTCTGTAAAATAATTTCAGCTGAAATCTTGCTGGATCCACCAGAGTGATAAATGCAGCTCCTTCCGTTTTCACAGAAGAAATGATGACCTCTCTTGCTGGAGGAGCACTATAATAATAATTAGGCAGTGCTTGGGATTTCAGGAACTGGTCAAGCTGTTACGTTAATTCTCCAAGCTTAATATTCACTGGGAGATACTTGTAAAGGTGTGCTTGAAAAGCAGAGACCCTTCCAAATACCACGTGCCTTTGTTTGTGACATTTGGGAGACCTGGCAGCACCCACAAAGGCCATACCTGCAGTTCCCTTTGATTTCACGCTGTGAATGTTCTCAATTCATGCAGACACAATTATTGCTGCATTCTAGCATGTGGTACATGGGCTGCCAGAGCCCAGAGAAGCCAGTGCTGGTCCTGCAACCAACAACAGCATTAGGAGAATAAATGGGTAGTGATAGGTGATGAATATTTATGACTGTTTCTCTCCTGCCATTTTAATCATTTACAGATACGTTGAGTTTTGATCCCATGGAAGTGCAACTGAAGGCAGAGCCTCCCCCGGAGTCTGGAGGAGGTTGCTCTATAACGTGGCCAGCAGCCTCGTCCATCATCTTGGCGGCCTTGCATTGGGATGCAGAGCTGCGCGGCGGAGCAGGAGCTGCGGCAGGACGGTGCCTCGGGCAGGCTCGATGTCTCCTGGAGCTCTGCGGCTGGGCGAGAAGAGCATTGGCTGCTCCAGCCTTTGAGGCTGCGCCGTCTCTCTCCTGCCTACACCACACGGATCTTCTGTGCGGGGCAGAGGGGACAGCGAGATGACCTGGTTCCCCTCCCAGATCTGCGCCTACTGAGGATGGCATCTGTGGCAGAGGCTCCTGCAGCATGAACAGAGGTTGCTATTCTCTTTGATCCTTCGGCTATGGTGCAAACTGTATGGGGACCTCCCATTAGTCCTCTTCTCTGAGGCTTTTCATTTGGATCTGTTTTGTAGGTGGCTGCCACTCACTTTAACAGCTCCTGTCTCTCTCCTCTCATTTCAATTCCATCTTGCATGCACACGACGGTATTTCTTCTGCCCTGTGAAGCATCCCAGCATCCCAGTCTATGCCTTCCCATTTATCACACAAACATCTCTTGCCCCTTTGCTGCACAACTCCTCCCAATCAGCAAAAAGCCCAGAAGCAATAATATATTTAAAGTACCATGCCAGAATATTTTCATTGTGTGATGGCTAAGAGGAAGAGGAAAGCTGGGAGCTGGGGAACAGAAGACTAGGAAAGGATTGAATCTCCTTTGCATAACACCCAGATCATAATGGGGTCATGAGCACAAATAAGGTGTTGAAAATAAATAAATAATATTTAAAGTATGATGCCTGGTATCAGAATTGTAGAATCGTAGAACCATACAATCACAGAATCATAGAGCCACAGAATCATAGAGCCACAGAATCAGAGAACCACAGAAACATAAATCTATAGAATCATAGAACCACAGAAACATAACCCCAGAGAATCATAGAACCACAGAATCATAAACCCATAGAATCACAGAGCCACAGAATCATAAACCCATAGAATCACAGAATTACAGAAACATAAACCCATAGACTCACAGAACCACAGAATCATCAATCCATAGAATGATAGAGCCACAGAATCCTAGAATCATAGAATTACTTCATTTGGAAAATAATTTTAAGATCATTGAGTCCAACCACCAACCCAACACCACTATGGGCATAAAACTATGTGCTGAAGTGCCATGTCTACATGTGGTTTGGAGACACTTGGAGCTCCACCCCATGTGTTCACACTAAAAGAGTACTGTAAACATCTATCTGCTATAGATCCAAAACCAGACTGATTTCATGTCCAAAATGTGCTCTTAATTCACTGACACTTGTAAGAAATGGCTGGCAGAGAAGGGAGGGCAAACCTGTGTGCATATAGATGGCACAGCTTTGCACCAAATTTGAAACAGGGTCTTAGGCAATAGGTAAAGGGAGCCCAGAAAGAGGGCTGGGCTTTGAGGGTGGGATAGAAGTTAATGGAATACCAATTATCAAATAGCCAAGCAGTGTCAGTTTGCATTGCCAAGAGAAGCAGACTCGTTCCACCATCTGAGCTGAAGCAGCTGAGGGAACACAGCAGGTAATGATGCTCAGACTGAAGGTGTGAGATAAAGGATCAGTGTTTAGCTGTGTGGTGGCTTATCTGGAACATCACCAAGCTGAACAAGTGACAGGGGACTTATAAAGAAGGAAGGGCCAGGTTCTGGCTCACCGGCAAGGTGAGGAAGGAGGTGCTGAAAAGGACAGATAAGGAAAGCAGAAAGACAAGGGCTGCTTTGCTGGACAACTCGTGTGCTTGGGTACAATGGTGTTGCTGGTTCAGCTTAAATCTGCCTGGACTTTTTGCAGCCAGTGGCTGTTCCTGCAGGTTGTAACGGATCTACAGATCATACTTGTTCTTTCAGTCATGCTCACCATACTCCCTTCTTCTGAAACAGGCAGTTGTGATTTCCACCTGCTTTTTTGCAATCGTTGCATCTCAAGGTAGATAATTTCAGGCAGAGAATCTTCAGTAGATGATCTCATTCCAGCCCCAGTGATTGTCTTAGAGATTCACAGGGCTTCACTGGGTCAATGCAGACAGGAGCACAACTGAGAAATTTTCAACTTCCTCTCACTGCTAATAGAAGAGAAGATCCTGAGGAACTGACAAAATAGGGGGAGGTGTTAGAAAAACTCACCTGATGTTTTAGAAATTATAGTACCAAGGGTCAGGTCTGGGCCAGCCACTAACCAAGTGCAAAAGAGCTCTCTGTGAACCACTATGCATCCCAAAGGGAAGAGAAAAGGAATAAATGAGAGACTGATGGGGTGGGAAAGAAAGTAAATCAGCTTTAATGAAAACAATAACATCAAATACATAAAACCAGATACAAACTAGTCCCTGCCTATGGCAGGGCATTGGAACTGGATGATCTTTGAGGTCCCTTCCAATCTAAACCATTCTATGATTCTGTGAATTGGTCACCATCACTACTGATGCTGCGGCAGCAGTCCCAGACTGGGACTCAGTGGCAGGTGGGAATTGAATTCAGGAGCTGTATTCTGGAACGGGATTCAGGAACTCATGAATTGGGATTGAAGGCAGAAAGGATAGAGTCTTCCTCAGACATTGGCCATTGGAGAAGAGCTTGATCCTGGTGACCCCTCAGCTTCACACCAAACATGACATCCATGGGCTGAAATCCCCTGTTGGTCAGTTTAGGCTCACCTGAACTGTCTGCTCCTCCCCAAAGCTGTGGCCTTCTCCTCTGCAGTCCAAGGTGGCACACAAGATGTGACAGTGCCCTTGGTCTAAAGCCCAGCCCTTGGCAGCAGCTGTCACCATGAATTCTCATTGCTAGCAGCAGCCCCTGGCTGTGCAAACCTGCCCTGAGCCACAGGAAGTGGTGGCCCTGAGCAGAGACTGAGCTGGGCAGGGACAGCGCTGAACAGAACCAGCTCACACCAGGACATATGGTTTAGTGGGAGAGGGGAAGCCTCCTTCTTTCCTGTACCTCAGTATTTGCACAAGAAGTGAGGTAACTGACCTCAACACATACCAAGTAGCTGTCACTTTTCACTTATGTTACCATAGAGATTTAACCTGGAAAAAAAATCTGAGGAAGAAAAATTTTAGGAATGATCCTGTGACAGGGAATGTAAGTGGTGATTGTATCCATGAAGCACATGCTTGTGGGACAAGAAGAGCTGTATCTTTGAGAACAACTTGGAAATGTCTGGCATTGAAATAAGGAAATGGCATCTTTAGCAGCTGGCACTGACACTGAAGGAACTGTGGTGGAATATTTCTTAAAACACAGACATTTGCAGGAAAAAAATCAGAATGGATCTGCTCTCATTTTGTACAAGACTTCCTAAGGAAGAGCTGTACTAATAGCATCATATCTTTGTATCTTATTGATATTATTGAGTGTAATTTTGCAGAGTTAATGTGACAGTTACCTTGTTCACCCTTTTTAGCAGCCGTTGAGTAATATGAAGCCACTCATTGCTTTCTTGAGAACATTTCTGAGTTGATTCATTAGGAAGGCTGAAACAATCTCCATCTGTCATGACAAGAAGGGTCAACAGACCTGAAATCCCAAGGTGGACAACACCCTCAGTGCAACCAATAGCCAAGGGCAGGCTCTGTTCATTACTGTGCATCACCTGGCTGAGTAAATAAACAATAGTGGGAAGGAGAGCACAGGCATCTAGAAAGTGAAGAACTGGGTTGAGGGTTCCCAAGGTGCTATTCAACCCCAGTGGAAATGCTCTAGGAAAATAAACTCCCGGTTTTGTCTCAAATATACCTTATCTACACATGGAGAAGGTGCCTTTTGAGGAGCAACTGAGAGAACTAGGATTGTTCAGTCTGGACAAAATCTGATTTTCAAACTGAATGTCTCTTTCAAAGGATGTAGATCCAATGCAAGAAGGCACATTAAAGATTCATAGATCCATAGAATGGTTAGTTTGGAAGGGACATTTAGTTGTTGCTGTTGTTGTTTCTTTGTGGGGGTTTGTTTCTTTGTTTCATTGTTTTCCTTGGCTTTTTACAGGGTCACACAGGATGTTAGGGGTTGGAAGGGACCTCTGGAGATCACCAAATCCAACCTCCTGCTACAGCAGGACCAGAGAATCTAGCACAGGTCACACAGGAACACATCCAGACAGGGCTGGAAAGTCCCCGGAGAAGGAGACTCCACAACCTCTCTGGGCAGTCTGTGTCAGGGCTCTGGGACCTTTACAGTCAAGAAGTTCTTCCTTATGTTCAAGTGGAACTTCCATCCATTACCCTTGTCCTATGGCAGGGCACACGTGAGCAGAGACTATCCCTGTCCCTTCCTTACTGACCCTCAGCCCTCAGATATTTCTAGACATTGCTCATATCTCCTCTCAGCCTTCTCCTCTGCAGACTAAGCAGCCCCAGGGCTCTCAGCCTCTCCTCATCAGGCAGTGCTCCAGTCCCTTCAGCATCCAGATGAAACCATTGATACAAAAATATTGCAGCTTAAGCAAAAAGTGAAGCATGCATCTCTCTTTTCAAGAACCTCTGTTTTTTATCACCCAGCTCTCTCCTCCACCATATTTTTGTCACAACTTATCTAGAGCTGCTTTCCTCTGATCTGAAGGTGCAAGAAAGTCAGCACAGTGTCTGTGCTGCATCTAGACAAAGTCTCTGGACTTAAGAAAAGTTTGGGACAAATCCAATCTTAGGTGTCAGAGAGTCAATTAACCTTCAAATTCTGCATTTCTTAGGCATTCAGGTGCAGCATGGATTGCTTCTTACTTACTGCATTAGTAACAAAGGTGTCCAGTTCTTTTCTGATACTCTCTCTGTTCTGCCTCAAAAATAACAATTTCAAATCATTGATGGGGGAGGGGGGAAATTAGGAATTCACTTATCCTATAGCATATATTTGAGACAGAAAAGTGTTTATCTGATATGTTTGGTTTAATTTACTTCAACCACAAACCAAGATACAAGAGAAAGGCAGAATTTTGCACCTAGTGCTCTAGAAACTCGACTGTTTCTTGTGTACTAGATATGATTTCTGAACTGGAGAGAATCTTCTGAGTGTCATTACTCTGTCTGCCTTCTCAGCAATCATATAAGCTCACATCCATCATTTCTTTTGTTCCATGAGAGACAGACTTTTTTTCCAAGGAGAAAAAAGAAAAGAAAGAATGGAAAAGGACTCTAAATATTTACTGTAGTGCAATGGAAAGAAAAAAAGAATAATAAAAAATTTGGTCAAAGCACTCTCTGTTTGTATTTGAAAGATTTAAATGTATATAGGTAGTTACTATATATATATACATACATATATGAGTGGAAGTGGAGGAATTGTTTTGTATTTTTAGCTATCCACTATGTAAAACAATTGTATAATGTAATTTATTGTATGCTGTTGTTCTGATCTATCATTTCCAAATCCTTCTCAGTGAATAGCTGCTGAAGTATTTGAGATGACAGCAAAATGTTCTTCTGTGCTTTCATTTACACTCACTCATTGCTGCAGTTATCCTAGTTAATTGCTGTGGATGGAACGTATCCTGGATGATTCTACAGGTTGTTTGTGTAGTGTGTTAATGATAACTTTTTAACCATTTTTTTTTAATCAGTTTTTTTGGGAATTCCAAAGTCAAATTTCTTTTCAAATTTCAGGAAGGGACTTTTTACAAGAGCTTATGGGACAACAGGGAATAGCTTTAAGGCTGAGGAGTGCAGTTTGAAACTGGAGATTAGGAAGAAATTCTTTCCAGTGAGAGTGGTGAGACACTGGCACAGGTTGCCCAGGGAAGTCGTGGATGCCCCCTCCCTGGAGGTGTTCAAGGCCAGGCTGGATGAGGCCTTGAGCAACTCAGTCTAGTGGAAGGTGTCCCTGTCCATGGCAGTGGAGTAGGTTCTTTAAGGTCCCTTCCAACTTAAAACATTCTGTGAATCTGTAAATCTATGATTGGCCTTTCTCTGTTAGAAAGGTTCAGCTGGAGACTTGTAACTATTGAAGTCCCCTGGGACCAGTGCTGGGTGCAGTGCTGTTCAGCATCTTCATCAGTGACAGTGCTGAGGGCACAGACAGACAGAGTCTGCTGGTGATACCAAACTGGGAGGCTTGGCTGAGACACCTGAAGGCTGTGAGGCCATTCAGTGAGGCTTGGACAGGCTGAGAGCTGGGAAGAGAGGAACCTGGTGAGGTTCAACAGGGATCAGTGCAGAGTCCTGCACCTGGGAAGGAATAAAAACTGCACAAGTACAGGCTGAGAGGTGATCTGCAGGAGAGCAGCCCTGTGGAGAAAGACCTGGGAGAGCAGATGGGCAAGTTCTGCATGGGACAGCAATGTGTCTTGGTGGCCAAGAGGTCCTGGGATGCATTAAGAAGAGTGTGTCCAGCAGATCCAGGGAGATTCTCTTTCCCCTCTACTCTGCCCTGGTGAGACCTCACCTAGAATATTGCATCCAATTGTGGACTCCCCAGTTCAGGGATCTACTGGACAGAGTGCAATGAAGGGCTACGAAGATGATTGAGGGGTTGATGCAATGCCTGATGAGGAGAAGCTGAGAACCCTGGGGCTGTGTCTTCTGCAGAGGAGAAGGCTGAGAGGGGATCTGAGGAATATCTATAAATAGCTGAAGGCTGAAGGTCAGGAAGGAAGGGATGGGGACAGGGACAGGGACAGGGACAGGGACAGCCTCTGCTCACTTGTGCCCTGCCATAGGACAAGGGCACTGGATCAAAACTGCAGCGCAGGAAGTTCCACCTAAACATGAGGAAGAACTTCTTGACTGTAAGGGTCCCAGAGCACTGGCACAGGCTGCCCAGAGAGGCTGTGGAATCTCATTCTCTGGAGCCTTTCCAGCCCTTTCTGGATGTGTTCCTGTGTAACCTGTGTTAGATTCTCTGGTCTGGCTCTGGCAGGACTTGATGATCTCCAGAGGTCCCTTCCAACCCCTGTGATCTGGGCAGGAAGTTCATCTGAACCAGGAAAAATGTGAAAGGGTAGATAAGGAATAGCTTGGGGTGTATGGACAAATAGAATACATCCCAAAGAACAGGGAAAAGTACAGAACAGGATACAAAGGTGATCAGTGCCTTTGGACTCCTTGGTGAGGAAGGACTGGGGAAGATTCACAGATTGCATCAAGTTGGAAGAGACCCTCAAAGGTCATCTTGTCCAACTCTCCTGCAGTCAGCAGGGACACCTCCAAATGCATCTGGTTCTCCAGGGCCACATCCAGTATATACTCAACCACATCCCAGGGCAATCTGTTCCAGTAAAGTTGGGTTTTGTCGTCCTGGAAAAGAGACAAAGAGGAGGAGATATGGTGGGTCTCCAAAACACTCTAAAACAGAGTTGTGAGAAGCCCACAGCTGGCACATTCAGAGCAGAGACAATGAAGTGATTCTTCGTAGAAAGTTTGAGTATGAAATAGGTAGCTCCATGCCACAGGTTGCTGTGGATTCATGGATTTTTCCTCTCTGTGAAAAGAGAGAGAATGAAGAAATTAATGGAGAGTTACTTAAGAGAAGCTTAAGAGCTACTCATGGTACACCTAGATGTTGCAGGTTCCAGACAAAATCTTGCAATGGAGGTGAAGTATGTTGTGTTTCACCAATTTCCCCTTACATCTCTAAGAAATAAAGGGGCAGTGGTTTTGTGTACCAAATCTCATCAAATACATCATGTCCTTTGTCTATGGAAATACATTTGCCAGTGACATGGAAAGCTTTTTTGTCATTCCTTGCTAGAAAAATGGTGTATAAATGTTCAGGATGGGCACTGTGATCAACAGAGTCATTCAATAGCAACCAGTCTACAGTGGGCAGCAGGAACCAAGTGCCCCAGGACCTTTCTTCCCCAGTTTCCCTGCTCCTGCAGTGATTTTCACTCTTCCCGCTCCTCCCTTTTTCCTCTTCTGTCCCACTTTCCTCCTAAATGTGTTCACTGGTTGTCGTATCCATGTGCACTGAGTAGAAACAATAGGTCTGAGAGATACTTACTAAACAGAATAACCACATGAGCTCTGTAACTCTTTTTAAATGTCCTTAATGCTTACTTTAGAGAATTAATATATTGAGGGGGCGGGGGGGGTGTGTAATTTTTTATAATGTTTACTAATGTAGTAACTATTTGATGTTTTGTGCTGAAATCAATACAAAGGCCACAGAATCACAGTATGTCAGGGGCTGGAAGCGACCCATGCCTTCATGTGGCAAAGAAGCTTTCTGTTTTTTTGCTGCACGTCAACATATTCCCCAGAACTTTCTTCTCCATTTTATTGTTAGTTTAATTTTCAGGTCCCTGCGAATTAAAAGGAAACCATTTGGGTTTTGTAGCAGCATATGCAAGTTCTTTGAATCACTGCGATCTGACCTTCTGCAGTTTACAAGCTGTGCTGGCAAAGTCTGGTTTGCTTTCAGCCCCAGCCACTGATACACTGCATTGCCTGTGGTTACCTGTTCCTGGCTCTGAGGCCAATAAGGGTTGGGTTTTGTTGGAGCCTTTGTCCAAACTGTTGTGAAGCCATTTTGAGGGTACAGTGGCTTTCTCATCTGACAATCTCAACTGCTCCTTACACTGAAGTCATTAATACCTGTAAGAAATCTTCCCTTGCTGTTTGATTTATTTTTATAGTCTCAGTACATCTTAACACATGTGCTAACAACTACTCTAAATTAATTTTCAAATGTCTGACACTCACTACATATTGTACATATTGGCAAGGCCACACCTCAAGTATTGTGTTCAATTTCGGGCACCACAATGCAGGAGAGATGTGGAGGTGCTGGAGTGGGTCCAGAGGAGGGTAATGAAGCTGGGGAAATCCTGGAGAATAAATCTTATGAGGAGAGACTGAGGCAGCTGGGGATGGTAAGTGTGAAAATGAGGAGGCTAAGGGGAGACCTCATTGCTGACTACAACTACCTGAAGGGACATTGTGGAGAGGCTGTTGCTGGTCTCTCCTCACAGGTAGCTGGAGACAGAACAAGGGGGAATGGCCCCAAGCTGAGACTGGGGAGGTTTAGATTGGACATTAGGAAAAAGTTTTTCATGGAGAGAATGATCAGGGACTGGAATGAGCTGCACAGGGAGGTGGTGGAGTCACCCACCCTGGATGTATTTAGGGGTGGTTTGGATGTGGTGCTTGGGAATGTGGTTTAAGGTGAATCTTGTAGAATAGGATTCTAGGTTGGACTTGGTGATCCTGAGGGACTTTGCCAACCTGGATGTTTCTGTGATTCTATGATATTTAGGTTGCCTATTATTAGTTAGCTTCAGGTATGTACCTATAGTAGTCCACTATTTGCAGAGACAAGGGAGAAGATCTACTGGCAACCTCCTGGCTATGCATTTCACAGATGCAACTGGAAGGTCCACCTGGGATAAATGGGGTCCTCAGGCTGGAGTAGAATTGTAGTAATCCTGACTGGTATCAGGACAAGGGAGACCCTCAAATTGAGCATGGCTGGATAATCAGTAAGGGGTAGTGTTAGTTAACTGGCCTAAACTGAAACTTTCAAAATATTTAGTCCTCCCCATTACACAGAAAATTAATCAGAACATTAAAGCCACCTCCCAACATCATCCTTATCAAGGATCTCTGTCACTTTCTCACATACAACACAGCCTGATCCATAGGCTCCGGTGCCAACTCTGTTGATTCCTCCACCACCTTGTGTTATGCAAAATGAAATGGAAGTCACTTAGACAGCAAGGCACCTTTCCATCCTTGCCACACTGGAGAGTAACACTCCTTAGCTGCTAAAGAGAAGGATGGAGATTCATGCAATATTTTTCTGAGTACTAAATGTGGCTCTGGAAACTGTCCTATTTATTTTATCCTGCCTGGGTGGGTAGTTCCAAAAACACTTTTATGGAATATTTAATGAAGACAAGTAATAATGGGTAATATAAATTATTAGGTTAAGTGATAAGGAAACTTTGTGGAAAACATCAAGAAGTTGACTTGGAAACTGTTCCTGTGTTCCCCATTAAGAGAAATCTGACCAGCTTAACAAGATTTTATCTTCCCAGCTCAAATCTGGGATTAGATATTGAGGATAGTGATCCATTATATTCTCTAAAGAAATGGTAGAGGTATGAGCAGCTGAGAAAAACTGATGGAGGAAGACAAGTGCATTTGGCTCCACAAGAGCTGGTGACAACCCTCACCTGTAAATGAAATGCATCAGCTGAGTGGAACTTCTCAGGAATACCCAAATAGAAAAATAAATGTGGCTAGAGGGTAAGGGTATAGAGCGTCCTGCTTCACCCATGGCCTCTGCTTGCCTTGCACCTTTGAGCAAATTCAAGCTTCTTTGTTTTAAGGAGGCATCTGTGGGTTACTTAAGGCTTTCTGGAGAAGTAACTTGAACTCTAAAAGGAATATTTTACTGTCTTTTGCATCCACAAGAGTAAAATCTCTGCCTTCCTTCAGGAATACTATGTCAACCCTGGTGTTCTGGCCTGTAGTCCTGATGCAACAACAGTTGTAGTTTAAGTCCTGAGCAGATGCCTCTTCTAATTTCATGACGTTTGCATGAAAACCAGTTTGAGACAAGGATGGTTCCAGAGCCACGTCAAATTATTCCAGTCATCATCTCCTGACAGTCTTCTTGTTTGACATAATGCTTTAAAGAGGAAGCTAAAAATGCAAATATTGCCTTGTTGAAAATCTTGACATAAGACCTCATATCATGATGATGAGGTCTTGCTATATCAGTTCACCAGAATCACAGAACACAGAACCATAGAGGTTGGAAAAGACCTCCAGAGATCATCAGATCCTACCTTTCCTGCCAATCAGGATCATCCAGGGTAGTCTGAACAGGAATGTATCCAGGTGGTCTTCAAAGTCTCCAGAGAAGGAGACTCCACAACCTCTCTGGACAGCCCGCTCCAGGGCTCTGTCACCCTCACTGTAAAAAAGTTTCTCCTTATGTTGAGGTCAAACCTTCTATGTTCCAGTTTGTGTCCATTGCTCCTTGTCATATTGCTGCTGACTACCAAAAAGAGCTTGGCCCTCTCCACTTGACACCCATCCCTCAGATATTGATAGACATTGATCAGATCTCTCTCAGCCTTCTCTCCAGACTAAACAGCTCCAGAGTTCTCGGTCTCTCTCCATAGGGGAGATGCTCAAGTGCCACAGTCATGCTTGTGGCTCTCTGCTGGACTCTTTCCAGCAGGTCCTTGTCTCTTTTGAACTGGGGAACCCAAAACTGGACTCAATATTCCAGGTGTGGTCTCACCAGGGCAGAGCAGAAGAGGAGAAGAACCTCCCTAGCTCTGCTAGCCACACTCTATTTGATGCACCCAAGGATGCCATTGGCTCTCTTGGCCACAAGGGCACATTGCTGATCCATGCAGAACTTGCTACCCACCAGGACTCCAAGAACTTTGGTCCCTATGTCTCTCTGATATGCTTTTTGAGTGTGTGCTCACTAACACCTGAAATGTTCAGGTATGTCTGAAAATATGACATCAAAATTAACTTGCAGTACATAAGAAGGGACAGGAAGGAAAGATGCTGTTTCTAGATTAGCTAAGAGGCTGCAGAATTAGTTACTTGATCTGCTTTGGCAGGCTGTTGGGGCAGAAGAGCCATAGACCTTTTTAATTATTTCTTTGCTTAGCAGGATAAACTTCAAGGCCTGGGCATGATGTAGCACTGCACATATCCCCTATGTGCCAGGCTGTCAACAAGTACTGAAAAGCTGGCACTTGTGTAGATGAGCTAAGTGCACCATTACCCTTGTGACGCAGACAGTTTCCTTTGTCCTCAGAAAAAAGAAACAATCCTGGATCTTCATGGCCTGCCCGTATAAACCTAGAGGTAGAGAGCAAGGCTGTTTTCTGGTGCAGAAAGCAATTTGGGCTTCTCTGGTGATGGGCCTGGAACTGACAAAAGAAATCTTTGGGTGGCTAAACTTAAGATTTGTACTGAAAAGTGATGTAAAGCAGTGTAACACTTAAAAATCTGTGTTCCCAGAAATGCTCCTGCCCTGTCGGTACATACAAAGATGTAGAGCCTCTTTCCCCAGTCTCCCTTCCTGCTCTTTATAGCTAGGTGGACCAAAGCATTGTCAGCATCAGAGGGGATTCTGCCCCTTGGCTCTGCTCAGACCTCATCTCCAGTTCTGGCATCCCCAGCAGAAGGACAAAGAACTGCTGGAGTGAGTCCAGAGGAGGCCACAAAGATGATCCAAGGGCTGGAGCAGCTCTGCTGTGAGGACAGGCTGAGGGAGCTGGGGGTGTTCAGCCTGGAGAGGAGAAGGCTCCAGGCAGATCTCAGAGCTGACTGCCAGTGCCTGAAGGGATCCTGCAGGAAGGCTGCAGAGGGACTTTTCCTGAGGGTGTGGAAAGACAGGCCAAGGGGAAATGGTTTGTGAGACTCTGGAAGAGACTTCCCAGGAATACTGTGGCTGCCTCCTCCCTGGGTGTGTTGAAGGCCAGGCTGGATGAGACCTTGAGCACCTGAGTCTAGTTGAGAGGTGTCCCTGCCCATGGCAGGGGGGCTGGAGCCAATGATCTCTGAGGTCCCTTCCAACCTGCGACATTCTGTGCCTGCATGATCGACTGTCCTGACTCTTTGTGAAGTTTGTGTTTCCATGAGCACTCTGAAAAGCTGTTTTGTGCCTTCCCTGCCAGTGCCCTTACAACTCTTCCCTTCCATAGAGGTTTTGCATTTATTTACAAGGCAACTGAAAATACTTCTAGTGCTGCTCCTCCCTTAAGTCTCCTGTTTCTGGAGAGGTCCTGTCATCACCATCACACACTACCCAGCTGAGCAAAGGCCTGACTGCACAGGGTGAACCTTCAGCCATTCCTCAAACCCCCAAGTCTTCCATAACGCACTTTGCTTTTCTGCTCTCCTCCACTCTTTGCACAGTTCTTCAGATGCTAGCATGTGTAGAAAGCTATCACCTGACTTCTTCCATGTGTGAAGATGTTGTAAGGAGATAGATAATCCCTTCAGAGCAATGGCCAGAAAGTTCTACTAACACCTCATAATGTCACAATGAAAATAGGTTTGGGTTTTTTTTCCATTTTGCTGCTTAGATCCATCTGTCTGAAGATTTTCTTTTCCTTTGGAGGGTTGTGTTTGTATCTGCACATTTTTTTATTTGTTTTAAGGCACAGATCTACTCCTTTTCCACTTTATTGCACAACTATAGCACTGGAATCTGATGGAAAGGAGCACATTTCACTCTGGAGAGCAAGACCTCTGAATTCTGATAGCCTTTAGGCACTCAGAGAGGATGATTGCTTGCTGGGTGTGCTTTTCCAAGGTCTTTTTACAGAGGTCTTGCAGGCAGTAGCTAGCCAGAGGGAGCATCACAATCACAAAATCCCAGAATGGTATTGTCTGGAAGTCACCCCAAGAGATCATCCATTCCAACCCCCCTGCTCAAGCAGGGTCACCACAGCAGCTTGACCAGGATCACAATGCCCAGGTGGGTTTGGAATTTCTCCAGGGAAGGAGACTCCACAACCTCTCTGGGCAGCCTGCTCCAGGGCTCTGCACCCTCACAGTAAAGAAGTTTCTCCTCCTGTTCAGATGGAATCTCCTGGGTTCCAGTTTTGCCCTTTGCACGTTGTTCTATCACTGGGCATGAGTGAAAAGAGTCTGACCCCATCCTCTTTGCCCCCACAGGTCCTTTAGCTCATGCTGCACACACTCTTCACCCCAGGAGAGCATTGGTTTTCTTGGCCACAAGAACACATTGCTGGCTCATGATTAACTTGTTGACCACCATGACTCCCAAGTTTTCTACTTTCTTCCTGATTCTTGAAACTCTATGTGTAGCAAATTGCGGAGCTATTGTCATGGATCCAGCTCAGGCACTTCAATGACCATCTCTGAGGGAGATTTTATTGCTCGTCTCTCTGTAAGAATAGTGATAACTGCTGTCCTATTCCACAACCAACCAAAGAATTTGCTTCTTTCAGCACGTGAATTTAAGGAAACAGTACCACTGAACGTGGTTTATAGCTTAGAGCTACATTTCAGTATCTGAAGGGGACCTACAGGAAGGCTGGGGAAGGACTGTTTAGAAGGGCTTGGAGTGACAGGACAAGGGGCAGTGGTTTGAAACTGAAGCAGGGCAGAGTTGGGTTGGGCCTCAGGAGGAAATTCTGCACAATGAAGGCTGTGAGACATTGGAATTAGTTGAGGTCCCATCCCTGGAGACATTTAAGATCAGGCTGGATGTGTCCCTGGGCAGCCTGCTCTAGTTGGAAGTGTCCCTGCTGAGTGCCCAGAGGTTGGACAAGATGAGCTTTGAGGGTCCCTTCTAACCCAATGCAAGCTGTGAATCTGTGAATCCCTGAAGCACAGTACGGTGTGGTATATAATTAAACTTAATCACTACATGAAACAACAAAGTAAGCATTTCTGGTTCTTCTATTTAGAATGCATGCAGTGGAACTGAGAAAAGGACAGAGCAGAGCAAGAGAAATTAGAGTTATGGAAATGCTTCCACACATTAAAAAATATAGATAAATTGAGGGCACTGACTCATGGAGAAAATGTATATATATTATACAGTGCAATACAACACAATGACATCAAATGAAATAACATAAAAATAATAAAATAACATAAACATAATAAAATAATGAAGAACAGTTAAGGGAGCAACAAATACAACTCTACAAAATCCTTAACCACCCTGGAGAAGGCACACAGAGAGTTATTGATCCCTGTGTTTTCTCATATGACTTTGTGGGCTATCAGCTGAAAGAGGCAGCTGGAAAGTTCCAAATGAACCAAAGGAGATCTTTCTTTGGAGAAGGCAGAGATATGAGAGTAGAGAGGCCTTTGGTTTGAACCGTTACAGAATCACAGAATGCACTGATTTGGAAGACACCTTTAAGGGTCACCTAGTCCAAGCCCCTGCACTCAGCATGGACATGCCTAACTAGATCATATTGCTAAGAACTCCATCAAGCCTGCCTTCAAATGTGTCCAGGGATGGGGCCTCCAGCACCTTCCTGGGCAACCTGTTCCCATCTTCATTGTAAAGAACTCATTCCTAATGTCCAGCCTCAGTTATGGCTCCTGTTCTGTGTGTTGTTCCAGGAGTTCCCAGGCCACAACAGGAACAGCAACTCTACTTTAAGTGATGTCACAGGTGATGCCTCTGTAGACAGAAGTATGGGAACAGTAGTACAGGAGTGTAAAAGCTGGGCTGAGAACAACAGCACTAGGATCATCAAGCCCAGAAGTCTCTGCTGTACTGCAAGGATTCAGTTGCTCGCTATGCATTTGATCTCTGCTTTGGATTATAAATTAAACTGAAATTTAAACAAAAATTGTGGCCAGAGTCCTTTAACCACACTGATGGATGTCACAGGGCTTCCTTTGAGCCACATGGCACAAAGCAGAAGGGTTGTGCTATTTTTGATTGAACACAGAATTAGTTTTCAAACTCCCTTTCTACAACCATTCATGTTTCATTTGTGGCTTGGCTCCTCCATAATTTCTTTGTTCATTAAGCTTCTAGTTGCTTCTGTTGAAAACAGAGATGCTTTTAAGTGAACTGTTTTAAGGAGGTTTAGAATCTTTTCTGGAAAGAATTTCAAAAAATGATGACTACTCCCTTGGTTTATAGCCTTGTATCATACATGTAAAAGTGGAAAATAATGCTTTTAATAGTAGAATTCATGGATTAATGTTTGGGGCTTTTTTTCTGACTTTGGTCTTAACTTTACACTATGTGGAGTGCTGATCTGCTCTGGAAATCATAAAATTATTATAGGATCATAAAACCATAGAACCATGGAAACAGAACAATCAAATAACAGAATCATAGGAACACAGAGTCATAGAATCATTGAACCATGAAATCATGGAAACATGGAACCACAGAATCATGGAAGCATAGTCATAGAACCACAGAATCATAAAATCATAGAAACACATTGCACTGGTTTGAACTAATTGGAGGATTTTAATGAGAAATTAGATTATAGGCTGAGAAAGGAAAACTAAATTATGTCTATTCCACTCATAGGTTTACTGGAAATGTATAAGAATTAGAACTATAACATAGCTAAGAGAGAGATGTTTGAGCCATTGGGGCTGATGCATCTCTCTCTCTCCCTGCCTTCTAGCTGGATATGTGTAATTCCACTAACCAGTTTCCTACTTCTTATAAACCTTGACCGATCTTCCTTGTTTGCCTGGTATGTAAGACAGATACTAGGATAAGACTCGGTAGTGGGGGGAAGGTGGTAGGGTGATTGGGAACCCCTCTTGGGGATTCTGATCTCTGGGAGGGGTGTGGTGTTTCTGTATTGCCTTTTTGACTGTATATATCTGTAAATATCTGTGATATATTGCAAATATTTGCTTATATATTGTACAAAGCTATAATATAAAGCTTAATAAATTAACTTCCAGCCAACTGAGTTTTAGCCTGGGTTATTTCAAAGGTGGGGGGGAGGGGGGGTGGGTAGGGATACTGCCAATACTGCCAAACCACCACACATAGAATCACAGAAACATGGAATCATAGAACTATGGAATCACAGAGTCACAGAACCATAGAATCATAGAAACATGGAATCCTAGAATCAGAGAGCTATGACATCCTAGAATCACACAACCATGGAATCATAGAACCATAGGACCATGGAAGCACAGAATCACAGATCCATAGAATTCTAAAATCATAGAAACACAGAACCATAGAATCATAAAATCATAGAAACAGAGAACCATATAATCATAAAATCATAGAAACATAGAACCATAGAATCATAAAATCATAGAAACATTGAACAACAGAATCATACAAACATGGAACCATAGAATCATAGAACAATGAAATCCTGGAGTCATAGAACCATGGAAACAGAGTAAAAAAAATATAGAATCATAAAATGGTTTGGGTTGGAAGGGATCTCAAAGACCTAGTTCCCAACTCTCTTGCCATGGGCAGGGACACCTCCCTCTAGACCAGGTTGTTCAGGTGTCAATTTTCAGCTCAGATTAATTATTTAGAAAGAAAATACAAAACTGACATTTAGAAAACGGGAGATGAAATAGCAGCCTTGATAAACACAGCAAGAGGATTTAGAGCAGAGGATGGTAGTAGCAATATGCAGAGTAATTGCTAGTAGATACAAAATAAAGACAGTGTGATCAAATTAATTAAGGCATGATTTAGATTTTCAGAATTCATTACAGTTTCTTTTAATGGTGTTAGCAGTCAGTGCAGTGTGCTATTATGAGTTTAAATTTATTAGTACTTTAAAATAGATACATATAGCAAATAGCTATGTTAATCAAAGGAAATCAGGCTACATTCATGTTCTTTAAATGGTAAGGGAAAAAGTACAACATTTATAAACACCTTTCTTCTTGGTACATGTTTAAATAGATTATCTATTCTTTGACTAGTAAAATGTTTAAGATTGACAAAATAGTCACAGTCTACAACCTACATAGTAAAAGGCTTTGATTACAGTAAAATTACACAAAAATGTGTCATTAAAAGGCATTGGACAGACATAAAACCTAACCTTTTGAGCTGAAGAATACTTAATATTCTCTTCATGATCATGCGAGGGGAAATTCTTTGCTACGGAATAGCTATTTTCCTGTTAAGCAGGCTATTTCATCAATGATTTATTCCTGAGATGTAATAGGTCGTTTAAAATGGTGGTTTTAAAGTTAGGCTTTTTTTTCTTTTTCTTTTTCTTTTTTTTTTTTTTCTTTTTAAAAAAAATGTTTTATTTTCTCACAGGCAGTTGGTAATTATCATGGTCCTGCAGTTTCTCTGGAATGCTGTGGAGGGTCAAATGCCAATGGAACCTTGCTTTATAGGGTAATTAAGACAGTAGACACGTGGTTATTAAATACATCGTGATAAACTGAACTGGAATGCTGTGAAATAGCCAAAATCGTAAATAAAATGTGGGTATTGCAGTGAAAAGAAGAAGAAAGAGAGAAAAAGTGAGAGGAAGAGAGAAAGAAGGAAGGCAGGAA
>VWZI01001223.1:76307-90803 GCA_013396835.1 Psilopogon haemacephalus
AGAATAGGATAAATTGGGAGCTGCTCTAATGAGCGAAACTGGATAGCACAACACAGCGAAGTGGTGCTGCTACTTCTGGTAATCTTTTCATATGATGCCTCTTCCTTTTCTTATTAGTGTGCTAAAACGCCTTGGCAAAATTTGATATTGATAATTTCTCATGTAAATAGTAAACAATCCCACACTATTAATGTGCCCTTGCTTAGGAAACCTTATAGCCTAAGTAATTGAGCAGGTTCTCATGTCAGCATTTCAGGCTACCTTCATCACAATCTTCCATGCCATGGAATATGCTTACTCCATACGTTTGCGTTTTACAGAGATTTCTAATGATCTCTGACTTTTAGATAAACTCTTTGTGACAGATTTCTTGGTCAGCTTTGGTCAGAACAGATACTTGGCTTTGTCCCTTAGATAATGATGTATGCTTACTCAGATGCTTTGCCCAGGAGGCCGAAGCTTCTTCATGACAACCTACAACAGCTTCACATATGCAGGCTGTTTTTATTCCTGTGTTTTAAACATCAATGTTCAGTTTGATTGTACAGTGAAGCTCAGGATCACCAAACCAGCAGCTCTTCCACGCCTATGACAAAGCATTAACTAGAATCTCTCTGCCCTTATACTGTGCCCTGCTGAGGCCACGTCTGGAATATTGTGTCCAGTTCTGGGCCCCTCACTTTAAGAAGCACCTCAGGGAACTGTGTGAAAGAGTCCATTGCAGAGCCCCCAAACTGCTGCTGGCACTGGAATATATCTCCTGTGAGGCCAGGCTGAGGGAACTGGGGCGGGGAGCTTGGAGCAGAGGAGCCTGAGGGCTGTCTTCATTGCATTGTTAAAGATGTGCAGGCCAGTGTCAGGATGCAGCCACGCTCTGCTCAGGGATGGCCAAGGACAGGACCAGGGGCACTGGGTGCCAGCTGGAGCAGGCACCTCGTGAGGGTGATGGAGGCCTGGAACAGGCTGCCCAGAGAGGTTGTGGAGTCTTCCTTCTCTGGAGACTTTCCAAACGCCCTGGGTGTGTTCTGTGTGAACTGCCCTGAGCGATCCTGCTTTGGCGGGGGCGGGGTTGGACTGGATGATCTCTGGAGGTCTCTTCCAACTTCTAACATTCAGTGATTTTGTGGCTTTCTATTGAAGGAGAACATGCTTAAAACATGTATATCAAGAGCAATTTTTTCCTTGTTTAAATTATCTCATCGGAAAGAAATGTCACACACAAAGAGTATGTGCCTGTGGCTTATGAGCAGATTCTCTGGTGTCATGCTGGCTGATTTTTAAGGAAAACTGAAATGCCTCTCAGTTAATCTGCATTATATTGTGCAGCCCAGTGTTGATGTCTCATCACTGTGGTGAAATGACTGTTTATTAAAGGTCAGCAATAGCACTCAGAGCCCCACAATGGACTGAAACGCAGGAGAAGATGAGTAATTTGGAACCTTAATAAACCTTAATAAAGATTTTTTCTTTCTTTGTGTTTAGCCTTGGAAAAAAAAAAAACAACAAAAAAACAACTGGCAGATTTCAACTCCTGGCAGATACAACTTCTCAAGGGCCTTTTCTCTGCACACCTCGCTGCCTGCCAGAGGCTCATTGTTAGCACTTAGTAACCGCAGTAATACAGGGTGGCTGTTTATTGTATATATTGACAAGTGCCTTTTGTTTTCCTTTTTTTTTTTTCACCTTTTCTCTAGGTCTTGATGACTATTCCAGCCTTTCTAACTTCCTTTCCTTCATTTGATGAAGGCATTTCAATGTTTGTCCCTATCCTGAGACAGAATTGCAAAAGAGAAGTCCTTTTTTTTTTTTTTTTTTTTAATCTTCCTGAGCTTCTGGACAGATAATTTGTACCTACTGTGTGCAGCCTGAGTGTCTGAAGTACACATTAAAAGAATACATGGTTACACTCTGGTTCCACATATGGCAAATGTGTCGCCCTGATATTGGCGTACCCTGACAGATTAACTAATACATATTCCTATAAGTTTGCAAATAAAACCTGCCAAAAGTCCTCTTATAAACGAGGAAAGATTTTTAGGCTGTGGTTTGGGGTTGTTGGCTTTTTCCCTTAAAACCCTGGAGGAGGTGTTTTGGTGTTATGACATTAAGAAGAGCTGTCTAGGATTGTTAGCAAGGGAGTTTTAAACTCAAGAACTACTTTGGCACAGTGATGAGCATCCACATCTTTCCATATTTTCAGCATCTATGAAAATGTGGCCTTCAGTTTGCTGGCTGATTTTGGGGGTAGGGGGGCAAAGGCAATGTCATTATTTTGGGGTGTTCTTTTTATTCTCCTTTAATCTCTGAATTGAGATCGATCTGAAACAGATTTGAAATATTGGAGAAAATAAAGAAAAAATTTAAATAACAGGTCCAATATTTATTATATATTTAATTCCTGTTGCTGCTAATAGTAGCTGGATACCTCAAATACCTAAAACTTAATATCAATGGCAATTGGATGCTTAAAATACCTAAAACTTAATATTAATAGCAATTGGATTCCTAAAGTACCCAAAACCTAATGGCAATTAGATGTCTAAAACTTTTAATTATTGGCAATTAAGTACTCAAGAGTTAATTATGTTGATACTCTTCCTTATTTGACACAATCTCAGAACTTCTATGTTCTAAGGTGAATCCTGCTGCTAACTCAAGCCCCCAGTTTGTTGATGCTTTTTCTTAGGGCTACAAATATTAGAAAGTGAGAGGTTCCAAAAGGATTTTCTGCATCATAAAATGCAGAGCTGAGCTGGAATGAAGATGCGAAGCCTGCCATGGAAGTTGGGAGGAGATGTTGTGCTGGTACCTTAGCTGTCACTCCAGGTATTTAAGTGAAGTAAGGCAATGGATGTATAGAACAGGGGTCAGCATGGCAGGGTTTCTGAAGAATTCAGAGAAGCTGTCTGGAGACTGCTAGTGTGTGACATGGAGGAAGAAAGAGAAAGATGAGCACTGAATTCCCTAAAGCTGTTCCCCTGAATGTGTTCCATAATAAATTTTAGATGTGTGTCACGGTGGGGTGGAGGGGTCAGATTTACTAATAATTTGCATTAACATTTGTAATATCTATCTTTTATGAGCGTGCAGAGGTTGGGAAATTGATATTCTTAACGGATAAATGCAGGCTGATTTTTTTTTTTTTTTTTTCTGGAGATGCCATTCTCTGTTATTCCATATCTGCATCTTTTTGAGATGAAATGAAGAGGTTGTTGTATCCTTCTTGCTCCTTTCTTTACCTGATTGCTCAGCAGACAAACTGCTGTAATCTGCCACAGCATCAGCAGCTGAATGGGGGAGAGGCTGTTTTCCCCACAGAATCTGGACAATAACTCTGGCCAGAAGGAAAATGGGCTAGCAGAAGGATCTGATGAGAGGATGCCTTTCCTCCAATGACCCAGCTGGCTTGCCCGTGACAAAGCTTTTACAGGACATAACATAAATGAAATAAGAAGAATGAAAGCATTAAACAATGGAGCCGAGGAGAGATGAAAAAGAGGAACCTAAAGGAAGGCAGAGTATCTCAGAAGCAGCAAAAGGCAATCTTGCCCATGTGATTGTTCCAGCCTTCACAAAGGGGATTGTTTTCCTAGCTGGGAGCTGCTGGGAAGGATTAGCAGCTTTCCAGGGCAGACAGCACCCCTGCAATCCCAGCTTGAAGTATCTCAGGTGTGAAGTGGGGGCTTGGGGAGAGGGCAACAGTACAGGCTCAGTTGGCCAGTAGTGCCCTTGGCTGACATCGTAGTTTATTTGTGAGCTTATTAAGCCTGGCCAGCCCTTTGGGAGCACTCTTGGCAAAGGTCACAAAAGACAAGATTTTGCATAATGAATACATTAGAATCTTTTTGTTAGTGCATGGGGAGTAAGAGGATAATGGCAATGAAGCTTTGGAGTACAGGAAAGGAAGTAAAAGGAAATTAGTCCCTGAGGTAGCAAATATGATCACCATGTGGACTTGGGTTTGTGCTTTAGCAAGTGAGCCCTGAGAGGCAAAAAAAAAAAAAAAAAAAAAAAAAAAAAAAACAANCATGCATGCTGCCTTTTATTTAGATCCACAGCTACCTCACTGAGCAGCACACCACAAAGGGCAAGAGTGCCACTCTTCTCCACGATGAGACATTTCGATGGGAGGATCCCAGACAGGGAATAGGAAAGGATGGATAATGCTGTATGCACTTTGAAGAAGATTTCAGGAGAAGGGCAAGAAGAAAAAGAAAAGAGAAAGGATGTCATGTCAGCATGTAGACTATAAATTGCATTTAGTTATCATAAGTTCATGCTGAAAATAAAGTTAACATTATCGGATGGTGACCACGAGTCTCCTATGGGATTGATGTTATAATACAGCAGATAGGACCCAGATGCCCCTTTGCTGGTGCTTTATTAAAGACCCAAATTGGGTGGCAAGGATAAGCAAGTTTAGGCATACATGTGAAGGTGGCAGGGTCTCGCAACTCAATAACCTGGGGATTCAAAAGACTCAAGGCTGATCAAAGATAGAAACAGCAGCTATGGGGGTCAGTTCAAGGTGCTATGAAGAAAAGCGAATCCCAGTGGAAGCAGATAAAATGCTACTCTGGTTGCTAAGGTGCCTTAATCTGATGGAAGCTGTGTCCATTTTTTTTTAAGGATTTGTCATTCTTTACAATGGTCCTACAGTCCAAATATGCAATCTGGAGGAAAGTTGGAGGAGGGCTTAGGAACTGTAGTAGATGGTCCATCAGAGCACATCAGTTCTCTCTTCTGGCGACTCTGGGCTGGAGGACAAATCAGTGAATATGTCAGTCTGCCAGGATGTCTTTCAATCAGTCTATCAAGATCTTTAAGGCTCCTGATAACGGTACCCTTTTGGCAAAGCCCAATATAGCAACTGCTATCTTTTTTTCACTTGTCAGTACGTCATTTAGAAAAGCAAATCCACATTTCTTTTCAGTTCAAAAGAACGCTCTCTAAGGAAAATGGATTGAGCTTTGCAGTGTGCTCATGATGGCCACAGGTTCATAGAATGGTGTATGCTGAAAGGCACCTGAAAGATCACCCAGTTCAGACACCCTTGCCATAGGCAGGGACAGCTCCCACTAGACCAGGTTGCTCGAGGCCTCAGTTCTATAATTCAATGTGTACCAGCACCTCCATATCCAAAGAGAAAAGATGAAGGGACTTAAAAGGACAACAAGCACCCGCATAGTCCTAGTTGTGTCTCCTGGGACACCCAGGCTGAGCAGAGCCACCATCGGTGGTGAAGCCCAAAGAGATAGTTACAGAAATGGCCTTGATGGGTCATGTGGGGCTTTGTCACCCTCCAGATAATTTTAGCTGGTGACTGCCCCATCCCCATAAGCATCAGGAAGCAGCTGGAAAATCCTGCTGTGGTGGGTGGGCTTGGGTATGAAGCTGCTCTGGGTGACTGCAGATTCCCCAACACTGCTCATCCCCAAATTAAGGATTTTAAGCTTGATTAAACACCTATGGTCCCAGCTGGTGCAAAAACAGTGATAAAATTGGGTGATGAAGAGCCTAGAGAACAAATCTTATGAAGAGCAGCTGAGGGGGCTGGGGTTGTTCAGCCTAGAGAAGAAGAGGCTGGAGAGAGTGCTCATTGCTCTCTAGGGCTCCCTTGAAAGGCTGGACTGAGGTGGGGGTTGGGATCTTTAGCTAGTGGTAGAATGCTAGGAAATGGTCTCAAGCTGCACCGGGGAGGCTTAGGTTGGACATTAGGAAAATTTTCTTTGCTGCAAGAGTGGTTGGGGATTGGAAGAGGCTGTCCAGGGAGGAGTCTCCATCCCTGGAGGCATTTAAGAGCCATGTAGACATGGAGTTTGGGGATACAACTTAGTGATGGACTTGGCAGAGCAGGGATAATCATTGGACTTGGTGATCTTGAAGGACTTTTGTGACCTAAATCATTCTAGGATTCTGTGTTTCAAAGTGTGTAAACAGTTGAAAAGGGCCACAATACTTAGTCCATTAATGATAATTCTGCATCCTCAGAAATTGCTTGCACTTACTTGCTTTGGAATGTTCTTTCTATGGAAAATGTTGGAGTTACACAGTAGAATTCTACCTCACATCACCTTCCCTCTTTTTGTTATTCCCTGCTTCTATCTCAGCAGATGGTGCAGCTGCTAACCAGCTTCTGCCTCCTAAGGGAAAGCTCACAAGCATTTCAGTATTCATGGATTTATTCTGTGAATTGAGGTCTCTGTGTAACATCTTGAACACCCCTCCTTGGAGAGGTGGATGAGGCCTTGAGAGACCTGGTCTAGTGGGAGGTGCCCCTGTCAATGGCAGGGGAGTTGGAACTAAATGATCTCTAAGCTCCCTTCCAACCCAAACCATTCTATGAATCTTCACAGGTATGAAAGGACTGGCTTGAGAGGAGCCTTGAGGAGAGGGACTTGGGGTGCCAGCAGTGTGCTCTTGTAGCGCAGAGAGCAACCAGAGCCTGGGCTACATCAGAAGAAGTGTGGACAGCAGGGTGAGGGAAGTGATCCTCCTCCATGCCAATACAGGGTCTCCCCCTCTACTGGTAAGACCCCACCTGGAGTACTACATCCAGTTCTGGAGACCCTGTTACAAGATGTGCTGGAGTGTGTCCAGAGAAGGGCCACAAGAATTATCAGAGGGCTGCAGCACCTCTGCCATGAGGAGAGACTGAAGGAGTTGGAGCTGTTCAGTCTAGAGAGGAGAAGGCTCTGAGGTGACCTTATTGTGGCCTTGTAGTATCTGAAGGGGACTACAAGAAAGCTGGGGAGGGACTTTTTAGGATGTCAGGTAGTGATAGGACTGGAAGAAATAGAACAAAGCTAGAAATGGGTAGACTCAGACTGGATATTAGGAAAAAGTTCTTCAGCATGAGGGTGGTGAGATCCTGAAATGGGTTGCCCAGGGAGATGGTCAAGGCCCTGTTCCTGGAGGTGTTTAAGGCCAGGCTGGATAAGGCTCTAGACAGCCTGATCAAGTGTGAGGTGTTCCTGCCCATGGCAGGGATGATCCTTGTGGTTCCTTCCAACCCTTACTGATTCTGTGATTCTATGACACCACGGACATTTCTGTTTGGATAAGTATTGCAGGAACAGTTCACATGCTACAGAACTATTTTCAGCTGGCAGGTAAGGGGAACACATTTCTCTACAACCTGAGCAATAGCTGTGCTTTATTCTGTCCCAAGGAATGCTTCCAATTCCTGCCATTGTCCCAAGCATAAGTCTAGTGTCTGGTTTCAGACCATTGATAGCACAATGCAAATGTGTCAGAGTGCAATGCAGAAGAGAGCAGAACTTGTTAAACAAATTATGTCAAAAAAGAGTTAGTCAGTGGTAAATCATCATCAAATGGGAGGGATTTGAGGAGGCTCCTCAGGGATCAACATTAAACTCGGCGTAACTCAACTTTTTCACCCATGAGTTGAAATGCAAGTATAAATCATTCTGAGGAAATTTGTGGGTGGCAGAAAGACTGCAGAATCAGTAAATAATGATGAGAACAACAGAGCCATGCATTGCACTTCTGATTGTTGCTAAAATGAGGTTGTTCAGGGGAAAAAGAAAAAAACAAAGTTAAACAAAAAGTAGAAAAGCCCAACAGCAGTGTTCTAACTTGGTCAAACACAAAAGCATGCATAGAAGAAAAACATCTGGGCCACTCTAGCAAGGCTAGGCATCTCTGCCTGAGTTACACATAAACTGAGGAAGGTCCAAGTACCTTGGTGGAGAGGTAAACACAGGCACACTCCCAACAAGCAGCCATTAGAATCCTATAAATAAGCACTGATACACAAGATTTGGAGTTCAGTATCTTTATCTGGCAATAATGGGACATATTAAATAGACACTGTCCATTGGAACAATGGCTGCAAACTAGAGCAGAACAGATACAGATTGGATGTTAGGAACAAGTTCTTTACTATGAGGGTTGTGCAATGCTGCAATAGGTAGCCCAGGGAGGTGGTTGGGGCTCATCCCTGGAGATATTAAAGGTGAGGCTGGACAGGGCTCTGGGCAACCTGGTTTAATGGAGGACGTCCCTGCTGACTGCAGGGAGATTGGACTGGATGAGCCTTGGAAGTCCCTTCCAACCCAGATTATTCCATGATTCTTTAACTCTGTGATTCATCATAGTGACAGGACAAAGGGCAATAGTTTGAAGCTTGAGAAGGGGAGATTTGGACTGGAGATTAGGAAGAAATTCTTTCCAGTGAGGGTGGGGAGACACTGGAACAGGTTTCCTAGCAAGTTGTGGATGCCCCCTCCCTGGAGATGTTTAAGGCCAGGTTCGATGAGATCTTGAGCTACCTGGGCTGGTGGCAAGTGTCCCTGCCTAATATGGGTTGGAACTAGAAGATCTTTGAGGTCCCTTCCAACCCAAACCATTCTGTGAATCTGTGGTTTCTGTTTTAAAGCATTTTAGCTTGTTGTTTCTTTGTTTGTGTGCTTTCAAATCTGGAGATGTTGTAGGAGAAAAAAAAAGTCACAAAATTATTTAAGGTTAGTTAAAATGCCTACAAGGAGAGACATTAAGAGCTTGATTTGTTCAGTCTATCAAAAAGAAGATTGAGTGCTGACTTGACTGAGAGGTAACTGTGAAAGTGTTAAGTGCCCTCACAACAAGAAAACAGAGTACCAAAGTGCTCTTTAATCGGGGGTGGGGGGGGAAAGGATAACAAGAAGTAATGGCTGGAAGATGAACTAAGCCACATGTTAACCATAAGTGGTTAACCACTGGAACAAGTTATAAAACAGTTTGATCACTTCCCTATCTTTTAATGTCTAGAGATTAAGAGTGATTCTCTTTCTGGAAGTGATGATAGAATCAGAATGGTAGGGGTTGGAAGGAACCTCTGGAGATCATCAGGTCCAACTGCTCCTACCAAAGCAGGATCACCTAGAGCAGGTCACACAAGAATGTGTCCAGACAGGTCTGAAATGTCTCCAGAGAAGACTCCACAACCTTTCTCTTTTCCCCTTTCTCTTTCACCCTCCCTGCAAGCAGCACCTGCTCCACACAATCACAGAATGGAGTTGGAAGAAACCTCACATGAGTTCCTGGGGTTCAAAGAGCCCCAAGTGCCAATTATTGCCAGTTGACACCATTAATTGCCATGGGGGAAGCTTCCCTCCAGCACTGCTGGTCTTCTCCTAAGCAGGGAGTAGCTGTGCTGCTGCCAGAGAGTGAGGGTTTTGTTTCTGCTTGCTCTGTAACTCATGTCTGTGCATCCTTCAAAATGCCACTTTAGGCTTCTTTTGCAGGTAGGGTGAGCTCCAAGAAGCGGTAAGCCTTCTGTGGGTGAAAACCAACTGGTGGGGTGTCAAGAGCTGCCACATGTGGGGTGTCAAACTGCCCACATCTGCATGGAAACCTGCAGAGAGAAGTAGCTGCAGTGTTCAAGGTTAGGATTTATCTCCCCAGCACAGGTGCTTTACCCTAAGACAAGTTATTGGCCTCGAAACAGAACAATGGATAAAAAGTGAAGATACAGAATAGTGTTGACCTCTGTGAAAAAACAAAACCCCTGAGCAGTAACCACATGGTGCCTCTCTCAGTAATATTTTTTTCCATATAAGGCCAACCCTTGGACTGCTTTCGCCTGAGGTGATCTGCATTTTCCAGACAGTTTTAAGCAAATGTCCTTGAAGGATGTGTTCTGGAACAGACATATGAGAAATTAAAACAGGAACATGATGACAAGAGGTTTTAAATTATGATAGTGTTAGTAGTAGGCTGCTTGTAACAGGTGAGCAGAGAAAGTGTCATCACTTAGTTTGTTGCCTGAGCAAGTAAGTTTGTACCAGGATTAGTTTTGTTTGAATAAAACCCTCAACCTGCTTCTGTATTTTCTTGTATTTTCTGTGATCTCCCTCTAAGACAGGTGTGACAGGCTCAACAGTGTGGCCTCACAGTATCATATTCACCAATAATAGAGTAAAGTATTCCAGGGTGAATGATAAACAATTGGGGATCATCTTCCACAACTAATCAGAACTCTCTTTCCATTTGGGACTGGAAGAAAAACCAAACACAAACATGAAATCTAAACTGTAGAAATACAAAATGTCTTGATGCATATGAAGAAAGCATTGCCTAAATGCTGGAAGGTGTCCAGAGAAGAGCCATGAGGATGATCAGAGAGCTGGAGCTGCTCTGCTATGGGGACAGGCTGAGAGAGTTTGGGTTGTTCAATCTAGGGAAGAGAAGGCTCTGAGGAGGCTTTATTGTGGCCGTCCAATATCTGAAGGGGGGCTACAAGAAAGCTGGAGAGGGACTTTTTAGGGTGTCAGGACTGAGGGGAATGGATCCAAACTGGAGGAGGGCAGATTGAGATTAGAGGATAGGAAGAAGTTGTTCGCCACAAGGGTGGTGAGACGCTGGCACAGGTTGCCCAGGGAGGTGGTGGAAGCCTCATTCCTGTATGTTTTTAAAGCCAGGCTGGATGTCTCTGTGGGCAACTTGATCTAGTGTAAGGTGTCCCTGCCCATGGCAGTGGTGCTGGAACTGGATAATCCTTGAGGTCCCTTCCAGCCCTGACAGTTCTGTGGTTCTGTAAATTCCAGTTTGAACAAATATTGCAGATATCCTTGACATGCTGAAGGAAGATTTGCAGCTGATGGTTCAGGGGCATGCACTGCTTTAACACCAGGGCAGCTCCTGATGCATTGTGGAGCTGCTGGCCTGAAGGATTAGCCAAAAGAATGAGACTCTTTTACCAGGTACAAAGAAGCTTTAATCTACTGGCAAGCTGGCACAGATGGGTTGGGTAACAGCGTCAGTACTGGATCTGAGATTTCCCTCAGAAGACATAACACAATGGGTATATTAATGGTAAAAATAAGAGTAGGGAAGGTGTGGGCCCCCTCAGAAAGGAAACAGCAAAATTGTCACAAGTGATATAGAAAAGGCTGAGGTTCTCAATGACTTCTTTACCTCAGTCTACACTGCAAAGGCCTCCAGCCACACTCCCAGAGTCATGGAAGATAATGGCAGGGACTGGAAGGAAGAGTTACCCGTCATAAGTGAAGATCAGGTTCATGATCACTCGAAGAACCACTGACTGGAAAAGGGGAAACATAACTCCCATCTTCAAAAAGGGTAGGAAGGAGGAGTCAGGGAACTCCAAGCCAGTCAGTCTCACCTCTGTGTCTGGTAAGATCATGGAACAGAAACTCCTGGAGGCACTACTGAGACAAGAGAATAGTGAAGAGGTGATTGGGTCCAATCAGCATGGCTTCAACAAGGGCAGATCCTGCCTCACAAACCTGGTGGCCTTCTATGAACAGGTCACAACATTGATAGATGAGTGGAGAGCAACTGATGTCATTTACCTGGACCTAAGCAAAGCCTTTGACACTGTCCCACACCACATCCTGGTCTCCAAGCTGGTGAAACTTGGGTTTGATGGGTGGGCCACCAAATGGATAAAGAACTGGCTTGATGGCCACACCCAAAGAGTGGCTGTCAATGGGTCCATGTCCAAGTGGAGGCAGTGACAAGTGTAGTCCCTCAGGGATCAGACCTGGGACCAGTCTTGTTCAACATCTTTGTGGGTGACATGGACAGAGGCATTGAGTGCACCCTCAGCAAGTTTGCTGATGACACCAAGCTGTGTGGTACAGCAGACATGCTGGAGGGCAGGGATGGCATCCAGAGGGACCTGGACAGGCTGGAGAGGTGGGCACAAGCCAACCTCAGGAGGTTCAACAAGGCCAAGTGCAAGGTCCTGCACCTGGGTCGGTGCAATCCCAAGCACAAATACAGGCTGGGCACTGACTGGCTGGAGAGCAGCCCTGAGGAGAGGTACTTGGAGGTGCTGGTGGATGAGAAGCTCAACATGAGTCAGCAGTGTGCACTTGCAGCCCAAAAAGCCAACCAGATCCTGGGCTGCATCAGGAGAAGTGTGGCCAGCAGGTCAAGGGAGGTGATTCTTCCCCTCTACTCCACTCTGGTGAGACCCCACCTGGAGTATTGAGTCCAGTTTTGGAGCACCTATTACAAGAGGGATGTGGACATGCTGGAGGATGTCCAGAGAACGGCCACAAGGATGATCAGAGGGCTGGAGCACGTCTTCCAGGAGGAAGTTCTTCACCATGAGAGTGATGAGGCCCTGGAACGGATTGCCCAGGGGGGTGGATGGGGCCACTTCCCTGGAGGTGTTTAAGGCAAGGCTGGATGAGGCTCTGTCCAGCCTAATCTAGGGTAGGGTGTCACTGTCCATGGCAGGGGGGTTGGAACTAGATAATACTTGTGGTCCTTTCCTACCCTGACAGATTCTATGATTCTATTCTATGATTCTAAATGTCCAGATGATACCAAGCTGAGTGCTGTGGTTGATACATCTGAGGGACAGAATGGGTACCATCCAGAGGGAGAGTGGTACTGGGGAGAACTTCATGGGGTTCAATAAGGAAAAGTACACCTAGGTCTGGGTAATCCTAGATGTCAATCCAGGCTGGGAATGATGATATTGAGAGCAGCCCTGCAGAGAAGGCCTTGGTGGCACTGGTGGGTGAGAAGCTGGACAAGAGCCAGCAATGGGCACTGACAGCACAGAAGGCCAATTGCAGCCTGGACTGCATCCAAAGCAGTGTGGCCAGAGATGGAGAGAGGAGAACCTGACTCTCTGCTCTGCTGCGACCTCACCTCTGTCCAGCTCTGGGACCCCCACCACAAGAGAGACATGGATGCGATGGAGAAGGTCCTGAGAAGGCCACAGAGATGATCAGAGGGCTGGAGAACCTCTGCTATTGGGACAAGCTGGGATTATTGGGACAGTTAAGCCTGGAGAACAGAAAACTTCAGGGTAATCTTAGAGTTGCATTTCAATATCTGACAGGCACCTGCAGGAGAGACTGTTCAGAAACTCCTGTGGGGATAGGACAAGGGGTAATGGTATGAAAATAGAAGAGAAGAAATTTAGATTGGACATTAGGAAGAAGTTCTGCACAATGAGAATGGCAGTTGAGACTCTATTCCTGGAGGAGTTCAAGATCAGACTGGATGTGTCCCTGGCAGCCTGATCTAGTTGGAGGTGTCCCTGCTGATTTCAGGGATGTTGGACAAGATGAGCTTTGAGAGTCCCTTCTAACCCAATGCAACCTGTGACTTGTGATGACAGGATGAGGGGTAATGGCTTTAAACTGGTAGAGGGGAGATTTAAATGAGATGTTAGGAGGAACTTCTTTCTAGTGAGGGTGGTGAGACACTGGAATGGCTTACCCAGGGAGGTTGTGGCTGCTCCCTGCCTGAAGGTGTTTGAGGCCAGGTTGGATGAGGCCTTGAGCCACTTGTTCTAGTGGGAGGTGTCCCTGCCTATGGCAGGGGATTTGAACGGGATGACCTTAGAGGTCCCTTCCAACCTAAACCATTCTATGATTCTATGACTCTCTGTAAATGCTGTGAAGAGTGAGAGCAACACTTTGTCCTTCCTATGGATCATGCACAGGGCATGGCTTTTGGGCAGCAGCTGATCCCATCTCACAATACTGATACAGAAATTATCCCAGTTATGGCCAACTTTCTATCAGTGAAGCCATCTTAAGTCCATCAAGGTTTTGATTTAATTCTGTGGTTCATTGTAGTATAAATTTATTAACACTGCTAACCTATCATGTGGCAGCCAATTAAAGAGAATGCACAGGAAGGAGGCATCATAGTAGGAGTCTGCTACAGACCTCCTGATCTGGAAGGCAAAGCAGATGAGGCCCTTTACAAATAAATAGGAGAAGCTTCACACTCACAGGCCCTGGTAATCATGGGAGACTTCAACCACCCTGACATCTGTTGGAAGGACAACACAGCAGAGCACCAGCAATCTAAGAGCTTCCTGGAATGTGTGGATGATAACTTCCTCCTTCAAGTCATAGAGGAACCCACAAGAAAAGGTGCTGTGCTGGACCTAGTCCTCACCAACCAGGAGGGACTGGTGAGTGAAGTTAAGCTGAAGGATAGCCTTGGATGCAATGACCATGAAATGGTAGAGTTTAAGATCCTCAAGGCATCAAGGAGAGTGCACAGTGCACTGCTCTGGACTTCAGAAGAGCAGACTTCAGTCTCTTCAGGAATCTGCTCAGCAGGGTGCCATGGGAAAAAACTCTGGAGGGCAGGGAGGCCCAGGAAAGCTGGACAATGCTCAAGGATCACCTCCTTCAGGTCCAGGAGCAATGCATCCCAAAAAAGAGGAAGGCAGGTAAGAATGCAAGGAGGCCTGCATGGATGAATGGAAAGCACCTGGAGACACTTAGACACAAGACAAAAGCCTACAGGGAGTGGAAGCAAGGACAGGCAACCTGGGACCAATACAAAGACATTGTTTGTGCAAGCAAAGATCAGGTTAGGAAAGCCAAAGCACAGCAAGAGTTGAATCTGGCTGGGGACATTAAAGGGAACAAGAAGAATTTCTTCAGGTATGTAAGTGAGAAAAGGAGGACTAGAGAGAACGTGGGACCCCTTCAGAAGGGAAATGGAGAGCTGGCGACAGGGGACATGGATAAGGCTGAGGTGCTC
>VWZI01001223.1:91227-122712 GCA_013396835.1 Psilopogon haemacephalus
CTGGAAAAACATAGACTTGATGGGTGGAGCACTGCTGGATAAGGAATTGGCTGGATGGTGGCACACAGAGAGTGGTGCTCAAGGGCACAATGTCCACCTGGAGACCAGTGCCAAGTGGCGTCCCTCAGGGATCAGTGCTGGGACAAGTGATGTTTAACATCTTTGTCAGTGACACAGACAGAGGAATGGAGTGCAACCTCAGCAGATGACACCAAGCTGTGTGGCACAGGAAACTTGCTGGAGGGCAGGGATGCATCCAGAGAGACCTGGACAGGCTGGAGAGGTGGGCCCAGGCTAACCTCATGAAATTCAACAAGGCCAAGTGTAAGGTCATGCTCCTGGGTCGGCGCAATCCCAAGCACAGATACAGTCTGGGTGGTGAATGGCTGAGAGCAGCCCTGAGGAAAAGGACCTGGGGGTCTGCATTGACGAAAAGCTCAACATAATTTGACAGTGTGCACATGCAGCCCAGACAGCAACTCTGTGCTGGGCTGCAGCAAGAACAGTGTGGGCAGCAGGGCAAGGGAGGGAATTCTCCCCCTTTACTCTGCTCTCCTCAGACCCCACCTGGAGTACTGTGTGTGATTCTGGAGCCCCCACCACGAGAAAGACATGGAATTGTTGGAGCAATTCCACAGGAGGGCCATGAAGATGCTCAGAGAGCTGGACCACCTCTGCTATGAGGACAGGTTGAAAGAGTTGGGGCTTTTCAGCCTGGAGAAGAGAAGGCTTCAAGGAGACCTTGTAGTGGCCTTCCAGTATCTGAAGGGGGCCTGCAGGAAGGCTGGGGAGGGACTGTTCACAAGATCTTGTAATGATAGGACGAGAGGTAATGGGTTTAAACTGGCAGAGGGGAGATTTAAATTGGATGTTAAGAGGAAGTTCTTTCTAGTGAGGGTGGTGAGACACTGGCACAGGTTGCCCAGGGAGGTTGTGGCTGCTCCCTCCCTGGAGGTGTTCAGAGCCAGACTGGATGAGGTCTTGAGTGTCCTGATCTAGTGGGAGGTGTCCCTGACTATGGCAGGGGGTTGGAACTGGATGATCTTTGAGGTGCCTTCCAACCTAAACCATTCTATGATTCTATGATTTTGTAATCATTGGGGAGCTATATCCACCAAGATTATTGAAGCATGAATTTTCTAAATACTAAGAGAAAGGGGAATAGACCTGGAGGGAACTGTGTGACATAAACCAACATGAAAATACAATTATCAAGGAGCACACAATCTCTGGTACAAAATACACTCTGCAGTGTTTAACTCAGCCTTAGGTACTGATTCCCTTTAGCTTCCAAGCTAACTGCAGTTGAGTAGACTCTAATCATTGCCACTGAATATTCAGGCTGAACTGCAGACCTAGTCACCTTTTCTCCTGCTTTTCTTTGGTCAGGAGGCATCACTGCTGAGTGGCCATTGCAGACTAACAGAAAATTTCTAATCTTTGAGTTACTAGCAGACAAAATCCCCAGACATTCACCCAACTAAGGTGTCTCGTCCCAACCCTTTCTGACCAATGTGATGGGACTCTAACTAAACTGTCCTCTGTACCATGGATATTTTTTCTAAAAACAACTTGAGGAATAGTTCTTTGAAAATGTCACAGATTTTACAACCCACTCTTAGAATTGGAATTTACATTCCAATCCCCTGCCATAGGCAGGGACACCTCCCACTAGAATAGGACATTCAAGGCCATATTCAACCTGGCCTTGAACATCTCCAGGCAGGGAGCAGCCACAACTTCCCTGGGCAACCCATTCCAGTGTCTCACCACCCTCACTGTGAAGAACTTCTTCCTAACATCCAGTTTAAATCTCCCCTCTGCCAGGTTAAACCCATTACACCTCATCCTGTCATTACAAGACCTTGTGAATAGTCCTTCGCCAGTCTTCCTGTAGACCCCTTCAGGTACTTGAAGGTTACTACAAGGTCACCAGATAAGATGTTAGTAGCAGAATGATTAGACACAGGCAGAGGAATTAGCGAAGCAGGTGGCAGCCAGCCAGAGATTGACTGTTCTTTCTTTATGTTTCTTGTTTTTATATAGAATCATAGAATGGTTTAGGCTGGAAGGGACCTCAAAGATCATCCCATCCCCTGCCACAGGCAGAGACACCTCCCAATAGAACAGATCGCTCAAGGCCTCATCCAGCCTGGTTTTGAACACCTCCAGGGAAGGAGCAGCCACAACCTCCCTGGGCAATCTGTGTCAGTGTCTCACCACCCTCACTGTAAAGAACTTCCTCCTAACATCCCATTTAAATCTCCCCTCTGCCAGTTTAAACCTGTGACACCTCATCCTGTCACTACAAGACCTTGTGAATAGTCCCTCTGCAGCCTTCCTGTAGCCCCCTTCAGGTACTGGAAGGTTACTACAAGGTCTCCTCTAAGCCTTCTCTTCTCCAGGCTGAAGAGCCCCAACTCTCATAGCCTGTCCGCATAGCAGAGCCACTCCAGCCCTTCGAGTATCTTTGTGGCCTCCTCTGGACTCTCTCCAACAGTTGCATGTCCTTCTTGTGTTGGGGCTCCAGAGCTGTACACAGTACTCCAGGTAGGGGTCTCAGGAGAGAAGAGTAAAGGGACAGAATCCCCTCCTTTGCCCTGCTGGCCACGCTGCTCTTGCTGCAGCCCAGCACACAGTTGCTGTCTGGGCTGTACTCACATTGCCAGCTCATGTTGAGCTTTTCATCAACCCAGACAACCCAGTTCCTTTTCCTCGGGGCTACTCTCAGCCATTTACCACCCAGCCTGGAATTGTTCTTGGATTGCACCAACCCAGGTGCATGACCATACACTTGGCCTTGTGAAGAAAAAACACTTATAGTGAAGGGATTGAATCACTGGGATTAATAAGTAAGATTTCTTTGGGCACATAACTGCTGATAATATGAGGGTGTTGTGGTGGAATAAAGTAAGGGAGCTGATACTCTGTGCAGTGGAAGTGTGTCACTTGTTAAACCTAGGCAGGGAATGGAGTGCCTGTGTCAGATGACAGCAGGCATCAGTTTCTTTGTGACAGAAACTTATTCCCAGATAGAGCTGACAATTTAGTAGATGCTGAATTGGTGTCACAATAAAGATGAATGCTTGTTTCTTAATAAAACCTTCTGTTGGGTAAGTAAAGCCTTCACCTCAGGCACTTCATTAACTGAACTGAACTGATAAGGGTCCGTTACATCATTATTGCTTAAATAATGATGCTATACTAAGTTGCATGCAAAGCAGCATTGCTGGGATGGCCAGAAATGCCTTGGTTCCTGTTTGCTGTGTGCACAGGGTCTGCCATTGCAAACCAGCACTTCAGAGAGATGTCTCTTTGCTGATTTTTCCAGTTTCCGTTGGGTGTTTCTCAGTAGATTTAATGCTTGTATAATCAGTTAAACTTTGTCTTCTGTCCAGCATTCTGTGGTAGTTTGGGAGTTTCCCACCCACCCACAAATTCACCAGACTAACTCAGCCGGCTGGAAGTTAAGGAATGAAGCTATACTCACAGTGTAGCACAAATATACACACATATATACAATATATACAGGTATTTACAACTATATACAATTACATGCAAGTTAAAAGTAATACAGAAATACAAAACCCCTCCAGAACTGCAGAACTGCCCAGGAGGGCTTTCAAACCAACTCCTCTCTTTATTTCCACCCCTCCCCCCCTTATTTCAGGATCTCCTACATGCAAGGGGTGAGATTGCCAGGTAAGATGTTAGTAGCAGAATAATTAGTTGGAGTTATGCAGGTACAGGCAGAGGAATTAGCGAAGCAAGTGGCAGCCAGCCAGAGACTGACTGATCTTTGGTTGTGTTTCTTGTTTTTATATAGAATCATAGAATGGTTTAGGTTGGAAGGGACCTCTAAGGTCATCCAACCCCCTGCCATAGGCAGGGACAACTCCCACTAGAACAGATCGCTCAACGTCTCATCCAGCCTGGTTTTGAACACCTCTGGGGAAGGAGCAGCCACAACATCCCTAGGCAATCTGTGCCAGTGTCTCACCACCCTCACTGGAAAGAACTTCCTCCTAACATCCCATTTAAATCTCCTCTCTGCCAGTTTAAACCCATTACCCCTCACCCTGTCATTACAAGACCTTGTGAATAGTTCCTCCCCAGCCCTCCTGTAGGCTCCCTTCAGATACTGGAAGGCCACTACAAGGTCTCCTTGAAGACTTCACTTCTCCAGGCTGAGGGACCCCAACTCTCACAGCAGAATTGTCTCAGCAGAATAAATGAGTGATATTGACATCACTATTATTTTCTTTTCACAGCAAATGATCTAACTTCTCTCATTAAAATATTCCAACTAGCCTCAAACCAGCATACATTCCAAATAGATTGGGTGATTTGCAGACTTGGTTTGATTGAATCTCCTTTCCTATATCATGCTTTCACATATTGCTGATCACTCTTGCTTTACTCTGAGCCTGCTCTAATCTGCCTTCACTGCATACCACGTGGGAAGCCACCAGTCAGGTCAGACAATTAGCACAAGAATGGCAACACTGAAAAACCCAGGCTGAACAAGAGACAAACATGACTAGCGTTGAAAGGAAGTTTTAGCAGTTTGGAGACTCACCAGTGGAGTTCCTCAGGGATTGTTCTTATGATCAGTACTATTTGATATCTCCAGAGTGGCTTTGATACAGATACTGGGAATGTGCTAATGAATTTTTTCTGGTGACAAAAACTTTGGTGGAGTTGCCAATAGGAAGGAGAACTGGAATATCATACGGGGAGAACTAGCTGACCTTGACAACTGTAGTAATAGAAGCAAGATGAAATTTAATAGTACAAAGACTAAGGTCATGCACTCAGGACTAATAATGAGAATTTCTGCTATAAGCTGGGAGCTCGTCAGTTGGAAATAGTACAGGAGGAGGAAGACTTGAGTTTAATCAGTCAATCACATGATGATTATCACTATCAGTGTGAAGTTGTCATGAAAAAGGGAAGTGTAATCCTAGGATGTGCTGGGATGTTCTGTAGCACTGGTAGAGCACATGACTCACACAAGGTCGTGGAAAGGCTGCCCCTGGAGTAGCACAAACAACCCTGCTAAGATGCTCGCATTCAAACCAGCAGTGTTTCAAGGGAACAGAGAAGAGCTGTTAAGAGGCAGCTCCTGAAAAGCACCTTAACTTTTTTTAACTTATCCAAATGGAAGCTTGGAGAACACAGATAAACTTTGTGAATACAGCAGGAGCAGAGCTAGTTAAAGAATGGAAACCAAATAACCCTTTAAGGAATGGAAACAGACATTTGAATAATTATTATAAATAGGAATGTAATGTTCTGCAACAGCACTAATGAAAACTAAAACTAGCTGCATTTGACTTCCATCTTAAGGAGATTACAGATTACATGTTGAATTTACCTCTAATAGTCAGGGATTTCTTCCTGTCCTACTGCTCTGAGCATTAAATGACTATTGCCAGAAGTGTGTGCTGCTAATAGCTCCCTTTCAACTGAAGCTAAGAATGGCTCAGATCCATTGCTAGTCAAATCATGCTCTGTTCAAGGGTTTCAGACAAACTTTTTTGGACCACAGTCCAGCAGGAATGGTTGATGCTGACAGGCATGCACACAGAATCAGAATGGTTTGACTTGGAAGGGACGATAATGATCATCTAATTCCAACACCCCTGCCATGGGAAGGGACACCTTCCACTAGAACAGGTTGCTCAGGGCCCCATTCAAAGTGCCTTGGAACACTTCCAGGATTAGAGGCTCCACAATATCTCTGGGCAATGTACTCCAGTGCATGACCACCCTCAAAGAGCAGAAGTTCTGCCTAATGTCTCATCTCAGTCAAGGTTCTTCCAGTCCGAAGCCATCACCCCTCATACACCTTATGCCTCTGTCAGAAGTCCCTCTTCCAGCCCTCCTACAGTCCCCTTCACATACTGGAAAGCTGCTCTGCTATCTCCTTGGAGCCTCCATGTTGAACCAGCCCAACTCTATCCACATGTTTTCACAGGAGAGGTGCTCCAGCCCTTGAGCCGTGTTTGCTCAAAGAGTTCCACTACCCTGCAGTATCCAATCAGTACCTTGCAGTATAAAATTATCTTCAGCCAAAAGAGAAGCACTTTAATAACCATCTAAGTAATGTTTTAGGGATGAACCTACACAAAGTACAATTTCAAGGTGCACAGCAACCACAAAAAGAGTTTCACATCTGGACTGTAATGAGGCTATCCCACAATAATTCCCTCTCTTTTTAACTGTGTGTGAATGAACAAAGCAGAGATGCCTCTGAAAGGGCTTTGCCCAATAGATCTAGCTGGACTCATATTAAGAGGCAGAGAAGCAGTGGTATGTTTTTGCTGTTGCTTTAGGCATGTTCAAACAACCTAATTTATTTAAATCAGATGTATTTCCTCCATTCTGGCTTGAGAAAAAGTAACAGCCTGACAGTTTGATATCTGGGATGCAGAGAAGACTTCACTGACACAGAAAAAGTCTGGGTTTGGAAGCAGCAGAGAATCCTTGCTCCTGGGACAGTGCCTCATGCTATGCCAGAAATGAAGTATTCAAACTAGTGGATTTCAAGGGGTTCAGTACTATTTTAAGAACACTCTTTGTGCTTACAGCTATAATAATATAGGGCGTGGAACATCAAGTGAGCCAATGAAAGGCCAAATAAATATAACAGCAGAGCTAAATTTCAATCCATCAGGATTGAAGGAACAATAGAAACTCAGGGGTCTTGCTTTGAGGGCGGAAGAGTGTGTTCTTCAAATCCTCAGTCCTTCCATTGCAAGAATTACTCCAGTGTGTAAAGACATTTTTATATCAGATGTATAAGAAAATATGAAGTATGGGAAACATGCAGGAAAAGACACAATGCAGTGATCTCAAAGAACCCATGGGAAACCTGAAGGCCTCCACTTAACAGCATTTTTGCTCTGGAGGCACAAATAGAGTGTGGGCTTCTTCATGAAGAAGGGCATTTTAAAGCAGGTGCTGTGGGGTTTTTTTCTCATTAAGCAGCACACTTTCGGTCCTGAATTCCTAAATCCAGGTAGATCTTGGGAAAATATCATTACGATGTTCCTTTTTCTTCATGGATTATGTTAAATTATTCTATCATCATACAAGTATATTTTTTAAAAATAATTTTGTGTCACCTCTGTTGCACTTTTAGTTTTCTGCTCCTGTTTGGAATATGTATTTTCAGTCTGGGAGAATAAATGAAATCATATAGAGCAAACAATTAACACCTGGAATTTTCAAGCTGTCATGGCAGATTAGTGAAGAAATTATGTTTTAGCTGCATTTTACCAGTGCCTAAAGTCATTCCTCTGTAGTACGTCTGCCTATAATCTGCTGTAAAAAGGTAAGAAAGACCTTGAGCAATTTTTTTTTCTCTTCTTTAAGCTTTCTTCTGGGTGTTAGGAATGCGGAGTCAGGAATGGAGTAGGTGGTATATGAATATGAGGCTGGGAGTTGAAGGGTTAAGAGTTAAAGACACTAAGGCACAAATTGCTGTTGTCTTTACATGAAATAAGTGGCAGGAATCTTGTAGGGCTGTGCCAACCATCTCAGGTACTCCACGTTTAGCAGCACAGTGTGACTTCTGGAAGTACCTGACAGTGCCGTCCTAGCTGCCTGAAAAGAACAAACCTTGGCAAAATGACAGTAGAGAATCACAGAACTGTTTCAGCTGGATAAGGTCTCTAAGATCATCAAGTCCAACCATTGGCCTGACCCCACCATGTCCTGAAATGCCATTCTACATGGTTTTTTTTAACACCTTCTGGATCTACCAGTCCATGATGGAGTTGTGTATTTCAGAACATAAACTTGCAGAGGACATTTTAGATTATTGCTGCTACTAAATGCATGGGGACAAAAGTGCCAGCATCCATGGGACACCACGAAGAGTGGGTTTCCAGAAGCTATTAGGGCTCCTGTTCTTAACCACAGAGTACCATTCAAAGTACTGGCTTGCATAAAGCACAAAGATAGGGCAGCATTAGGCAAAATAAACTATGAGGATGAAAAATAGGCCCTAAAACCCAAGAATGGCACCAAAATAGGTAGAGTAAATAGAACAGACAGGCTGTAAAGAGGTAATACCACTAGGCAGGTCTGTGGTTATCACACCACAGCTAGGCAGGAGAGATGTTCACAGAATCACAGAATCATTGAGTCTGGAATAGACCTCTGAAATCATCCAGTCCAGCCTATGACCTAACACCACCACATTAGCTAACCCATGCCACCAAGTGCCACATCCAATCTTTTCTTAAACACCTCCAGGGATGGCAACTCCACCACCTCCCTGGGCACTCCATTCCAGTGCCTAATTTCCCTTCCCACGAGGAAGCGCTTCCTAACATCCAACACCTCCAACAAACCTCCCCTGGCACAGTTTCAGGTCATGACCTCTTGTCCTGTCACAAGTTGCCTGGGAGCAGAGCCTGACCCCCACCTGACTACAACTTTCCTTCAGGTAGTTGTAGAGACTGTTAAGGTCCCCCCTGAGTCTCCTCTTGTCCAGTCTGGACACCTCCAGCTCCCTCAGCCTCTCCTCATAAGTCTTTCCCTCCAGCTCCCTCTCCAGTCTCATTTTCTCTTCTGGTTCACAGTAAACAAGCCACAATGGCACTGAAACAAGAGACGTTCACATGGGAGTAGGATTGCTACCTTTGAAACAGGCAATCATCACCAAGCAATGACCCAAAGGCCACCCCAGAGCTGTCTCAATCAAACAGCCCAGAGGTATGTCCACTGCTGCCAATAGCAAACCCAGTCCAAGAGCGAAACTTGCAGACATCAGCCAGGTGAAAGCCCTGTGTGCCACCAGTGGCAAAATTGACAACAGAAGTAGCCTTGAAGTTTGCTTATACCAAAGTAAATGAAGAACAGAATAGCTCTGGAAGAAGTTAAGAGACCGATCACCAGTATTTGGGAATAACAGGGAGACTTGCTCAAAACAAAATGGACAGCAAGCAGAGCTACGCTGTTAGAGTAGAGAAGAAATGTGTTGGTTTGAGCTAATTGGAGAACTTGAGTGAGAAATTCGACTATCGGCTGAGAGAGAGTTAAACACATTGTTTCACTTCACCAAGAAAGAAAATTAAGGAAGCTTATGAAGTATAACATCATGGAATTGCAGAATCATTTTGGTTGGAAAAGCCCATTAAGTCCATCCAGTCCAACTATTCCTTAACTCTACCAAGGCTGGGGCTAGTCCATGGACCTCAACACCACATCTCCGCCTCTTTGAAATACCTCCAGGGATGGGGATTCAACCACCTCCCTGGGCAGCCTGTTACAGTGATTGAGGTTCTTACAAACAGGAAGTTTCTTCTAATATCCAACCTGTCCCAGTGTGATTTGAGGTCATAAAATGGAATATACAGAGTTTTTTTTTCTGAGAGAACAGTAATTCAACCAAGAGACCACTCAAGACACAGACTGGGCTGCAAGACAATGTGAGGGGAGAAAGGGAAATGTGAAGAAGTTGTAGAATTCCCAGGGGCAATGAGTGGATAAACAGACAAATAAAGGAAAGGTATATTTGTGAGTCCCACCTAATTCTAAGGACAGAGATGTCTATGTTCTAGGTTGACAGATAATCAGTTTGTTCACATCCTGCATCTTAGCAGGTTAACAATCTAACCATTTTTCCAAGCAGAAGTATTGCTGTCCATGACCAGAAGCTATACTCTGACTTCAGAGTTTTCCAAGATCGCAGTGATGCAGTTTAAAATTGTAATTTATTTGTAATAAGTGCTTTGGGAAGTTTGTATTATTTGTAGCATTGACATCTCCACGTGAAATCAATGACCATGTTAGCAGTGTTGCAGCAGAGTCGAAATGGATAAATCTTTTATGAACTGTGTTGCTGAAGTTAAGTCCCCAGTGGAAAAGGAGATGCTTGTTTGACGGTGCAATGTTTTGCAGTGATTGCTCTAAACTACTACATTAATTTGCTGGCATTGTGTAATATACTCTGCTCCACAGACAGTTTCTTATGATAATCTAAGAACATGTCTGTGCACCACTGCAGGGTAGTTCATCCTGCATGACTCTCACGAAGGTCTTCTGGCAGTAAGTGGAAATGGTTTTTATGGAATCATAGAATCAATGAATGGTTCAGCTTGGAAGGGATCTTGGAAGGGATCTTGAAAGGGATCTTGGAAGGAATCTACTGCAACCTCCCTTCCACAGGCAAAGACACTTCTCAACTGGACTCAACTGTCCAAGGCCTCATCCAACCTGGTCTTCAAAGCCTCCATGAGGAGGCAGCCACAACCTCCCTGGGCAACCTATTCCAGAGTCTCACCACTCTCAGACCAAGAAACCTTTTCCTCAGCTTCAGTCTAACCCTGTTCTCCCTCAGCTTCAAACCATTCCTCTTGGCCCTTTATGAAAAGTCCCTCTGCAGCTTTTCTGGAGGATCCCTTCAGCTATGGGAAGGCAGCTCTAAGGTCCCCCTGTACCATTCTCTTCTCCAGGCTGAACGTCCACAGCTCCCTCAGCCTGTCCTCATAGCAGAGGTGCTCCAGCCCTTCGATCATCTTTGTGGCATCCTCTGGACTCACTGCAGCAGTTCCTTCTTATATTGGGGACACCAGAACTGTCTGCAGTACTGGAGGTGGGTTGGATGTGCTTCCACAGAATCACAGAAACATCCAGGTTGGCAAAGTCCCTCAGGATCACCAAGTCCAACCTAGAACCCTACTCTACAAGATTCACCTTAAACCATATCCCCAAGCACCACATCCAAATCACTCTTAAACACAACCAGGGTTCGTGAATCCACCACCTCCCTTGGCAGCCCATTCTAGTCCCTGACCACTCTCTGCATGAAAACTTTTTTCCTAATGTCCAATCTAAACCTCCCCAGTCTCAGCTTGTGGCCATTCCCCCTTGTTCTGTTTCCAATCACTCGTGAGAAGAGACCAGCAGCAGCGTCTCCACAATGTCCTTCAGGTAGCTGTAGACAGCAATGAGGTCTCCTCTCAGCCTCCTCTTCCTCAAACTAACCATCCCCAGCTCCCTCTGCCAAGTCCAAGGGGACAATCACCTCCCTGCTCCTGCTGGACACAGCATTTTTAATCCCAGATAGGATGCCATTCACCTTCTTGGCTGCCTGGGCTCACTGCTGGCTCATATTCAGCTGCCTCTCTATTACAACCCTCAAATCCTTTTCTGCCAGGCAGCTCTCCAGCCATGCTGCCTGTAGTGTTGCTTGAGGTTGTTGTGACCCAAGTGCAGGACCTGGTACTTGGCCTTGTTGAAACTCATCCCATGATATGAAGGTAGCTGCAGTCACTTGGTTAGGATGGAGTTCTACATTTTTTTAAAGATCTATTTTCTCCCTCATTCTGCTACTGTCCTGTTATGTGACTGTCAGAAACTGAAGAAAACAAAATGTCCCATCATCTCAACTTGTAAAACCCTGGTTTTGAGCTGAGCTGCTGAGAAATGCAAGACAGGCATTCTGTTGACACCTTCTCAAAACTCCCACGCATGAGCTGGGACCCTGGTGTGCACACCATCGGCAAGGGTCTTGGCACAACATGCTTGACTGCATGGCTTACATGAACAAATGCACTGCCAATCTGGACCACAAAGCTAATGTCACACAGCACATACAGGAGAAGGCTGCTTCCTGTTTTGGAAGGTGATGCTCATTTCAGGGCAAGGGAGGGGATTCTTCCCCTTTACTCTGCTCTCCTGAGACCACACCTGGAGTACTGTGTACAGTTCTGGAGTCCCCAACACAAGAAGGACATGGACCTGTAGAATGAGTCCAGAGGAGTGAGTCCAGAGGAAGACACAAAGATGCTCAGAGGGCTGGAGCAGCTCTGATATAAGGACAGGCTACGAGAGTTGGGGCTCTTCAGCCTGGAGAAGAGAAAGCTTCCAGGAGACCTTGGAGTGCCCTTCCCATATCTGAAGGGAGCCTATAGGAGGTCTGGAGAGGGACTATTTACAAGGTCTTGTAATGACAGGACAAGGAGTATTGGGTTTACACTGGCAGAGGGGAGATTTAAACTGGATGTTAGGAAGAAGTTCTTTCCAGTGAGGGTGGTGAGACACTGGCACAGGTTGTTCTAGTGGGAGGTGTCCCTGACTGTGGTGGCGGGTTGGAACTGGATGAGCTTTGAGGTCCCTTCCTACCTAAACCATTCTATGATTCTGTGATTTTGACCCAGCCACAGACTGGCAGCTTCCTCTTTCTTGCCTGTGGAATGATTTCAAAGAAACCAAGTCTGAGCAAGTGGGCTCAACTCTGGAGACACCTCCCACCAGCAATGGCAGTGAGCATGCGCAGTGCCTCTGGGTGGTGGGTGTGGCTAAAGAATTCACTCTTGTAAAATGCTAAATGGTTCTCAGAGGAAAATGCATATTCAGTGAGGCAGTCAGATAAAAGAAGAGAGGCCACCGACCCCCAATGGGATGTCTGCACACCTACCCCGCAATGGACTTTTGAGAACCTGATTCTCTGGGGTGGTCTCTTGTCTCTTCCTTTCTTTCTCTTCTTTCTCTTTCCATCCTCCCTCTCCTACTCCCTCCCTCTCCTCATCTTTACCCTTGTGTGTGTAAATTGCCTAAGTGTAATACAAGCTATCATTTGCACCTGCCACCGTTTGTGTCTTAATTCTGTCATGAAGAATTCACACCTCTCACAACCGGAATTTCTCCAGATTTTGACAGTGACTTCGGCTAAGCCACACAAATCTGCTTTTCAAAGTGATATGGGATGCAATGCAGAATGGCTGCGGACAAATATTCAGCAATAATGTAGATAGATAGATAGATAGATTAGATAGATAGATAGATAGATAGATAGATAGATAGATAGATAGATAGATAGATAGATAGATAGATAGATAATTAAAAGATGCATCAGAAATTAACATATCTAAAAAACAAAGGCATTATTGTCCTGGAACAGGTTGGTTTTGTTTTTTTTTCAAGATAGGAATTATGGTGTTTGCTTTGTGTTTGTAACTGAAGCTCCAGAGTGTTGTAAATACAAAAAGCAACATGCAAGTTCCCCAAGTTATTAGTTTTCCCCAGTCTCTTCTTTTTGTTGTATGTTGTTGTTAACTGGGGTTTATTGGTTTTCATTGGTTGCCCAACCAGATCTAGACAGTGATTTGATGCATATTGTACAAATGCTGGATCTAAGCCCCCCTTCAGAAAGTGTTACCTCTACATGAAGTGAGCTGAGCAGATACTACAACGGCCAGCACTGGCTGCCATCTAATCACACAGCAGCCTTGTCATCTGCAAAAGAAAGACATTGCAGCGCAGCAGCGTTTCAAGCCTTCCAGAGAGATCTCTCACCGGCATTGCACATCTTTTCAACCCATTAGCATTGTACTAAGCTTGACCTTGTGAAAGAAGAATTTAGGGTGCATTCTAAGTATCCAGCTTTTGTTTCTTCTAGATGTTAATATGCATTACTAAGGTTGCTGTGGTAACTTGTCAGTTTTTCCTTAATGGTCACATAAAGCCTTCATTAATGGCCAGCATGAATTAGACCTTCCCGTGGGCAACTTGAACTCAAGTACAGACTTTTATTAAGGGATTTTTAATTGAATGAACAATTTTAATTTTTTCAAGAAGAACAGTTGTTTTTCTTCACATCCTTTTCCCTATTTAGCTTCTCCCATCCTGAGGTGCTACTTAAGGGCATAATTAGTAAACATTTGGGGCTAATGCCCAAGTATTCAGTTCAAAGCCATGATTATCTTTTCTTTTTTATCTCAGTTTTAATTTTGCCTTCCTGGCCACGAAGACTGTGAGAGACATTTAGATCTTGCAGTCCTTCAGGAAAAAAAATTCTTCTATGTTTTAGCAACAAAAGCTGAAGGCATGCTAGGACAGAACTCTGAACTGCCCTTTATGGTAAATCAGTAAGATTGGGTTGGACTTTGTTGTTGTGAGAGTAATTAATCAATTTGCAAAGTATCTCAAGCTGATGAGTAAAATCTGCTTCTAGTTTCAATAATAATCACATTATCACAGAATGGTTTGGTCAAAAATCATCTAGTCCAAATCCCCCTGCCAAGGTAGAGACACCTCCTACCAGACCAGGTTGATCAAGGCCATGGCTTGGAACCTTTCCAGGCTTGGAGCCTCCACAGCTTCTCTGGGCAACCTGTTCCAGTGCCTCACCATTCTCTTAGAACTGACATTGCCAATCTCAAATCTAAACCCATTTTTCTCCAGTTTGAAGCCATCACCCCTTGTCCTTTCACTCCATGCTTTCACCCATCTCCATCTCTCCTGTAGCCTCCATCAAGTACTGGAAGGCTGCTCTAAGGACGCTTAGAGCCTTTTCTTCTCCAGGCTGAACAGTCCCAATTCCAGCCTCTAATTCATCTTTATGGCCCTACTCTGGCCCCACTCCAACAGTTCCATGTCCTTCTTGTGTTAGGTGCTCCAAAGCTGGACACCGGACTGCAGGTGGGGTCTTAGCAGAGCAGAGGGCCAGAATCTCTTCCCTCCCTGCCCACGCTGCTGCAGATGCAGTCCAGGACAGCTTCTCATCACCCACTACCCCTTGGTCCTTCTCCTCAGCACTGCTCTCTGTTCATTCTCCTCCTTGTCTGGATTTGTGCTTGGGATCATCCCGTCCCAGGTGAAAACCTTGCACATGGCTTTAAAATCTTGTATCAATATCCTTTCTGATCATGGCAAATGACAAGCTGCATCACAGGATATGGGAATTAGTAAGAGGAAAAATACACTCAGAAAATTGATGTCTAACAAATAAACCACTCAAACTGTATGTCTTGTATTTCCATGTAATTTCAAGAGTAGCAGAACCAAGTAAGTCCATCCATCTGTGTACGTGCATGGAACAGGTTGCTCAGGAAGGCTGTGGATGTCGCCTCTCTGGTCTTGACTGACACCAGTCCAGGTTGCTCAAGATCACTGCCTATGGCAGGGGGTTGGAACTGGGTGGTCTTTAATACCCCTTCCAACCAAAACCATTCTGTGATTCTATTAATCTCAAATCAGAAAACCCATTCAGTGGGGTCAGTGGGATCTTCAGCACTGAGAACATTTTTGTTGTGCTTATCTAGTAAAAGTATTCTGCACACATCAGCTGCACCATCTGCCTCTCAGCAGCATGGCTAAGCCAGCGTGTACATGCTGCTTATGGTCACGATGACAAAGCGGCAGAGCTGAAGTAGCCAAGGGTGTATAGAATCATAGAATGGTTTAGATTGGAAGGGACCTTAAAGCTCATCCAGTTCCAACACCTTCCACTAGAACAGATTGCTCAAGGCCTCATCCAACCTGGCCTTAAACACCTCCAGGGAGGTCCGAGCAGCCTGGGCAACCTGTGCCAGTGTCTCACCACCCTCACTGGAAAGAACTTCTTCCTAACATCCAGTTTAAACCCATTCCTTCTCATCCTGTCATTACCAGACCTTGTGAATAGTCACTCCCCAGCCCTCCTGTAGGCCCCCTTCAGATACTGGAAGGCCACTCCAAGGTCTCCTGGAAGCTTTCGCTTCTCCAGGCTAAAGAATCTCAACTCTCACAGCCTGATGATGTGAGTTATGGAGACAGCAGAAGTTCATAGCAGTAGATCCTATATTCAGCCCATTACACTATGGGAGAATACAAACCTGCTGCTGAAATGATAGCATTTCCTGAGTCAAAAAAAAAAAACAACTAATGAGTTTGGTTTAGCAAGTTCTGTATAGTTGCTGCTGCTATCTCTTAAGTAAGATAAAAACTGATTTGTGGGATTTATGGCTAATAAGCAAGAGCTATTGTTTTGTGAAAGAGATTTGGTGGACAGGACACATCACAACTCTGATTTCATGTACGTTGCTTTCCACAAGTACCTGAAAGGAGATTGGAATGAGGTGAGGCTTGGTCTCTTCTCCCTAGTAACATGTCATAGGAGCAGAGGAAATGACCTCAAGTTGCACCAGACTTAGGTTGGAGATAAGGAGAAATGTCTTTGCTGCAAGAGTGGTCAGGGATTGGAACAGGATGTCCAGGGAGGTGGTGGAGTCCCCATCCCTGGAGGTGTTCAAGAAACCTGTGGCAATGGCACTTGGAGACATGGTCTATTTGCCGTGGTGGTGTTTGGAGTGACAGCTGGGTCTACTGATCTTCAGGGTCTCTTTCAAATGAAGTGCTTCTGTGGCTGTGCAGAAGTTTCCTCTGAAATTTCTGCAGAGTACATAGTTTTAGCTTCCTACAGTCAGACACAGAACATTGGTCCTGGCACCCCTCAGAGAACTGGGACCATCAACACCAAATCCAGAGAAAATTACTACAATGGAAGCAAACAGTTCCTGTTTATCTGCTTATTTACCTGGTGTTGCCACACAGGAGGACTGAAGTTGTGTAATTAATATCTGCCAGGCCTTTTGAGGAACTTGAATTAAGGCCTTATAATAAATATTCTGATTTTTATCAGGCAGTTACAGCCCCTAAGCACCAGATATTACACTCTTCGTGGGGAGGGTACACAACCTGGCTCTGGTGGACCCTAATCCTTACCAACTTCTTTATACTCTGTGACATGTTTTGTGAGCAAAACTGGAGGCACTCAATTTAAATGTCCCAAAGGTAAATACTGCAGCTCTTAGACCTTGGCTGGGAAAGTGGCCGTTATCTTTCTCAGCTTGTCCTGCAGCATAAATTTAAGCAGCATAATTCCTTATTTATTCCTAATAAATAAGAAGGCAGCTTTCCTGGAGAGGATTTCACTGGAGAGCTTTCCTGCAGGTCAGTGACACCTCAGGAAATGCACAACATCACAAGGGTTAGCTGTAAGCAGTGTGTAAAGGCAGTGAGTGCCCTGGCATGAGGGAAGGCAGGGGAAAACAGAAGGGAATGGCATATTCTACAAATCCAGAGGTTGTTTGGAAGATCTTGAGAGTTTCTGTGTGCTGCTTATACCACGAGGTGATGGCTGGACTCACTGATCCTATAGATCTTTTCCAATCCGAACAATTCTATGATTCCCTGCAGCTCAGAAAAACATCCATTTATTCCACTGTATTATCTGCACATGTCCTCATGCTTCTATAGCTTCCCATTAAGTCAGGGGACTTTTATATATTGGCATAGAAATATATATATAGATATCATTTAAAGGTAAATTATAGCCCTTGTTTTTAAATTGCTTGGGCATCACATCATAAATACTGTTTATAGCATTATTTCCTTGCAAGTCAGCTCAGCAGCTTCTGCTGCTTCTTACTGTAGCTTACTCAAGTCTGACCTTTCCCTGAGGATTCATTTTAAAATCATGTTTGTATCAATGGTCTATTACTAGAGTTATACACTCACAGAATGGTTTGGGTTGGAAGAGAACTCAAACAGCATCTCGTTCCAGTGCCCTGCCATGGGCAGGGACACCTCCGATCAGCCCAGGTTGCTCAAGGCTTCATCCAGCCTGGCCTTGAACACCTCCAGGGAGGCAGCAGCCACAGTTTGCCTGGGCAACCTGTGCCAGTGTCACACCACCCTCTCTGGAAAGAATTTATTCCTCATCTCCAGTCTTAATCTCCCTTCTTCCAGCTCAAAGTCATTGTCCCTTGGCCTGGAACTCCCAGACCTTGCCAAGTCCTGCATCTGGGTGGAGGCAATCCCAAGCACAAATACAGGCTGGGCACTGACTGGCTGGAGGGCAGCCCTGGAGGTTCTGGTGCACGAGAAGCTCAACATGAGCCAGCAGTGTGCACTTGCAGCCCAGAAAGCCAACCAGATCCTGGGCTGCATCAGGAGAAGTGTGGCCAGCAGGTCAAGGGAGATGATTCTTCCCCTCTACTCCACTCTGGTGAGACCTCACCTGTAGTACTGCGTCCAGTTCTGGAGCCCGTATTACAAGAGGGATGTGGACATGCTGGAGCGTGTCCAGAGAAGACCCAAAAGGATGATCAGAGGGCTGGAGCACCTCTGCTATGAGGACAGACTGGAAGAGTTGGGGCTGTTCAGTCTGGAGAAGAGGAGGCTCCAAGGTGACCTTATTGTGGCCTTCCAGTACCTGAAGGGGGCCTACAGAAAAGCTGGGGAGGGATTTTTTAGGCTATCAGGTAGTGACAGGACCAGATGGAATGGAGCAAAGCTGGAGGTGAGGAGATTCAGATTGAACGTGAGGAGGAAGTTGTTCACCATGAGAGTGGTGAGGCCCTGGAATGGGTTGCCCAGGGAGGTGTTTGGGAGCACTTACCTGGAGGTGTTTAAGGCAAGGTTGGATGAGGCTCTGTCCAGCCTGATCTAGGGTAGGGTGTACCTGCCCATGGCAGGGGCGGGGGCTGGAACTAGATTATCCTTGTGGTGTCTTCCAACCCTCTCCTGAGGGGCTCTCTTGTAGTCCACTTCAGGTACTGGGAGGCTGCTCTAAGGTCTCTCTGGAGCCTTTTCTTCTCCAGGCTGAACAGCCTCAACTCCCTCAGCTTGTCCCTACAGGGCAGTTGCTCCAGCCCTTTGATCATCTTCATGGCCCTTCTCTTAATCGTTACACTGGAGACACCAAGTTTAAATGAATGAAAAGAGAGACCAAGCTTGAATCGTAGTTCTGAGAAATGTTTTATTTATTGCATTCCTTGTGACTAATTTAGCCAAAAATTCTCTAATTAGAAGGCAAATTGCAAGCACAGTAATCTGTTCAATCATTAGAATGAAAACTGTACCAACATTTGCAACATAAATTAATCTCTCCTTGGCACTTCTAATGCAAAAGTTGCACTCAGAGACATTTCTTAGAGCTCTGTCATATACAAAATGGATGTGACATTTAAATGCTATACTGTCACTACACCTTCACCGTTTTTTTAGGGATTCAGAAACTAGACATAGACTCTTCAGGACGCTAAGGAAACTGCTTAATGTGCAGAGCTTTGAGTTACATGGTCCCAATTAATTGTAATGGCAGTTACATGGACAAATCACAGCTAAAGAAACGGGAGTTACACAGGAGTGCTGAAACTGCTTAGAAGCTACTGTGAGTAGAATTCACTACTCCTGACTTCACTCTCTGAACCTTTGTGGCTGAATACCTGTACCTCTTTATAGCTGACTGATGGGGTAAAGAGAGGATGGAGCAATTGAAAGCGATTAAAGCAAAGACAATCAGAATTTAAGAGGTCCATGGTATGTTTTCAAAAGGTAGGAAATAAGCAATCGACACAAAATGAGAGAAAAGGTAGTATTGAAATTATGCTCTCCTTAAAATCTCCTTCTGAAAGCATAGTCTCCTGAAGTGCAGGGTGGCTTGAACATGACACATACTGATTTTGTGTTTTAATCATGTAAGGAGTATCTATTGATGCTGAAGGCTGACACTTCAGTGAAGTGCGTGAAATGGATGCTCATTTATATGATAAACAAGACAAGAATACTTGGATGCTGTACTTAAGAGTTTACCTTGCATAGATAAATAGCCTGGCCAGGGAAGTGCCTGAATCCCTGGAGGTGTTTCCAAGAGGCAGAGATGTGGTGCTGGGGGACATAGTTTAGGCCCAGCCTTGGTAGAGTCACAGAATGGATAGACTGGAGGATCTGAAAGGGCTTTTCCACATAAAAAAATTCTGTGAGTCTGCGACTCTATAGTTGTGGGATTTCTGTGAATGAAAGGCAGACCTTAGAGCAGCCATTCCCTATCTGAAGTAGGCTACGGGAGAGCTGGAGAGAGACATGTTACAAAAGCATGGAGTGACAGGATGAAGGGTGATGGCTTCAGGCTGGAAGAAGGTTGACTGAGAATAAACACTAGGAAGAAATTCATCCCCGTAAAGGTTGTGAGGCACTGGAACAGGTCACCCAGAGAGGCTCCAAGCCTGGAAATGTTCTGACACAGGTTGGATGAGGTCTTGAGCAAACTGGTGTAGCAGAAGGTATCCTTGCCCATGGCAGGGGTGTTGGAGCTAGGGGTTAAAGTCCTTTCCAACCTAAACCCAAAAAGAGCAAATCAGGGTTTTTTTCTTACTCAGATCTTAGCCTTTTTCCTCAGACAGCAAATATCTAATAAGCCTTGAGAGCCATCCAGCCCTGCCAAGCACACCATCCTAGAGCATTTTTTGGCAGGATGGCATGCAGTTTATGTTTATTAGACAGGCAGCTATTTGAGTTGATTAGCTACAAACATTTCATGAAGAAGAAATAATTGCTGCCTCACTATAAATACAGGCAGTTTTCCTCCCCACTTGCTGACTCAGCTTTACTTGTGGGCTGAAGTCATTTGGGGTTTTCATACTCACATTTTCATTTGTATCATTAGGAGGAAGAGGAGCCACAGTCTCTCTGAGCTTGCCCTTGTTGTGTTGCACTGCTCCTTGTACTGGGTTTACACAGCTTAGAATTTGGGACGTACTCTCAAGGAGTAAATGACCACAATACTCAGAATCTGGAAGTTAAATGAAATTATTATTATTATTTATAGAAGTAGGCTCAATGTAAAAGGTAATGGACATATACAAATACATATATACAAGTAGACAATAGCTCAGCTGCACTCCTGGACAGAGCCCAGGGGCTGTTACCAGCTCACACAATATTATCTCTCTCTTCTTTCCAGTAACCCAAACTATGATGAGCACAGAGGAGTAAAGCAACATTCAGAGAGCAGCAAAGGAGGAAAACAGGAGGCAGAGAGAGAAAACACTCTGGAAAAACTATATCAAATTTTCTTAGACCAATGGAATGGGATAAACATACCTCTTCTGTCTTTTGTTCAGCCTCTTGAGAGTATCCCTTCCCCTGTACTCTTTCTGAATTCTCTAGAAAATTTTACTTACAATTAGGACCCTAGTCCTAAACGCTCCTAAAGACAGAGGCCAGAGAACACCTCTGCCATTCAGTGGAGTGATGAAATCACCAGCAAACTCACTTTGGGAGAGTTAGAGAAGGAAGAGACAACAAGGATACCCAATGCACCAACCAGCATAGCTGGCAAACAAGGACTCCTCCCATCTTGTACAAGGAAACCTGCACCTGGTTCAGGATTAGGAGATATTGAGGCTGGCTTCTTGACTATCTCTCCCCAAACAACCCATGGAAACTGAGCTCCTCAGAGCTTATTCTTGATTTTTTAATGCAGCAGAACAGAATGCAAACTCATGGAGAGCTCTCTGAATGCTGGTCACCCCCAAGAAGCCGAAATTGGAATGACATCCCTTCTTATTGTAGCAGTTAAGAGATCATGGTCCTGATTTTCATACTGACATTGAGACTGTAACTGGTTTAGTGGATTCTTTTTCAGTTTACTAATTCTTTAGTTTAGTGGATTCTTTTTCAGTTCACTAATACTCCCAGGTAGTATTCTGATCTGGGCACAGCCATGGCCTGGAAGTAATGAGAAGGAAACAGAGAATAACTTGGCCCTTGGAACCTAGCTAATGAGTCCATCACTCCAACAATCTTTCCCTTTCCAGGGGGAAGTTCAGTTTTATTACTGACCTGCAGGATATATACTTGGAAGGGTTCCTACTTTAGTTCTCTTGGCTGCCCTCCATGCTTCTTAAAAATAATAATTGCAGACCTTGTCCTCCTCTTGATTCTGAATACCAGTTGAGTGTGAGTAGCTCGATGTAAGGATTGCTTGCTTGAAGATCCTGTCTGACTTGACACAACAGCTCCTAGTAACACTAATTCCTTTGAAAGCCTGTAGGAAACAACTGTCAGAGATCTGGCAAAAGCTATGAACTGGGGGGAAATGCCAGCTACACAGATTTACGGGGATGAGCACTGTCACAGGACCAGCCACAGCAAGAGGAAAATCTACTCTGCCCTGGTGAGACTCCACTTGAAGTACTGCATCCAGTTCTGGTGCCCCCAGCACAAGAGGGACATGGAGCTGCTGGAGTGGGTTTAAAGGGCATCACAAAGATGATCAGAGGGCTGAAGAACCTCCCTTATGGGGACAGGCTGGGACAGTTTGGGCTGTTCAGCTTTGGAGAGACCTTAGAACAGCCTTCCAGTACCTGAATGGCCTACAGGAGAGCTGGGGAGGGACTTTTGACAAGGGCTGGGAGCAATAGGATGAGAGGGAATGGACTGAAGCTTCAGGAGAGCAGATTGAGAATGGAGATTTTACAGTGAGGGTGGGAAAACACTGGAACAGGTGACCCAGGGAGGTTTTGTATGCCCCCCTCCTTGAAGAGCTGTTCAAGGACAGGTTGGGTGAAGCCTTGAGCAACCTGATCTAGAGGAAAGTGTTCCTGCCCCCGGCAGGGGGGTTGGAACAAGAAAATCTTTGAGGTCCCTTCCAACCCAAACCACTTTATTACTCTGTGGATTGAAATTCACTCATGAAGAAAGAACAGAATTAGAGTTACAGGCATGACAGAGTACAGCAGACATGTAGGAGAAAGCCAAACACAGCAGACTCTGCAACTACCCAACATCACAAGAAGAATGTGGCATGGGATAAAAGTTGTTCTTGTGTGGCAACATGAGGCTACTTAGAAAGCTCTCTCCATTGCTCTACTTTCAGAGAAGCCCTCACAGGTAACTATTTCATACCACAGACTTTGCTATAATTAACAGATTAAAAGGTGCAGGATTTGCTGAGGAGTGGTTGGTGGAATAAGACCAAATCAGAGCGCAGGTAAACGGGTGTCACCCGTGTGGTGCCTCACCTGCCAGCTGCGGAGGGAAGGGTACACGCAGCAGCAAGGCAAAGCACCCTCCAGATGCAACACTTTGGCTGATGTCAGCAGGCTGCTTGAAAGGTAGCAGAAGCAATTCTTAATGCAAAATAAGATTTTGCAGGTAATGAGAGCTCTGCAAGTGTGTATATGTGCATGTGGTAATAAAGCTGGGAAGGAGATATCTCATTTACGCTCAGGGAAGAGGGAGCAGAACACGGTTGGCAGATCTTTAAGGATGCTTTCCAAAGAGTGCAGGACCTTTCTATCCCCAGGGGAAAGAGATCAGGCAAGGTAGAACAGAGACCAGCATGTCTGAGTTGGGACATGCTGGTGAAAATCAAAAGGGAACTGCAGAGGCAATGGAAGCAGGGACAGGCATCCTGGGAAGAGCATCAGGACACTGACTGGTTGTGTAGGGATGAGGTCAGGAAGGCAAAGGCACAGCTGGAGCTGAACTTGACAAGAGAGGTGAAAATTAATGTTTATAAATAGACGGATGGCAGAGCAGTGCCAGGAGGCTGCAGCAAGGCTCTGCTCAGGGATGACCAAGGACAGAACAAGGGGCACTGAATGCCAGCTGGAGCAGAGAAGGTGCCACAGGAACAGGAGGGAAACTGTTTCACTATGAGGGTGCTGGAGCCTGGAGAAGGTTGCCCAGAGAGGTTGTGGAGTTTCCTTTTCTGGAGACTGTGTGACCTGCTCTGGGTGATCCTATATAGCAGAAGGGTTGGATTGGATGATCTTTCAAGGTTCCTTCCAACTTCCACCATTCTGCAATTCTGTGTGTAATAATCAGAAGGGCTTCTACAGGTGCATCAACCAGCAAAGGAAGGCCAAAATACTCCTACTCCACGATGGAGTCAGAATGCACTAAGGGTGGTGAGAGTCTGGCCCAAGCTGCCCAGAGAGGTGGTAGATGCCCCATCCCTGGAAAATTCAAGGCCAAACTAGATTTGGGGCTCTGAGAAACTTGATCTAGTTGTAGATGTCCCTGCTGACTGCAGGGAGGTTAGACTAGATGATCTTTAAAGGTCCCTTATAATACAAAACACTACATGATTCAAGCATACAGAAGCAGCCTAGATAGAAAGAGAATCCCAAGGTCCAAACAGCTGAATCTCAGAGAAATTTTTTTTAATTAAAGAAAAAAAAAAAGAGAGAGAGAGAGAGAGTGAGAGAGAAAGAGATTACAAAAATTAGGAAGAACTGGAGTTTTTTCACAAGAGCAGGGTTCAGCCTCTGCTTATGTGCCCCAGGACAGTCTGACCTAAATAAGCATGGTCGGATGATAAAAGAACAGCTTTTACAAACTAATCAAAACAGATATCAGGAAATATTTCTTCACTGAAAGGGTTCTCAAACATTGGAATGGTCTGCCCAGGGCAGTGATGGAGTCACCATCCTTGGATGTATTGGTGCTTAGGAACATAGTTTCAGTGCTGGGTCAGGGCCTGCACCGGGAGATCCCAGAGGTCTCTTCCAACCAAAGATATTCTGTGATTCTGGGTAAACAGCTCTTCTAAAGTGAGGTAGAACATCTCAGCACAAAGCTTATCTGCCAAGGGCTGCTCTCACTTCCACTGCCTTGTGGAAACCGCTGCACCTCTTCCTCCCCAGTGACGCATGGCAACAACTGTGATCTTCCTACAAGGGGCTTACTAGAAAGCTGGGGAGAGACTTGATATAAGGGCTTGTAGTGATAGGATGAGGGGGAATGGATTTGAGCTTGAGGAGGGCAGCTCGAGACTGGAGATTAAGAATAAATTATTTACAGTGAGGATGATGAGACACTGGAACAGGTTGGCCAAGGGGCTCATAGATACCCCCTCCCTGGAGTTGTTCAGCGCCAGGTTGGATGAGGTCTTGAGCAATCAGGGCTGGTGGGAGGTCTTGAGAAAGTCGAAGTGAGAGCTACAAGGATGCTGAAGGGACTGGAGCACTGCCTGATGAGGAGAGCCTGAGAGCCCTGGAGCTGACTAGTATGCAGAGAAAAAGGCTGAGAGAGGATCTGAGCAATGTGTATAAATATCTGAGGGCTGGGGGTCAGGAAGGAAGGGACAGGGACAGCTTCTGCTCACTTGTGCCCTGCCATAGGACAAGGGGCAAGTGATGAAAACTGTAGCACAGCAAGTTGCATCTCAACATGAGCAACAACTTCTTTGCTGTAAGGGTCCCAGAGCACTGGCACAGGCTGCCCAGAGAAGTGGTGGAATCTCCTTCTCTGGATCCTTTCCAGCCCTGTCTGGATGTGTTCCTGTATGACCTGTGATGGATTGTATGGTCCTGCTTTGGCAGGTGGGGGTTGGACTCAATGACCTATGGAAGCCACTTTCAACCCCTAACATCCTGTGAGGTGTCCCTGGACATGGCAGGGGGGTTGGAACTGAATGATCTTTACGGTCCCTTCCAACCCGAACTATTCCATGAGGATACAACGTGGGGAGTGTCTGTTCCAAGGCAGTCAGATCCTGCAGCCAGGACTGTGAAAATGGAACAGCTCAGCTCAGGCTGATAGGAGATCCAGCTACCACACAAGCAAGTCATTAGTGCTGTATTTAAACCAAATGAGATTGTAATTAGATGTCTCTGATTCTCCAAGCAGAATGAGTTGCACATTTCTGGCTGCCATTCCCGAAGCGTGACATCAGAGTAATCAGCAATAGACTGTCACCCTCTCTCACCCCACAGTTCTACTCCAGTAGTAGCCCACACCTAGTCCCTGGGCAAGGTGAGATTCCGTCATTGGTGAGCAAAAAACATTTCTGCCAGGGTTGAGAAGATTTCTCAGGCAGATATAGAACTTTTTGGGTTATTCTTGGTTTTGAGTGTCACAGGCTGTGTTGAAGCTGGAAATGGATTGCTGTTGACTTGGCTGTGGGGCCTTAGTCCTCCGCTCTGCTGGCTGGCTTGAATGGGATAAGGCCATTATAACAGCTTTCTCTCACTCCACAACCTGAAAGACTGTTCAGAATATCCTGTGAATCCCAATTCCCACCACTTGTAGACAAAGAGAATCATAGAGTCATGGAATGGTGGCAGTTGGAGGAGACCTCTAGACACCATCTAGTCCCACCTTCATGTTAAAGAAGAAACACCCATAGCAGGTTTCCCAGGATCACAATGTCCAGGTGGGTTTGGGATGACTCCAAAGAAGGAGACTCCACAACTTCCAGGCTTCCAGCACCCTCACAGTAAAGTTTTCCTTCATGTTTCAGTGAAGCCACCTGTGTTCCCCCTTGTGCCCATTGCCCCTTGTCCTGTCCCTGGAGCCCAGCTCCATCCTTTTTGCCCCCACAGATCCTTTAGCTCTTGCTGAGCATTGATCAGATCCCCTCTGGGTCTCCTCTTCTCCAGGCTCAGCAGCCCCAGGGCTCTCAGCTTTTGCTCCTCACAGAGATGCTGCAGGCCCCTCAACATCTTTGTAGCCTCTGCTGGACTCTCTCCAGCAGTTCCGTGTCCCTCTTGAACCAGGGAGCCCAGAACTGGACACAATACTGCAGGTGTGGCCTCATCAGGGCAGAGTGGAGGGGGAGGAGAACCTCCTTCAAGCTGCTGGCCACATTCTTCTTCATGCCTTTTTGTCCATGAGGGCACATTGCTGGCTCAGAACACCTTGGTTCCCTTTGCTGGGCAGCCCAGCTATGGGACTGGGAAATTCCACAGCCCTGGAGTTCAGTCTCAAGTTATCTGTGCTCTTTCTCCAGGGGTATGAGCACAGCCTTGCCAGCCCCTTGACTTCACCAAAACTCAGTGCTTAGAATAATTACAGAATTAGGTCCAGAGCTGGAACTACACATCTCAAAATGGAGATTAATGACTGCATTCAACAGCTATTCCCTAAATCCTCAGCACAACCCCGGGACGGCACAAACGATGTGTGAAATGAGACACCTCTGCCGACTGGCAGTGCACAAAGAGGATAAAGAGAGTGACATGTAATTATTGTGGTGCTATTAGCTGTGATAGTCAAACTATACAAAGGCAGGGAAGTTCAATGTGGCCAAAAGCCTTAGATTTGTTTGGGAAAAAAGATGCTTGGAAACTTCTCTTTAACAAAGGTCATCAGAACTTTCTCCTGGAAGGCAGAGAGGTCAGAAAAAAATAAAGGGAGACATTTTAAATTATAAATAATTCTCCCCCTCTAATCTGCCCTGGTGGCTTACCTGGAGCACTCTATTCAGTTCTGATGCCTCCAGCACAAGAAGGACCTGGAGCTGCTGGTGTAGGTCCAGAAGAGGCCACAAGGTTATTAGAGGCTGGAGAACCTCCCCTATGGTGATAGGCTGAGAGAGTTTGGGCTGTTCAGCCTGGAGGAGGCTCCAGGATGACCTTAGAGCAGCCTTCCAGTACCTGAAGGGGCTACAGCAGAGTTGAGGAGGGACTTTTTAGAAGGGCTTGTAGTGATAGGATGAGAGGGAATGGATTGAAGCTGGAAGAGGACAGATTAGGGAGAAATTCTTTCCAGTGAGGTGTGGGAGACATTAGAACAGGTTGCTCAGGGAGGCTGTGGATGCTCCCTCCCTGGAGGTGTTCAAGACCAGGCTAGATGAGGCCTTGAGCAACTTGGGCTGGTGGGAAGTATCCCTTGCCCATGGCAGGGATTGGAACTGGATAATCTTTGGGTCCCTTCTAACCCCTGACATTCTGTGATCTTGTGATCCTGTGATCCCTTCCAACCCAACCCATTCTGTGAAATTAGTCTTGTCCTGTCAAAGCTCATCCCTTTGCTTGGCCAAACTCAAACAACCTTTCAAGCATGGTCCCAAATGTGCTTAGACAGAGTGTGTTGGGAAGGCAGAGAGCTATGATGCTAGCAGAGTTTGGAGAGGATTGTAGGGGTCCTTGCCACACAGCCAGTGCAATGCTTATTTTCAGGCAGAAGGGAACACAACCTACATCTGCCAAAGCACAGGGTTAAGAATCCATCAAGTATATTTTTCCCAACTTTATAAATTTCAGTTTTATGGCAAATTACAGAGAGGCATTCCCCAACCTCAGAGATAAGATGTTAGCAACGTGAACCAAAACTACTCAACGAACTGCATGCACCAAGCATCTGGCATTGGTTCCATGAGCCTCCCAAAGGTGATGTCACCAAATTCAGAAAGTCAGTAAATCCAGAAACCCCCAAACACATTTCAAGGTGGATTCATAGATTCACAGAATGGTTTGGGTTAGAAGAGACCTTCAAGATCATCCTGTTTCAACCTCTTTGCCATGGGCAGGAACACTTCCCACCAGCCCAGGTTGCTCAAGGTCTCATCCAGCCTGATCTTGAACCCCTCCAGGGAGGGGACATCCACAGCCTCCCTGGGAAGCCTGTTCCAGTGTCTCACCACTCTCACTGGAATGAATTTCTTCCTAATGGGGTATGTCAGGCAAATCACAACCTCTCCACTTCTCAAACACAAGCATCGTTATTTCAGTGGGCTATGTAGTAACTGTTTGGAAAAGCTGAAATCTGGTTATGTGTGCAAAGAAATCATATAAATGTTTGGGGCTGGGAGGAAGTGCAATATTAATCATAGAATTACACCATCATTAAGGTTGAAAAAGACCTCTAAGATCATCAAGTCAAACAATCAAACCAACAGCACTATGTCCCAAAATGCCATGACCACACACTTTTTGAACACCTCCAGGGATGGTGATTCCATCACTTCCCCAGGCAGTTTATTTCAATCCTGGGTGTTTTGTTTCCTATATGGTCAACTGGCGCTTTTTTTTTTTTTTTTTTTTTGACACCTGTCTATGAGGTGCTTCTCTTACAGATTTACAGATTCGCAGATTGTGTTGAGTCAAAAGGGACCTTCGAAGTAATCTTGTCCAAGCCCCCTGGCACTCAGCAGGGACACCTCCAGCTACAGCAGGCTGCACAGGGACACATCCAGGCTGATCTTGAACCATGTCTAGGGACAAGGCTCCAACCACAGCCCTAGGCATCCTCTTCTAGTCTTTCACCACTCTCATTGTGCAGAACCTCCTCCTGATGTCCCACCTAAATCTCTCCTGATCCATTTTCAACCCCTGGGCAGCCTGTTCCAGTGTCTTACCACTGTCATTGTGAAGAACTTGCTCCTGATGTGCAACCTAACACTGCCCTGGTCCAGTTTCAAGCCATTGCCCCTCGTCCTATCACTCCAAGCTCTTCTGAACAGTCCCTCCCCAGCCTTCATGTAGGTGCCCTTTAGATATTAAAATGCAGCTTTAAGGTCTCTGCAGAGCCTTCTTTTCTCCAGGCTGAGCATCCCCAACTCACTCAGCCTGTCTTCATAACTGAGGGGCTGCAGCTCTCTTCTGTTTATCTGATTAACACAGAACGAAAATTTGTAAATGCTGCACAATGTTTTTATTGAGGAAGAAAAAAACATTACATCACATCAATATTAACAATTAAGAGCAGATCACCAAAAGGAAAACTAATTGTGAGCTGTTTCTAATGGTATCCAACAGGTATCCGGTACCAGTGTAAATGCAATTCACTGTCCCAGCAGTAATCCAGAGGTAGAAATAGAAATCCCATGTCAAGAACCTGAGGATGACAGAGAGATTGCTTGGGTAGTAGGTAGTAATGAGCTGAAGGAAAAGGAGACCTTTTGCCAGGCTGGACTCATGACAAAAATGAGCATTTGAGGAGCTGAATGCAGAGTTGCACATAAAGACAAAGGAATTTCACTCCTAAAACTGAGGGACAGTGCCTTGGAATGCCCTGACTCTGCAAGGATTTATGGGCCAGAGTGGACCAGCAGCTCAGCATGAGTTCCCACTGTGAAGCTGCATGAACAGAGCTAATGTAATCCTTGCATCCTGATGCAATTGTTGGAATCATTCCCACAGATCTGCTGTCCATATTTTAATGGGAATGGGGAAAAAAGTTCACATGCTGCATTCAAAGTTCACCAGAGAGCATCAGCAAATGCTTTGCCATGAAGGGATAAACTCTATCTGTTTGATTATCAAAAAGGAGGGCTGAAGGTGACTTGATTAAAGGCTATAGATCAGGGGAGAAAACCCTCATCTACAAAGAGTCTTTGTCTTGAAGAGAGAGTAACAGAACAACCACTCCACCCCACCACTCCTCTCATCCTCTGAAATTAAAAAAATAATATAAAAAAAATAGGCAAAATAAGAATACTAGTAATAGTTCTGGAAGCTGACCACCGATAAATCAGGAACTGTTTTCTACTAATGAAAATAAATTGCCTCCAAATTATGAATTCTTCCTATTGGCACATCTTCAAATCGTGATACAAGGTAGGGTTTCACCAAATATCAGCTGTACTTTAGTTAAATAATTCTGTTTTGCTCAACACCCAATAAATCAACTAGATAAACCTGAGGGGTCTTTGACTGGCTGAGGGCAGACGGCAGAAATCCAAACTAGAACAGAAAAAGGAAGAAACGGAAGAAGAAGAAATTGGAATGACCTATTCAAAGCTGTGCTGCCCTGAAGATGTGAGACCTGACTTGGGGCTTTTGTTGTGTGTTTAAGTGAGGCTCCCTGACTCTGGCCCATAAGCTCTGCTGTGGTATGTCCTGCATAACTATGGAAAATGTCTTAATGTAGGGCTTTTTCCTTCACATAAAGTTGTCTGTAAGAATTTATACTGCAGCTGCCGTGATGCTCTACAGAAACACGATCATCTGTTGTTCTGCAAGCCCTGCATATGTTTGCTTTCGGAGGCCAAAAAGCAGGATGTGGTTTGAGGAAAAGTGGGAGGAGTCAACTAGTAAAAGTGTTATACTGTATGACAAGCTCAAAAAAACCCCAAAACACGAGTCTATCAGTTGGGAGAACACAGAGCAGAAGCAGAGATTGCCTTCAGAGTAACAAGCAGCGATCTGCCATGCACATGTGTGCACCGGCATAGCCCTGCATCTTGCAAGGAAGGACATGGCAGCCTGTTGTCTCCACAGTCTAAATCATACCATCACAGAACGCCAGGAGCCAGAAGGCACCTCCTGAGATCATACAGGCCAACCCTTGTGCAAAGCAGGACCACTGAGAGCAGGTCACACAGGAGCACATCCAAGCACATTTGGAAGATCTCCAGAGAAGGAGACTCCACAACCTCTCTGGACAGCCTGCTCCAGGTCTCACAGTGAAGAACTCTCTTCATGTTGAGGCGGAATTTCCTCTGATTGAATTCATGTCCATTGCCCCTCATCCTATCATTGGGCATCACTGGAAAGAGCCTGTCTGCATCCTCCTGACAGTTACCCTTCAGAGAGTTGTAGACATAGATAAGGTCCTGTGCCAGCTTTCTCTTCTTTAGGCTAACCATCTCCAGTTCTCTCAGCCTTTCCCTATCAGACAGATGTTCCAATCCCTTCATAGCCTCCATTGAATCCTTTCCAGTAGTTCCCTGCACCTTTTGAGCTGGGGAGCTCTGAGCAGGGCACAATACTCCAAGGACGTAGGGCAAATATAACACCTATCTTCAAGAAGGGAAAAAAGGATGACCCTGGGAACTACAGACCAGTCAGCCTCACCTCTGTGCCTGGCAAGATCATGGAGCAGATCCTCCTCAAGGCTCTGCTAAGGCAGATGGAGAACAAAGCAGAGGTGACTGATGATAACCAGCATGGCTTCACCAAGGGCAAATCATGCCTAACAAATTTGGTGGCTTTCTATGATAAAGTCACAGCAGCAGTGGACAAGGGAAGGGCAACTGATGTCATCTACCTAGACCTGAGTAAGGCCTTTGACTCTGTCCCACTTGACATCCTGGTCACCAAGCTGGAAAAACATGGACTTGATGGGTGGAGCACTGCTGGATAAGGAATTGGCTGGATGGTGGCACACAGAGTGGTGATCAAGGGCACAATGTCCACCTGGAGACCAGTGCCAAGTGGCGTCCCTCAGGGATCAGTGCTGGGACCA
>VWZI01001223.1:123125-135761 GCA_013396835.1 Psilopogon haemacephalus
CCAGAGGAGGGCCACAAAGATGATCAGAGGGCTGAAGCACCTCTGCTATGAGGACAGGCTGAGGGAGCTGGGACTTTTCAGCCTGGAGAAGAGAAGGCTTCAAGGAGACCTTATAGTAACCTTCCAGTATCTGAAGGGGGCCTACAGGAAGGCTGGGGAGGGACTATTCACAAGGTCTTGTAATGAAAGGAGGGGGAATGGGTTCAAATTGGCAGAGGGGAGATTTGAACGGGATGAAATTCTTCACAGTGAGGGTGGTGAGGCACTGGAACAGGTTGCCTGGGGAGGTTGTGGTTGCTCCCTCCCTGGATGTGTTCAAGGCCAGGCTGGATGAGGTCTTGAGCGTCCTGATCTAGTGGGAGGTGTCCCTGCCTATGGCCGGGGGTTGAAACTGGATGATCTTTAAGGTCTCTTCCAACCTAAACCATTCTATGATTCTATGATGGGCTAACTAGGGCTGAGTATTGGGGAAGAAGAACATCCCTCGACCTCCTGGCCACACTCTTCTTAATCCACCTGAATTTGCCATCGGCCTTCTTGGCCAGCAGGCCACATTGCTGTCCCTTGGGCACCAACCAGGACTCCAAGATCCTTCTCTGCAGAGCAACTGTCCAGCAGGTCACCCCTCACCTGTACTGGAGCATGGTGCTCTTCCTCCCCAGGTGCAGGGCTCTACACTTACCCTTGTTTACCTTCATTAGATTCTCCTTTGCCCAGCTCTCCAACCTGTCCAGGTCTTGCTGAATAGCAGCACAGCCTGATGAGATGTCAGTCACTTATCCAAGTGTTCGTAACAATACAGCCAAAACACCTTTTTTGTGGTGTCATCTGATACCTTGTGTCAGTATAAATCACCCTGGATTTGAGGATACTACAGGTAACTAAATTAGTGAAAGCATAAAATGGATTCCACTTCTATAACATGGAGAAGAGAATGAGTTTAAAGTGGCAGAGGGAAGATTTAAAGTAGTTCTTTCCAGTTAGGGTGGTGAGACACTACAACAGGTTGCCCAGGGAGGTTGTGACTGCTCCGTCCCTGGAAGTGTTCAAGGCCAAGTTGGATGAGGCCTTGAGCAACCTGTACTAGTGTGAGGTGTCCCTGGACATGGTGGGGGTTGAAACTAGATGATCTTTGAGGTCCCTTCCAACCTAAACCATTCCATGATTCTATGATTCTAAGAGAAAGCTCTGCAGAGACCTTAAAGCTGCATTTTAATATCTAAAGGGCACCTACATGAAGGCTGGGGAGGGACTGTTCAGAAGAGCTTGGAGTGATGGGATGAGAGGCAATGGCTTGAAACTGGACCAGGGCAGTGTTAGGTTGCACATCAGGAGCAAGTTCTTCACAATGACAGTGGTAAGACACTGGAACAGGTTGCCCAGGGGTTGAAAATGGATCAGAAGAGATTTAGGTGGGACATCAGGAGGAGGTTCTGCACAATGAGAGTGGTGAAAGACTGGAAGAGGATGCCTAGGGCTGTGGTTGAAGCCTTGTCCCTAGACATGGTTCAAGATCAGCCTGGATGTGTCCCTGTGCAGCCTGCTGTAGCTGGAGGTGTCCCTGCTGAGTGCCAGGGGGCTTGGACAAGATTACTTTGAGGGTCCCTTTTGACTCAGTGCTATCTGTGAATCTGTTGTGTACATTGTTTAGATGCCCACATGTGGCCTTGATGTTGATTTAGGAGAGGCTCTGAGTAGTTGTCTGCTGGAGGTTAATGGTCTGTAGGTCACCTCCGTGGACTTTAAAGATAGCAGAGTGATTGGACTCATGATCTGGAAGGTGTCCAACTTGTAAATAGTTTAACATATGCCTTACTTAGGTGAGTCATGCATCTGCTTAAATCTGGACATATTTTACTGCCAGACCTACTACAACCAAGAGGGAGCATATTTTTGCATCCCTGGGTTAAGGTACTAGCTGTATCTAAGCATTTCACTCAGGTTGGAGATTCAGAGTGGAATGAAAGCAAACAGCCAACAGGTCTGGAATTCAGAGAAATAGTAGAATGGAAGCAGCTTCAGAAGTAGTTTTGTGCACACCTGCTCCTGATAGCTAAGCCAGCTGAAATGTTAGGGAAAAGAGGATTCTTCAGGAAATCACAGCATTTGTAGCTCTCTGTTTCCCACATGAATTTCTCACAGCCTGTTGAAATGTTCAGGCTCCGTATGGACATGTTTAGTCACATTAATCTCTTGAGTATGTTCAATCAAGTTTTCAGTAGGGTTTTCTCTCTCTCTCTCTCTCTCTCTCTCTTTCTCTTTTTTTTTTTTTTTTTTTTTTTTTTTTTTTTTTTTCCTAATTCTGTGTTTTCCGACTATGATTAATGGAGGTTTTCAAAGAGGCAGAGATGTGGTACTGAGGGATATGGTTTAGCTCCAGCCCTGGTCAGGTTAGAGAATGGTTGGACTGGGTGATCTTGAAGGGCTTTTCCAAACAAAACTACTCCATGATTCTAAGTTCAAACATGACTGACTTTGGTATTTTCAGTGTCTCTAACCCTGCAAACTGGCACCTGTGTTCCAGATCAGAATACATTTGAACACTGCTTATGAGAGCATAAAGCTACACTCAGGGCACAGCTTAGGGCATAGTTTAGGATGTGAAGAGAAGAAAGGCCAGGTGCCCTGAGTGCCCTTGCCTAGCTGTGCAGGGACAGCTAGCCACCCACCTTTCTGGATGTGTCATACATCCTAGGACAGTCCTGAGGTCACCTGCTGCTATGACAGATGAGTTAAGCACTCTGGGCTCTTGGCAAACCCAACTGTTCAGTCTTCAACAGACCTAAGGGCTGGCAACATGAATCAGAGTTCTGGAGCCATGCTGCTGAGCATACTCCATGCCTGTTGTCAGAGCGGGCACCATCAGCACTGCCACTGCATTCTGCAGAGAGGCTGATGGCTTCCTGTAATTTCCTTCTCTCTAGGTTTGCTACAAGTTCCTCAAATTTCCTGCAGATTTCCTTTCATGGAGCACCAAATCTGTGAAGTCATATGGCTATAGTGCTGTCACCAAAATTCTCAACAGGAGATTCACAGAAATCCAGGTCTTTTTGGGTTGTTCTTGCAAGAAATACTAATGAGAGCAACCTGATTGTTTCTTGGGAAAAGCCAGGGTATTTTATTCTTTCCCTGCTTCTCTCAGTGAAATGCTCATGGTCCCAACCCAAGAACCCCTTTAATCAGGTCAGTCCTTATCAGGTAATTAAGTGACTGCAGGTAGGAATTACTGGGAGGAGAGGGGAGGAGGAGTGGCACTTGGATGGTTGAGGTTGGGTCTGTTCAGTCTGGAGGAGAATGCTCCAGGGAGACCTCAGAGCACCCTTCCAGGACCTGAAGGGAGTCTACAAGAAACCTAGGGATGGGGAGACACTGAAACAGGTTGCCCAGGGAGACTGTGGATGTGGTTGGAAGTTTGGTAACTGCAATACAAAACATGGCCCGTACTGGCACAGAGTGTGTTTGCCTGAACATAACAGAGTTCTGCAGATCACTGGGTCTCCACAAAGAAGGTTTCCTTATTCACAGTCACCCTCCCTTCTACCATTCTCCAGCAGCCTGCATATTCCAGACACAATATCAAAAGTCATTCTGTCACACAGGTTAAACAATGGAAAAGACAAACACACCCCACAAAATCTTAAACTTGCTATCACCACCTTAAGAAACCTGCTCTTTCAGGATGTGCAGCCCCAGCTCTTCTACCTGAAAAGCATGAGGTCCAACAGGAGATTTTTAAGAACACTCTGAAACACTTTTCTGAAACCTCTAAAGACTATACCAGAGTAGATAGCGGTGGGCATGGCCACCTCCTCTTATGCACAGAGCAACTAAGACAGATGAAATTCAGACTGACAGATTGCATCAGGTTGGAAGGGACCCTCAAAACTCATCTTGTCCAATCTCCCTGCACTCAGCATGGACACCTTCAACTGAACCAGGCTGCCTGGGGCTGCATCGAATTTCATCTTGACTGTTCCCAGGGATGGGGCCTCAAGCACATCCATGGGCAACCAGTTCCAGTATTTCACCACCCTAATTGTGCAGAACTGGCTCCCAATGTCCAGCCTAAATCTGCCCTGCTCCAGTTTCAAACCATTGCCCCTCATTCTGTCATTACAAGCCCTTTTAAAAGAAGTCCCTCCCCAGCAATCCTGTAGCCCACTTCAGATAATGGAAAGCTGCTATAGGTTGTCTCCAGAACCTTCTCTTCTCCAGGCTGAACAGTCCCAACTCTCTCAGTCTGTCCCACCGCAGAGGTTCTCCAGCCCTCTGATCATCTTCCTGGCCTACTCTGGACCCACCCATCTGGTCCAGGTCTTTCTTGTGTTGGGGGCCCCATAACTGGACACAGCACTGCAGGTGAGGTCTCAGCAGAGCAGAGCAGAGGGGCAGGATCATCTCTCTTGACCTGCTGGCCACACTGATTTGGATGCAGTCCAGGATGGGATTTGCCCAACACACTTCTGCAACAGGAGCAAAGAAGAGACCCCAGAAAGATTTCTTCTGTCTGCTCTAAGCACTGTGCCACACAACTCTTTTATCTCTCTTATTCCATGACTGAAGACTTTCTTCTTTTTTTTCCCTTTCAATTCCAATTATTTTGTAAGAAAATTAAGCCATTTCTTGAGACTTTTATTTTACCCCTATTATTTCTGCTATCCTCTTACCGTTTGGAAAATAAAGACCTTTACAGGCTGCGTTGATGCATTTCTGGTAAGTAACCTTGATTTCTTAGTCCTTCCTCGGTGAATGGACAAAAAACAAAGGTCATTACTAGTATGCCTTCCCTTACCATCTACATTCACATATCAAGATGGTGCCACACTCCTGATGATGACAATACCTTTCTAGAAATTGTACCAAGGTCACTAAATGCAAAGGTCTGACTGAGGAAAACATCTCTGAACCAGAAAACCATCAACAGTGCAACACCCAAACATAGAGGTAAATGTTTGCCTAAATTCATAACTAAAAGGATGTTAAAATATGGAGGAAGTGTGATCAAACAGCCAAGGAGCAGCCATTACATGAATCAACCCTGACAAAGTAAAATATGAAGTCCCAAAAAATTAAAATATATTCTCCTGCAGTTTATAACAACCTTAAGGAGGGGCAAAGATTTGTCTTGCAACCTCTGACAGTCCCTTGAAGCAGTCCCCTCACTGTAAGCAACAGAAACATCCCATCTTCCATGTTCCTCTGGACAAAAAAATCAGGTGATACAGTAAAAAAAAAAAAATTTAAAAATTAGATTTTTCTGCCCTAAACTCTGTTCCATTTCTTCACAAAGCTTTCAGAAACCTTGACAGTTTCAAGCAGTGGGCGACAAAGAGTGACCTCAGAACAGCAGATTCTGGGATTTAGACATGTAAATAATTCTTTTCTCTTTGAACTTGAAAATGAAGGCAATAGTTTGCCACCACTCATGGGGCTTTGTCTGGTGACACAGATGTAGAAGCTTTGAGTGAAATGGAAATGTCAGTTGCCAGAAGCATAACCGTGAGCAAATCCTGGTACGTGTGGCCTCTTGTCTCACTGCAGGTCACCAGCCTCTCTCTGTACCTTGCCTAATGGCAGGGGCTGCCTCTCTCACCCTGCCAAACCCCAAGCTGGCAAAGTGGCTTGCAGAGTCCCTTCATGTGGGTACAGGCAGGAAAAGCTTCTCAGTGCACAGCCTGTTAAATTCCAGTCAATCCATGTTGAGAAGGTCCTTCCTCACCACACGGTTCCTGATCAGCATTGCCAATTTCAGCACTGAAAAGGGACCTAGGAACAGAAAACATGTTTGTAAGTACCAGAAATATCAGAACAGAGCACTTAGCCTGAATAATTAATACCAGTTCACATTACACAACTGTGTATCTTAACTGTCAGAGATGACTAAGGCTACAAATTCATGTTTATTGACAGGGATGCGTTTCTTAAGTCACCATTTTAAATGGATTTTTATGGCAGATCTTAATAACCAAGAGGCAAGAATGGATTGCACTGCATGGACATGCTGAAAGGAGGAGTCAAATGGCCAAGGCTTCCCTCTAGCTCCCTAGGCAAAAAGGCAATAGAACTATTAGTGGAGCAGAACAAAGGAAGATTTTTCCTCTTCCCTCTCTTTAAATCTGAATAGAAGCTCCAGTTAGTCTAAAAGAGAAAAGTTACCAACTTTGCCAGGCCCACAACACACCACTAGTTTGCAAGGCGCTTTGTGCAGGGGCTTGCAGTGATAGGATGAGGGGAAATGGATTGGAGCTTGAGGAGGGCAGATTGAGACTGAAGATCAGGAAAAAATTCTTTCCAGTGAGGGTGGGAAGACACTGGAACAGGTTGCCACTGGGAGGTCCCAGTGCCCTTCCCTGGAGGTGTTCAAGGCTAGGTTGGATGAGGTCTTGAGCAACCTGGGCTGGTGGGAGGTGTCCCTGCCCCTGGGGGACTGGAACTTGATGAGCTTTAAGGTCCTTTCCAATCCAAACCATTCTCTGAATCTATGAGGTACTCCCTTCTAATCTATTTGTTTCCAAATGGACTGATCAGGAACAAATAAGTTTACAGCAGATCCACTTTTTTCTTTCCTATTTTTTAAGTTATCCTGCACATTGCTTCCTCTCTGCAGCAGGCGCACTTTTCTTTAGTCCTCTCTATACCTTACATCTGTCAACAGAAGTCTGCACATCGCAGTCACACACCAAGGCACAAGTCACAAAACTCACAGAAAAAAAAAATAGAAAAAAATATATTTATGTGTCATTTTGATAGTCAGGGTAGAAAAAGTGTCCTAGTCCCTCTTTCTAAAAATAATTCTTCATACAAGTGTCATCTCTGCCTTTCACTGGAGTTATCAAAAGAATAAAATAAACCTTTTTTAAAAAAAGTCATTTATGGAAGGAAGTTGCTTGCTGTTATTGGAATAGAATTATGTGCTTTAAATCAGAGCTGAGTTCTTCCACAACTTTCCTCCACAGAAATCACTCTTACTTGTAGGTAAATGGGGGGGAAATGTTATAGTATATCAACCCACTCCTATATTATGTTAACCCACTCTTAGATTATATTAACCCACTCTTAGGTGATATTAAGCCACTCATATCAACTCACTGTTAGTGATATTAACCCACTATTAGATGTTGTTAACCCACTCTTAGGTCATATTACTCTCAGGTGATATCACTCTTAGGTGATATTAACCCACTCTTAAGCAATATTAACCCACTTCTGGGTGATATCAACCCAGTGTCAGATGATGATAACCTACTCCCAGATGATGCTAACCCACTGTTAGATGATGATAACCCACTCTTAGGTGATATTAACCTACTCTTAAGATGATATCTATCCACTGTTAGATAATATTAACCCACTGTTACTGATATTAACCCACTGTTAGATGATGATAACCCACTCTTAGGTGATATTAACCAATTCTTAAGATGATATCTATCCACTGTTAGATAACATTAACCCACTGTTACTGATGTTAACCCACTGTTAGATGATATTAACCCACTGTCAGCTCATCTGGTGTCCACAAAGAACAGACACAAACTCTCTTCTGGTCATCTAGTCCTACTGAAAATGGATGGGAATTATTTACTACTTCTACAAAAAGAAACAAAATTCAAAAGAACAAACCCTGCTCCTCTGCCACCCATAACAAGGATGAGCTGTTAAATAACCTTCCCATATTGTCTCATCAGGCATATCTAATAGAGATGAAGAAGTCTCTAATTAGGGCATTAATTCCACACTGCACTGCAGTTGCAATGCAACCTCCCTTTCCCTGACAGGTGCAATACGTGGGTGCAAATTTCTTGGCATCAGCAATCTCCTCTGCTGCATTTACATTGCTAAGCAACATCATTACTTTGATTGACTTCTATACAGTACCACAGTTCCACCTCTTAGGTACAGAAAGGAAAGATTGATCCTGACTCCAGCACACCAGTTCTCCACAGATGTAGTTCCAAGGAATTAAGTGCATCTACTCTTAATTTGCAGTCACAGAAGAAAAATAATTTTCTTGATTGCCCTCCTATTTAGAAAGCTCTAACTCTTCTGAGCAGAATAAAGTTCCATTGGGCTAAAACTCAGATGACAGCTGGGGGCATAATTACACATATTTTTCCACAAGAAGATGGCAGCTGTCCTCAAAGTGTAATGTGAGTTAACTAGGAAAAGGTGATTGAGTGATGCTGAGGTTAATTGCTTGTTGGTACGCTAGAAAGACTATGCTAACAAGTGCCAATTATTTCCTTGTATTCTGGTACACATTACATTATGCTAGGCGCTAGCCAAACATCCAGCAAGATCCAAGCATCTCTGTCCTGATCTGATGAGTTAATGGTTTAAGAAAGCTAGGCTGGGTACTGCTAAAAACAGGCTCAGTGCAAGTTTAGGTTGTCAGTTAGTGATAGGACTGTGGGGGGTGGGGGGGTGGATCTAAGCTAGAGGAGAGCAGATTGACATTAGAGGTTATGAAGACATTCTTCACTATGATGGTGGTGAGACACTGGCACAGGTTGCCCAGGGCAGTGGTGGAAGTCCCATCCCTGGAAGCATTTAAAGCCAGGTTGGATGTGGGCAACCTGATCTAGTGTGAGGTGTTCCTGCCCATGACAGAGGGGTTAGAACTGGATGATCTTTGAGGTCCCTTCCAGCCCTGACAATTCTGATTCTGCTTATCCCAGCCACACCACTCTTTGTACTGGTGACACAGAAAGCCTGGGCTGCACTGAACAAAACAAATGGAAACGATTGTTGGTACTGGTGACACAGAAAGCCTGGGTTGCACTGAACAAAACAAGTGGAAACGATTGTTGGATCATAAACTTTGTTTGCCCTCTTGCCAACCAAAAGCTTGCACTGAGAGGTTGTTTATCATGAAAAGCCAGTAAAATCTTCAAAAGGGCTGGTAATCTAGAAATGCTTTTAGAATAGTGTGGCCAGCAGGGTGAGGGAGGTTCTCCTTTCCATCTACTCAGCCCTTGTTAAACCTCATCTGGAGTATTGTGTCCAGTTCTGGGCTCCCCAGTTCAAGAGAGACAGGGAACTGCTGGAGAGAGTTCAGTGGAGGCTATGAGGATGATGAAGGGACTGAACCACTGCCTGATGAGGAGAGACTGAGAGACCTGGGGCTGTTTGGTCTGGAGAAGAGAGAGCTGAGAGGGAACCTGATCAATGTCTACAAATACCTGGAGCATGGCTGTCAGGAGGATGCAGCAAGGCTCTGTTCGGTGATGCCCAGGCACAGGATGAAGGCCAATGGATGTGAACTCAAGCACAGGAAATTCCAACTCGAGGAAAAAATCGTTTACTATGAGGGTGCTGGAGCCCTGGAGCAGGCTTCTCAGAGAGGTTGTGGAGTCTCCTTCTCTGGAAATTTTCAAAACCCACTTGGGTATGTTCCTGTGTGACCAGTCCTAGGTGGTCCTGGTTTGGTGGGGGAGCTGGACTGGATGATCTCTAGAGGTCCCTTCCAACTCCCAGCATCCAGTGATTCTGTGATATTTTAATCCTGTCTCCACATCTACAAGCGCATACACATGTACCTATGAGCCTGACAAAATTTCCCACCTAATTGGTAGATTATTATGTAAAATATTGCCTCATATTTGTATAATGCATGCACCTGGCTTGAAAATATGCTGACGGAACCAAAGTGCGTCGCATCATCCATTGTTGAATTGATATTAAATCCGTAATTTTGTTCCTGAAGCATCAGTAAATACCAATTTCAATTGCATTAATAAAATGTTGAATTATGGAAGTGGAATTGTACTGACTGATACAGATTTTCACTACCGTAATAATGATTTAAAATCAGATTAAAAAGTAACAGCTCCTAAAGAAAGAGGAAGTTAATGTGCCAGCAATAATAGCGCAAAGCCAACCTGGTGTGTACGTGTCCCCCCTCCAAAGTCAAGTCATTTACCTTGGATCAGCTGGAATTAAACAAGCAAAATTCACCTGTGCAGGGAAACTGCCAGGGTTGCAGGCTTTCTTTGCAAGAAATCTTACAGTGTTTGCAGAGAACTGCCTGTCTTATCTGTTGCTTCCTGTTCAATTCCAACATCAACCGAAGCAATGGAATCATAACAGAGTATCAGAGTGGAAAGCCTTTGGAAATGCACTAACTGTGGAAGCTGGGAGTGGTGACCACACTCTTTTGCCTTTCCAGCTGCAGAATGTGTGAAACACATTGGTGATTCATTGAAAAAAGGTAACAAATGGCTAAGCTCTCTCCCAGTCCTGCAGCACAGCTCTACCCCCAGAATACCCAATACTGCCAATGAAGTTCTCTAAGCAAAGGGCTCCTGCTATAAGCACAGGTGGTGGGAGCAGGGGCAGCTAAGGGGCCCAGGAAAACGAATTTAAGCTTGATGAAAAGCTAAGAAGGTTGAAATTGTCTTTGCAAATACTACATCAGTATTCTTAAGCTGCTTTAGAATAGATATGTACATTCTGTACCCATCAAGCACTTAATAAAAGATAGCTCCTCCAGGCAATTTGCAAACTATAGTTTCATCTAGATATATGTCAGTGTAAATCAAGAACCTTCAGTTCTCAGTTTTTCTAAACAACTACGCCATCACCTTCCCCAGCCCTGCTTCACTCAGAGCCTTATAAATCTGCCCCACTGCTCTGCCTCCTCAGAATGCAGGCAGATTCACAAGTATTTTAAAGGTACAGCACAAAACACATCCAGCCGAGTCTGTCATCCTAGCAGGGGTTAGTCATTGCCTTCACCCACAGTATATATTTCATCTTAACACATCTTTAATAGATACCAACTAATCACATTTAAAGGCTACCTCTTTATTATTGCCCTTTATCCTGAAACTGCTCCTTTTGCTGACCTTAATATACAAAGTGAAGGTAGGCAATTGTTCCATATAAATGCTCACATACCTGATTTGGATTTCAGGATATGCAAGGCAGCCCTGCTGACTGGACAGAGCTTATATTTCCTTCATTTCCAAGCACTGTCGTTGAACATATATAATTTTGTTGCTGCTGTTGTTGTTCTAAACCCTTTAACACCCTCAAAAATAGCCATACCCCTGCAATTCAGTGCCTTCCTTTCTGTTTCGTGTCCTGAATTTTATGTAAAGGAATAAAAACCATAATGACAGTTTTAATTTCAGATTTCTTAGGACTAAGGTCCGACGTGAAATTTGTAATATAAAAATTCCCCTTTCCTGGAATTACAGTTTGGTATTTATTGAATGCATTTGCAGGCTCCCTCAGGATGTGAAATGTATGGAAATATATGTGCATTGCTAAAGGAAGAACTAAATTTATTCTTTCCCCACATCATGCTCTCCTTTTGCAGTAGAGGTTTTTTAATTCAACACAGAGCTAGAGTGAGATGGAGCCAATTTCCTGGTCTATATCTGTGACAAATGCTGAAAGTGACACAAGATTAACAAATTAGTTGATGTATATATCTTGAAAGACTTTTTGACTATGTCCCAAATCAAAATGTATGCGTCCTTTGGATGGAAGATCTCTTTAGAGTTAAGTATTAAGCAGATATCTTCTATGTTGCCATGGGTTTAGGATGGAATGATAGCACATGACAACTAAAGAGAGGCAACCTGACCAAAAAAAAACAAAAACAAAAAAACCCAAACCTGTAAGAAAGTGCCTGTGGCACATTGGTAGTTCTTTGAACAGTGAGGTCAGTGAGTAACTCTGATATTTTAAGAAGAAAAGTGAAGTATTTCAGCAGATGAAGATTTCTCCTAGGTATGAATATTGGCAATGCATTACCCATCAAGAGCTGGCATTCTCTCTGGTGAAGCCTCGTGGCAGGCAGAAGCTGGGTTTGAAGCGAAGGTGGGGAGATCTCCAGTAGAGACATTGTGTCATTGGAAAAAGGTTCCCTTATGATGCTTGGAAATCAAAAGCATGGAACTTGACCTTTTTAGCTGACATAGTAATCACCTCCTTGATGTAATCCAGATAGCGAACAGCGAACAATAAAAACATCTGTGACAACAGAACCATGCAAAGCCTGTGGCATTATTTCATTATTTTCTTTAAAGAACCTATTGCAATATTTAATAATCAGATAAGCCTGGCTTGGTTCTTCTTGCACAAAAACTTCTGCTCTTTGCAAATGCTGTTTTTAAAGGGCTATTAACTTAGGCGGGAAAGCTTTTTAAGCTCTCATGCATATGTTTTGGAGTTACCTCATTCATCCTGCTTTTTAGGGCCTTGTCATAGTCCACCTGTTTTGATTTTGCTTGAATTACAGCCAAATAATAGCTTTCTTTAGAGGAAAAAAATATTAANGTGTATCCCAAAGATAGAAATATGCTTAAAATTCAAGAGGAGCCATATTCAGGTTGCATGTCTCAGTCACCCAATCTCCCTTTCACATATCTGTTCATGTTGACAGACTATGTCATAATACATCAACAGAAAGATGAGCGCAGAAGAACAAAAATCCATCGCCTGACAGCAAGAGGAAAACTGATTTCCACTATTAAATTAGCAAAAATATACCAATACTTCACTATCAATAACAACACCATGGCTAAAAGCATTCACCACGTTATAATCCTGAATGAGCACCGGGAATTTTTTTGTTTCAATAGTCTTTAAACACACACACACACCAAAAAAAAAAAAAAAAAAAAA
>VWZI01001223.1:135847-149203 GCA_013396835.1 Psilopogon haemacephalus
AAAAATTACTTAGGGAGTGGGGGAAGAGGGTGTCCTGAAAAGTATCTGCATCTTTACAATTGAAAGACTGATTTCTGCCAAACTCTGCCACTCCGCCGTGGTTCTGTTCATATTGTAAAGATCTCTTCTAAATACTTCCTGAATTCCTTTCATGTTGTAAATACTCCAAATATTCCTTGAATTCCTTTCATATTGTAAATATTCTAAATATTCCTCAGATTCTATTTTATATAGTAAATATTCCTGGAATTTCTTCCACATAGTAAACATTCTAAATATTCTTGGAATTCCTGTCACATAGTAAATACTTTAAATATTCCTTTAATTACTTTCATGTTGTAAGTATTCTAAATATTCCTTGAATTCTTTTTATACAGCAAATATCCTAAATATTCTGTGGATTCCTTTTATGTAGTGAATATTCTAAATATTCCTTGAATTCCTTTCATATTATAAATATTCTAAATACTCCTTGAATTCCCTTCATAAAGGAAATATTCTAAATATTCCCTGAGTTCTTTTCATATAGTAAATACTCCAAATATTCCTTGAATTCCTTTCATCTTGTGAATATTCAAAACATTCCTTAAATTCCCTCCATATTGCAAATATTCTCAATATTCCCTGAATGCCTTTCATGCTGCAAATGCCTGTTCTAAATATTCCTTTAACGGGAGAGTGCTGGGCAGTGCTTTTGCAGCACTCTTTTCTGATAGAGGCTGTCTCCTATGAGGTCAAGGGGACGCGTGGAAAATGCTCAGTATCAATAAAGTGCAGCAGCTTCCTTCCAGCTGAGGATTCCTTCTAGTGCAGGAAGCAGCCTGGCTCTCACCCTGTGCCAGCTATCATTTGAATGCAGGGTATTGAGCAGTGTCGTTTCACAGGAATTTAACAATACCTGGAATAAATAATGTCTTTTGCAGCCTGGGGCAACATCTGCCACTTATGCATTAATTCTGCCCCTGTTTGAACACTCTACAACATATGCACTCCTCTTTTGTCTGTTATCCTAGAGTTGTGTTATTCCCAAATATTGACATCATCTACTTTTATCAGCACTAACTGCTCTGAAGCTTCCCGGGCTCATGCTCAGCTCTATTTCTTTCTATTGATTATCTTCCTCACTCCAGCAGGTAGCCAGCCAGCGAGGCTGTCCTGAGAAATAGCTTCCAATGACTTTCCACGCACAATTTACACGGAATTGTTTAAAGAAGATATTAGCCTCAATACAAATCAGTGAACCTCATTTAGTCAATACCGCGCAATTCAGCTGTTGGCACCCCCTCGCACACTGCTCCTGAGAGCCAGCTACCATGCCCAGCCTGCACATTAGCCAGGAGATTCAGTTTCCTTATGAAAATGAGGCTACTTTTGCACTTGGCTCTTTGAAACCTCTTCAATCTAGTATTTTTTTTTTTTTTTCCACATCACCTCATTGAACCATATGATAGCAATAGAATTTTAAGTATAAAAACCTAAGATTAAATGCTTGATTCTTTTCTTTCTTATTTTTCTTTTTTTTTTTTTTTTTGACAGTGTCCTTAAATATAATAAATTCAAAGGGAAATACTGTTAGGTTAAAATGGAGTGTTTTTCATTAAGTCCAATCAAATGGTAGACAACAAAGGATCTTTTATTTGAGAATATGAAGTGAAAATGAAAACCAGAAAACCTTTACTAAGAAAAGGTCTAGCTGAATTATGTTGGAAGGAGGTCTCCAGATTGAACCTGGGTGTTTCTTTTGCTAAAAAATGAATTAAACTAAGATGCACGATGGGAGAACAGCTTACAGAGAAGGAAAACCCAGTGCTTTATACAGATGAAAACAGGGCCTAAACACAGAATTAAAAAAAAACAAAAAAACTACAAAGACAGATCAATTTTATTTATTTCTTTAAAGTCCTGCTGTAACACCTGAACTATTCTTTTATCATCAGGACAATGAAATTTAGGGATTTTTTGTTTGCTTTTATTTTTTACCCCTTTTGCATTCCACAGCAAGGCTCCAAAACCCTAGCAGGACATTTACAGGAAAAGAATCTTCTCCCTTTAGCCTGTCAGACTATGACTTAAACTATGATTTTGCCTATATCTAAAAGCTAGAAGAAAAACAAAGTATATATGCTCATCCTTAGATCTATGACTTGAGAAATAAGATAGCTCTGCTGTTGTTTTCCATCTGTGTTTCCATCAGGCTTTTTAATATGTATTTAGAGTATCTATGATGTTTAGACTGGATTTTCCATGTCCAGGATAAAAATAGGTGGTGCTCCTAATTTTTCCAGCGGAGGAAGAATACTTAGCTTTGCTGCATCTGGCAAAGAGTTTACACCCTAGCTATAACATGTTGCTCTTCTAAAGCAAAAAACACAGATAAACTGCAAGGATTCATGGCTAATTTCTTCTGCAGGAGTAAAACAAAACAACAAACCAACCAAACAAAACCAAAAACAATACAAGATATCTGGGAGTATAAAGACAGAGATGGCAAAACAAAAATCCCTGCTTAATGCTATATGATCAATGCCTTAGAAAATGCAAAAGGGAAAATGCAGAATAATTTTGAAGTCCTGGTAAGCAGTTATCTGCACTTACCAAGCCCCATCTAAATGCTTTTGAGAGAAGGGAGAAAACTGTGCAACCAGTTAGCTACTGGAAATATCAGGAAATACATTTTATTCTAAATGTTGGCAATTCAAATATAAATCCAGAAGCATTTCACATGACCTCTCATCCCTGCTCTTTTCCCTTCACAGCTCAGTGAGTGGTAGCTGAGACTACGAAGCCCAGGTAGAGAGAGATACTGAAAGCTGACCAGCGTTCCCAGCACATCTCCATATGCACAGACACACACAGAGTCTCTTTCACTCACATACGTTTATTGCAACCTGATACTCAGAGAAAAGTCATTTCCCTTCTCTAGGCTTCTACAAGGGACAGTTCAGAAACAAAAAAAAAACAAAAAAAAAAGGGGTGGGGTTGCAGGAATCAGTGACATAAATTGCTATGTATTCCAGGCAGCAAAAAGGCAGGTGTGAGATGGGAATTCCTAGTGCCTGTATCTGCTGCTCTGTGTTAGTTGTGAAAAGATTTGAGGGCTACTTTCCGTAGGTCTGAATATGTTTAGGATAAGCGCACTTGGGAAGGGAATTCTTCCAGATCCTGCTTGGTCTGTTTACTTGGGTAGATAGAAGTTATGCTGTCCTTCAGCTGCTGTCTTTCTGCTTCTACCTGCCCATGGCCTATTCTTCTCTTCCACTTATGTCAGTAATGACTGATTCTTTTACTCATTTATTATATAATTTGCATCTGAGGAAATCTAGCAAAACCTTTATATGCATTCAGTGCTTAAATAGGTACTAACAGCTCTACTGAAACAGTTTCTCTAGTGTGAACTGATAGTAGCAGCCTTCAGATTGACCTCAGCCATATCTTAAGAGGATTGAGAGACAGAACTGCAGGTGGTAATATAGTTGGTTCAGCATTTATTTCTACAAATCCTAGTCTTCTGAAGTTAACTTTGCAACACATAGCACAAGCAGTAAATATCCTGGTTAAGCAGGTGTAGCCATATAGTAAAATAAGCACACAAACAACAGGATGAAGCATGTAGAGCAAAACAATATATGAATGCTGAACGTTTCCAAAGCAGGCCAATGCAGCTGATTTCTTAAGGAATTAAAAATTAATTATTATTGCCTGTTTCTGCTTTCACTGTGAGAGAAGGGGGAAAAATTAAGAGAGAAAAGGTTTCTTCCCATTGCTCATCCTGTTTATGCTCATTATTGGAACTCCATGGATTCAGTCTGTGCTTAAACTAAGCCAGACTGCTCACATTGCCATGCTGTCTTCAAATGGGCTTTAAAAAAAAAAAAAACTAGGAAGAAGATTAGTACTATTTCATATTTAGGAGAAAGGACAACTTTTCTGTTTTAAACTCAAAAGTACTTGTAGCCTGTGTATCATTTTATTTCTTTAAAGTAGACACTTCCAGAGCTGGGCTTTGCTTTAAAGCAGGTCCTTACTCCAGACAAAGGTGCACATTAGTAATTGCCAGTCAAGCTGATGTTGAAAATACACTATTAGAAATAGCTAAAGGGGACGGGAATATGATTAAAGGACATTGTCTTCTTCCCCCCCTCCTCAAAAGCACCATTGTTAGAATACGGTTGTGCTGTTTATCAGTGGGCACTGTTAGTTTCTCTGCTTTATTAGCTTTTGATCAGTGCTCATCAATTTAAATCCAGGCACACTTAGCCTCTTTCATTTTCAGACAGATGCCAGTCAGTATCAGTGTATCAGTTTCTTATCAGAAAATAGAGATGCATCCTAAAACGATTTGGACAAAGATGGGACCTCTGTATAGGACTGCACTATCAAATGCTAAATGTGTCCTTAAGATAAGAACTAACTGGAAGAGAAAAATAAACCAAAGAGTTTACAGAGCAGGTAAACCTCAACTGGATGTAAACCTGCCTGCTTTGCTTCTTGAGTCCCTATTTTTTGTCTCACAGTTGTTCATGCAGCACGTGGAAAGATTCTACAACTATTACGAATACTTTAATGAAATATATTCTGCTGGCATGACTAGCTTGGGATCAGTGTGTCATCAGAGCTCCCCAGGAAGCAGTGGCTGGGTACAGATTCATACTGCAGAGGCTAGAAAGCAGTATGGCTTGTGTGTGATCACGAGAGCCCTTCTCTTTTTATCTACCTCCTTCCATCACTGCCCAGCGCCTGAGCATCTGTACAGCCTCGTGAGAGGAACAAGGTCTGAGGGTGGAAATGAACAGCACTGCCTTCTGGAAGAGCTCTACTTGACCAAAATCCTGCCCTCCAGTTCGAGAGAGGATGATAGGAAGGGGCACTACACAGGGAGTACTTCAGAAAGGTCCAATACTGCAACCCGCAGCAGCTACATGGGTGTGAAACAAAGGGTTTAGATACACAGTGCTAAAGTCCTTGGAGCTATATGAAAGAAGTCATAGTCCCACAAATCAGGCTCACTAACAGGACCACCTTTTGGGGTTTAAAGCTAAGTGGCAAACCAGATGCAACATCTCGCTGGAATTCTGAAGCTCAGCCTAAGATGACACGCAGCTGGAGCAGTGTGTTATTTGGTGTTCACCAGATGAAGTCGAATTTAAATCAGATAAAAAAGAGGGGAAAGATCCTGAAGAGTTCTGAGAGAGGCCTACCCAACTTAAAAATTAATCTTGGCTGTCTTCTCACACCATCAGCCCTTGAATCAAAGATTCAAATCAAAGTCTGGTATTTTCTTGCCCATGTTAAGCAGCATTAAGTGAAAGGCTTTTATTTATGTTAAGGAACTAATCCTGAAGTTTCCACACAGGTAAAAAACTACCCTTTGGAGTCAATAGCAATTTACACAATTTATCTTGATATGTGCAAAGCTTAAAGGCTGTAAGCTAGAACATAAATTCAATATTTGCTATATTTCTACCACCCCAAAAACTTTCATTTTTCAAGATTACTGAATACCTTTCCTTAGATTAGATTCACACCAGAGCAGAGCACAACTTGCAGTGTCAGTGTTCTTTCCTCTGTCCCTATTCCTCCTTTTACCGTTTTAATTTCAAATTTGCTGCAGCCTATTTAGTTACAAATAACCTTACACTGTTGAACTGTTTGCTGGTTTATTTGACCAGGAGAGAAGAGTATTGAAATAAATTTAGTTAACATGGTAATCACCCCTTGCAGTTTTCCTGGGAAGGCCAAGAAGCAGCAGTTGATCACTGGCACTGTACAAGCAGCAGAACGGAATATTAAGCCTGTGCTTCAAAGTGGTTCTAGCTGGTCACATTAGCCACCAAATGTACTGTTTTTAAAAAGCATCTCAGTGCCACCTAAAACTGATTAATTCATTACAAGTGGAAGGATGAAAATATTTTCCAGCAGCAACCCAATGTAAAAACCATCGGCTGCTGCTAGGGTCGAAAAGACAGGGCTGGAACCAAGAAAATCCTTTATTCTTGCCTTCCACAAAAGGCTTTGGGCCTAATTATTTTTAAGTATAATCCAGCCAACATTTTCTCATGCTTAGCTGCACTGAGTGACACTATTTGTGATGCCCAGTCTGCTGAAACTGAGCAGGTTGCTGTCAGTTTAAAAATGACTATAATAAAAGTGACCATGAAGATGGATCTTGTGATTTTGCGTTTCTAATCAGTCATCTGTGAAGAACACTTTTGCTTTGATTCAGCAGACTGGTGACAGCCATGATTGATAGTGCATGAGGATGAAAAAAGGTTATTAACTGTCTTCCTATTAAACTCAATGTATTACCCCTCTAGGTGCATCTCATACTTTAAGCACTTACTCAGGTAAGGTCACAACTGAACTCTATAAACACAGGATCCAACCTGTCGTGGACAATCCAGGAAGGTGAGGGTTTCATTTGGAAAGTTCTACTTTAAGCCCTGCTCCAATCCTGCTTTGGTATCAAGCCAAACCCCAAATCCAGTAGACCTTTGTGTGCATCTAAGCACAAAGCTTCACAGCAATGGTTTTGTGGAGAAAAAAAACATTTTTCAAGAAAGTTCTGGACATGCTGGAATGTGTCCAGAGATGGGACATGGGGGTGATCAGAGGGCTGGAGCTGCTCTCACATGAGGATAGACTGAAAGAGTTGAGGTTGTTCAGTTTGGAGAAGAGAAGGCTCTGAAGAGACCTTATTGTAGTATCCGAAGGGAGCTACAAGAAAGCTGGGGAGGAACCTATCAGGTAGTGACAGGACTGGGGGGAATGGATCCAAGGTAGAGGAGGAGAGATTAAGATGAGAGGTTAGGAAATTCTTCACCATGAGGGTGGTGAGACACTGGCACAGGTTGCCCAGGGAGGTGGTGAAAGCCTCATCTCTGGAGGTTTTTAAAGCCAGGCTGGATGTGGCTCTGGGCAACTTGATCTAGTGTGAGGTGTCCCTGCCCGTGGAAGGCAGGTTGGAACTGAATGGTCTTTTAGTTGCCTTCCAGCCCTGGTGAGTATTCTGTGGTTCTGTGAAAAAGGGCAGATCAGCTGTGAACGTGTGTGTTTGTGCACCAGTTTACAGAGCCCTGGTTTGCTGATTACCCCACAGCCCTGAAATCAAAGTTTGCAGAAGGTTGTGTTAACCAAAGAAATATGAAACATATGGGAAGTGTCTGTAGGGCTGAGGTATAATTCTCACTCAGAATGGACTACATAATCTTTGGAGGTGCCTTCCAACCCCTAACATTGGGTGATTCTGTAGTTATTTTACCTGCTGGTGACTAACTTTGTCATTAAGCTGATCAGGTGCAATTTAATAACTGATGAAGACTCCCTATTAAAAGCAAAGGAAAATGTTCTAGCCTGAGTGCAAAAATCCCTCTTTGCCACTTTACAGCACGTTTAGGTTTTATTTCCTTCTCCCTAACGATCATCTTCTCAATCAACACTCACAACTATTGAAAAGTGAAGGGAAATGGACACTTTTTTTCCATTTAAAATTAATTGTTTGGTGGAAATGCTGCTTCCCTGGGTACTTCTTGTTTCTAAGGATGTCTCTGTGAAGAGATGATTTTAAACAAGTTTAAAGACAAAAGAGTGGAACATATCTCCTCTCTTCATTGCCATTACTGACACCAGGAACAACCTGAAATTGGGAAGCAGTCCCTGCTGTGCAGGCAGCTGGGTGGCTTTTTAGATTCACAGCTTTATTTGGGAAGTCACAATTAAAAGTATCAGGCAATCACCCTTTTAGAATCAGGTGTTTTACAGTCATTTCTTTGCAATTAGTGCCAGCTTCGATTCAGAAATGGCTTTAATCTGTGTGAATACATTGCAGGCACTACTTGGGGTGGTTTGTGCATATCTCACATCACAATAATTTTTTCTGTTAAAAAGTAGTAGACCAAAAGATCAAAAATCCCTTGTGTCTAACTGCAGAATGCACACTGTCATCTGAAGGAATGTCCACACACACATGCCCGCTTCAAACAAGCTCTTTCTCGGTGGCATACAAGACCTCCCTCAAAACACCTACATCCCATATTTGTCTTGCAGAGCATTAAAACATACTTTTAATAGTTTTACAGCTGCCCAAAATCTCCTCTTCTAAAATATTTCTGTGCTCATTCAAATAATTTCTGAGGGAAGCAGGACTATTATTTGAAGTTAGATCATTTGGGAGAAAGAAGGAAAAAAAGTCTATCTCTGTCTTGACTTCACACAGAGCCTGCAACTTCAGGATCTATCTTAATCTTTTCAAGGTGTTGTTGAAATTGAGCTGGCCCCTTTATTTTGAAACGTGTTTGTTTTAAAAAGCATTCATAGCAGGTTAAAAACAATTCAGAATAATCTACCAAATTAGGATGCTGCTGCACACAAGAAATGCTAAACAGTCCTCTAAGATCTTTATTTCTGGCAAGCATGCTCCTTTCAGGTGTGGACTTGGGAATAGGCACCAATTTTCCTTTCAGTAACATTTCTGCTTCATAATAAATTGCAATCCTGTTGTACTCCCATGTGGATTTACAACTGGCAGGCTCTCTCCCCCCTGTGATTTGGGGTCACTGTAGATATAGGTGAGCAATAATTTCAGGGGTGATGGAGGTATTGACAAAATTTACAAAAGTTCCTGGGTAAATATTTGTGAAACATACACTTCCACACTGAGTTTTAGTTAATAAGACTTCTGGATGATACTGTTTGCCTTGTCTGAGGATTGTATTTTTGCCTGAATCCAGCTAAAATATTCATCTGTGCCCATATCAATGCTGTAAAATATTTAGACTAAAAGCTGCTCCTCCTCCCTGAAGCACATTTAAAGCAGAGCAGGAAGTTACAGATATTAGAGGTTTAGCTCAAAGAAGCACAGAGCACGCTCTTAGCAAATCGCAATTAGATGAGCTTAGGTGAAAACACTCTTTTTGGGTAGCTTTAGAGGTGCCTGCAACAGGTAAAGCCATCAGACTTGGTGCAAAACAGAGGCCTTGACGGCAGTGAGAGCTTCTGACCACAGACCAGATCTCCACTTCTCACTCAAAGAAGGTGCTAGCAGGATCCGGCCCATGCGGGTCACTTGGTGCATGTAACCTACAGAGGAGTCTAAGTTGCAGGTAAAGCAGTGGGACTTCAGCTGTATGTACAACAGCAGAAATGTTTCAGTCCAGGTGGACGAATTTAACAAGTCACATTTCTTCCTCCAGCCTATTAGAAAAGGTTACCCAAGAAGGAAAGAGAAGAGCTCAAGTAATGGGGCAAAGGACAAGAGTAGGGCCATTGAACCCATAACAATCATTTCCCTGGGTGAAGGTTTATTTAGCAGCCACAGAATGCCTGAAACGTCAACTCCTTAAAGGCTTTTTTATTCCTGCAGTCACTACACACCCAAGAAGTAAATCCTACAACAAACTGCAAGCAAAGTGCATGTGGCCAAACAGGGCTGTACCAAGGTGACACACACAGCAGTGCCACAGCCAGCAGCACCAGTGACTTTGCCAGGGGGGATCCCCTCAGCTAGATAGCACTCCAGAAAATCAGGGCACAACAGGGGAAAAGCCCCCCAACTCAAAAAAAAAAAAAAAAAAGAAGGGGTGAGGGAGTGGAGATGAGAAGAATCAGTTGGGGTTGCAAAGGACCTTAAAGATCATCTAGTTCTGACCTTCCTGCCACGGGAGCTGGGACATCTCCTGCTAGAGCAGGTTGCTTAAGGCCCTATCCAGCCTGGCTTGGAACGAGAACCCACAGCCCACCTCTTGTCCCCAAGACAAAGGAGACACCTGCTGTGCCCGCGGAGGTAGCAGCCCCCTCCTGCCATCGACTCTCAAACCACCCCTAGGCTTTCTTCCCCGGCCCTTCGCCTTCACACCGCATTCCCGGGCTGCCCTCTCCTCCGCCCTCAGACACAAATTCCTGGGCTGCCAGTTACGGCCCTTCGTCCTCACCCAGCCGCGGGCTGCCAGCCCCGGCCGTCGCTCTCACCGCCCCCCGGGCCGCCCCCTCAGAGGCTCCTCCGCACCCAGGGCCCGCGGGAGCGCAGCGCCTGCCGCCGGTTCCTCGACGAAGGCCGGGGCTGGCTGCAGCGGCCGCTTGGGCGGCTCTGGGGCGCTGCCCGGCGGTAGCGGGAAGAGGCCTCTGCGGATGGCCGCGGCGCGCAGGTTCCGCGGGGCTCCGCGCAGCACAGAGCGGAGCAGGTAATGAATTCCAGCAAAGAGCTGGGGAGGAAGCGTTTTGAGGGGACCTGCCATATTTAACATTGACCACGCTAAAGATGTTATTAGCGAAAGGGGGGGTGGGGGGTGGGGGAATGCGATAAGGGAAAATAGATAATGACACATAATCCAAACCAGAAGTTGTAAACCAAGTTACTGCGCAAGAAAAACAGCTACGAGCTCAACTTTTCTTTTCCCCCTCCCCTTATTTATTTTTTTTCTTGCAGGCTAGAAGACACGGAGATAAACTTGTTAGGGGGAGAAATACTCATCTCTAGAAACGGTGTAAACAGAGTATTTACCCCTATGAAGACATGGAGGAAGGGAAATGGGAAGGGCATGCTCCTGTTTGGAAGAACCCCAAAGGAAATAGTAAAAGGAAGGAATGAAAAGGAGGAGGAGAAACATTCCTGTTGTAAATTAGAGAGAAGATTTGGGGGTGGGGGGAATAGCAGCCGAAGGTCTGAAATAAAGCTTCAGTAAAGACTCGCCGATGCTGAAGAGATCCCCAAAGCGGGAGGAGAGCGATGGGCTCCTGTCTTCAGCACGGGTGTGGGAAAGGGGAACGATCAGGGATCGTTACTGGTACAGTACATGTCCCGAAGAACCCATACAAAACAAGGGAGCAGTTTGGCTAGTGAGGACAAATAGGAAAAAGGCTGGAATAAAACCTGGGAAGAGAGCTGACATCGAGAGAATTAGGCGCGGGGGGTGGGGAGGAAGAGGGAAGAAAAGCTGCGAGATTAGAGGGGGAAACTTGGAGAACCAGCTGGATAGTGAGGAAGCAGCTACGGCAGAGATGGGAAGGTAGAATGGAAATGAGAGGGATTGAGATTAAGGAGAGTGGATAAACCTGGGAGAAGGACCAGTTGGAGCGGATGGGAAGGAGGAGACAGGAGTGGGAAAAGTAGGAGAGAGGGAAGGAGGGACAGAGGGAGGGATGTGGGGAGAGAAGGAAAGTGACAGAGGGAGGAGACAAGGAGCGGAGTCTCCCAGCCCAGCCAAGGTGCAGAGCTGTGTGAAAGCTCCTTCACTCCCGGGGTTAGCTTAGATTTCCAGAGCTCTTAAAGCTCATCGACCAGCCCGCTGGAGTCACTATTCAGCCCGAGTCCCAAACACACGCCTCACTAACTACTTTACAGCTACTTCCATTGATTTTCTTTATCAAATAAACATAATACCCGTTACAGCAACACTTCCTCTTCGCGCAGCCGGAATGCCACAAGCCCTGATCGCTGCCTTGCTCCGGCTTGCACTTCCCCACCCTCCACCCCTAAATAAATCGCGTTCTCCCACTTAAATGCTCGAATACTTTATTGCTTGCAGAATTTGCCTGTAATTTGGAAGGGACGCTGCAAGCTAGGCAAATCGTTTTACTTGTAAGGTAAAAGGTTCCTATAGCTCTGTCTTGAAGACAAAATTTTCCCCACCCCCACAATTTCAGGTGCAGATCAGACATTTACATACTTATTTTCTGCTAATAAGTGGTAACTTCATTTAAAGGACGGTGTCAAACTGAACGCTCCCCCGTGAAAAATGCAGGGGGGAATGAACGTAATTTTCGCACTTGCACCTAAACTGCCGCTTGATCTAAACATTTCAGCCTCAAAATTCAATTTTCTTAAAAAAAGAAAGAAAGAAAGAAAGAAAGAAAACCCAAATAACCCCAAATGCCAACAAAACAATAACCCACAAAACCTAAAAGTAGCCCCTTTCAAAGGCTGGGTTTGAGTCAGGCTCTTCCATATATGTCAAAGGGCTGTTGAATTATTCATTATTATAATTACTATCATCATTGTCATTATCCCTTTCCATGTGGAAATAATTTTATTATCGTAATTTGATATCTGAAGAATTTCCTGTTAGTCGTTTGATAATTTTTTTTTTTTTTGGTCCTACTGAAAAGAAAAGTTTTGTTTCTAAATGAGAGGAAAATATTTTAAATGCTTTTACGTTTGTCATAGATTTCCGTTTATCTAATCGATCGAAATGCCAATAAATCGATTAAAGGTTTAGTGTTTTACAAACAACCATTTTGTGCTTTTTGATTTTACGTTCAGGGTGATTTTAATAAAGCTAATGCCTTCTCTGAGCCTTTACTCACCCCAAACCTAATATTCATTCATTCCTTTTATTTACAATTGCAATTTAAAGCTTTTTTAATGAGGAAAATAAACACAAATAAAAGGAGGGAACGACCTGATTAAATTACTTTGCGCCTGTGGTCAACACATTTAGGCAAAGCCCTTAAAAATCTGGGTGAATTATACGCGATCACACAGTGATTGCGGAATATTAAATTAAACTTAGATAAATCCGCATTGAAGGAGGCAGCACCCAATCCTGAATTTATTTCCCATTTTCTATAACAGCATCACTGCGCTCCTCTCTTTGCAATGACAATGTGCCAAATCTAGGCATTTTGAAAACATTTTCCATATGCTTTAACTGGAGACTGATAGACAAAGAAGAAAAGGAGATGGTCTTTTTTCTCTTGAGGTATATTTCTTTAACTTTGCTCTCCAACCTTTTCTGATCGTCTTTATTTTAAAACTAAAGTTTAAAAATCATTAGGACCTTTTTTTTGTTTGTTTGTTTAAATACCTTTTACATTGTGTTTTGGTGGGTTTTTTTCCCCTTTCCTTATCGCGTAATCAGTTTCTCAAGTGTGGAGTTTCAGTTACGCAGGACTATAGAACTATCATTTCTATACCTTGGCAAACAGCTTTTTGGGGAGAAAGGATTGATTCAGTTCGTTTTCGCTCCCTGCTTTTATAATTAAAGATGGTTTTAATTATACTTTTTTTTTTTTTTTAAGTCAAATCAGATGTGCTGCTTGCTGGCTGGAAGGTTGTTGGTTTGTTGGCTTGGGGTTGGGTGGGTTTTTGTTTGTTTGCTTGGTTTTGCCTTTTTAGAATTTTATTTTAACGGTGCTTTTAATTTCTATGTAGTCTGGGCGGGTGTTGGGGGTTTTTTGTTGTTTGGATTTTTTTGCGGTTTTTTTTTTCCTGTTGTTGTTGCTGTTGTTTTTTGCGGATAGCACAGAGGTGGCGGCTTTTATTTAGCTGTAAAATCCACATGTTTTCTTTGAAAACTTGGCTCCTTGGGCGAAAATAACTTTTCCTGGTCGCGTTATAATTGCTGTTTGTCGCAGAGGTAGTTT
>VWZI01001223.1:164279-171779 GCA_013396835.1 Psilopogon haemacephalus
TAAAAAAGCAAAAATTTTTAAAGGGGTGGAAGAAGGGGGGGGGGGGTGGAGAAGGGGAAAAATCCTTGGATTTGCCAAGTGTTACATGAGGGTTTCAAACGCAGGTGGTTTCCTTGTGTGAGAAAGCAGGGCTGTCCACTTTCAAATGAGAGTTTCAGCCTCTTTGATACCTAGCTCTTTGCTCTTGTGCCTTCTCTGCTCCAGAAAATAAGGGTCTGAATGAAAAGTAGCTCCTTAAACAAGCAACATACTCCTGTGGGTTTCATTCTGGTTATATATATATATGTGTGTGTATATATATATATATATATATATATATTGATTTTGTTTACAGCACCCAGGGTTTAAATTAAAGGAAATGTAGCACTTCTAAAGTAAATTATTTTGGTATATGGCAAGGGCCACCCCTCAGTCCTTCTGTGCCTTTGAGTTTTATGAACTGCTCTCCAAAAAGCCTCAAGGAAGTCCCTTCCTCTGTGATTGTCACCATGGTGCACGAGGGACCACTGCTGCAGCACAGCAGCCTGCTTTGGGACCTTTTCCAGCAGGTGCAACCCATGGCTAGAGAGTGGCAAAATGTGATTTCTCCCTGGCTTGTCAGCCAGCACGCACCGGGACAGGCGTTCCAGCTCCAGTGGAAAAGCATCACCGGAGTTTGTAAGTCCCTGCTGGCCTGACCCGCGGGTTTCTCTTCTCGCCTGTCAGATGGGTTTCCCAGCGCTGCTGCTGTTTCCAATTTTGACCCAGGGCCTCTTCGAAAGTCCAGCGCCGCCTCATCGATTTCCCCGGGCTTGGATCAGGTCCTTGCCCAGAGGAGTGTCAGCCACTGAGGCAGGCGCCGCCATTCAGGCAGGGGCAGGTCAGCGCTGCCGGACAGCCACCGCCGCACTGCCCTGGCCCCGAGCCCGGCCCCGCTCCCCGGCCCGGGCCTGGCCCCTGCCCCGACACGACTTGGCCCTGTGGTGGGAAGCTCTTGCTGCGATCTCAGGGCAGAGCGGGGCGGTCACTACGTTCTCTTTTCACCTGAGTGGGTGCAAAGGCAACGAGAGACAATGGAGTAAAAAAATGTTAAATTTTAGCTGTAGCAGAAACCGGGAGCCTGAGCATAATGGAGCTACTCCAGAGTCCGTTTGGTGGGGGTGGGGAGATGTGGGGAGAGTGGAGGAAAGGGGGAGGAGAGAGACTTTAAAAACGAAGGAATTTATTCCCTGTTGAAATGTATTCTCCAGGCAAGCTGCTGCTTTCACGTTGCGCAGCACAGGTCTCTCTCCCAGGGGTTGTGCATCAAAGGCGTGCAGACTGGAACAACTGGTGGCTTGCCACAGTTGGATGTGAATGTGTCTTTGGCCCAGCACTGAGCTCTTGCTAGTTGGTATCAGTTTGTTTTTGAGCACTGCCACTATTTAAAAATAGATGTGGAAGCTGTTTGAATTTTTTTTTTTTTTTTTTCCGAGACAAAGACAGTGACTTATAAACATTTCTGGTTTCAGCTGTTGCTGCACAGGAAGGGTCGAATCTGCTCTAGGCATGACTTTTTTTGTTTTACCTCATTTTAATAATTAGAGGCGAAGGCGTCAAAAATCTTTTACGTTTGTTGGAAAACAATCTGTGCAATTTAAACAAACGCCAAATTGTGTAATGGTTTGTCTGGGAATTACTTAGGCTGCACAGCGTAATAATATTTTATTAGCTGTCATTTGTTTTCAAGGAAGAAAACGGTGATTTTTATGTTGTGCGTTACGGGAAAACTTGGCTCTGAAATAGGATGGCCCCCGAACACGAATTTCTCCAAAAAGGTGGGCCGGGAGTTGCCCGAAAGGTGAAGACTTGAGAAAAATTGGGGTGGGTCATTTCTTCCCTGAAATGAAGCAGGGTACAGATTAGGAGCCATTAAGGTTTGCCAGGAGTTGCTGGTCATAGAAGCCTGTTTAAGTGCTCACTGTCAACAAGGAAATCATGGGCAGCACTTAAAGTGGCTCACCTCTGATTTATTCATAAACCTCACACGAGCACTTGGCTTTGTTCTTGCTCTGGTAAGGGGGAGCTGATGCCAATAAGAACAGGAATAAAGAGCTTCTTGCATGGTCCAGAAGTGAATAGCACTTTATCTCAAAGCATGACCTCCATTCCCAAGATCTGTTGTGTTACAGTTGACTCTGCTAGATGTGTATTCTCAGATGAATTGCTAGAAGAGGTTACAACAAATATATACTTTGTAAGCCCTCTAGACGTAACAAGAACTGTGTAACTGGAACTTAGGTTCTAACTTGACAGAGAGGTTGTGGTATTCATGGTGAACGGAGAGATTTCCGCTTCAGACAGTGCTTCGTGTCAGTGGTTTTAGCCTAAGTCAGAAAACAGTGAGATTGTGTGGCTGAGAGTCAAGAGAAAATTTTATATTCTTTAAGGGCTTCACGTGAGAAATGGATGCTGATAAAAGCCAGCCCATAGAAATGTGAAGTCTCTCAGAAGCCAAAAAAGTGAAGAAAAAAAAAACCAAAAAAACCCAAAACTGCCATGGTTTTCAGGCAGATTTGTTTGCTGCTTGCTGCTTTATTTTTGTTTCTCTAAAAAAGGCAAAGCAGTGCTCCCAGTGCAGGATGGGGGAAAGGACCTTTTGAAGACGATCAACTGCCATGTTTGCACTGGGGCAGAGGTTGAGTACAGTTACTTAAATCCCCAGAGAAACATTTAGTTAAGGCCAGTCCCTTTCTGATTGCTCCTGAGTCTGCTTCCCTTCTCTGCTGTTTTTAAATGGAGCCTATTTGTTGCTATGTTTAGGTTAGGTTTTTAAACTGGCTTGCATTTTCACAACAGATTTGACCAAAAGAGTCATAATGGAAGACAGCGATGAGAGTTAATGATACGTCTTTGATAAAGCAGTCCTCGTGTGCAATCTGATCACAGCCATCAGCTCATTTGTCATGGCTGAAGTGAAAATGTCAGGACCAATGAGTGTATCAGTGCTGAAGGGGGCGAAAGGGCTTTTGGAGACACTTTTGTGCTGGGAGTGGGCCATAGCTTAGATGCAGCTCTAGGGAAATACTGGGATTAGCCAACTCTGTGCACAAATCCCTAGCATAACAGTATTAGTTGGGAAAATGAGGTTTGTTAGGGGGAAGAAAAAAATCTATAGAACTGCTCTAGGCTGCAGCCCAGGAACTATGCAAAACAGCAATGCATTTTATTGAAATAGTGTTAGCAACGTGAAGGTGCACGTGTTCCAACAAAAAAGCACAACTGGTAGCCAGCGTTGTAACAAAAACCATCTTGGTGCCTTTTTGTATGTGGAAGCAGGTTTGATTCTAGCGTGCAGAAAGCACATTTAAAACAAACACAACCTTCACAGACTTAAAAGACTGGGATTCTTAAAAGATTTCTGAGTTGGACACAGTGGGAAGTAATGCAGCGTCTTCAGACACAGACTGATGCTTATGGTCTTTTTGCATGGGTTAGTCCAATGAAAAGGTAAGGGCAGTCTTCTCCACTTTACTGAGGAGGTCTAATTCATGCTATAGAATTGTAGAATCGATTGCCAAAGTGGGACTGGTGTGGCTTAGCCTCTTCTCATTTGGGTCTGTACAAGGTGCCTCTGAAGATTATCACAACAGGCAGGTGTGGGATAACCTATGGTATGTGTTTGGCTCACCATGATTGCAAATGCAAATCTTTGCTCCAAAGAGCAAGGTTTAATAGCCCTCACATTTTGGAGTTTTTCTGTCTGTGTTCACTGTGAAACTCTGGATAGTTCTGGCATCCAGTTGCCATTCTGTTTTCCAACCTTGGTTAGACTCACGATCTCAGTAGTGTCCTATCTAACTGCTCTGCCTTTGTCTCAGCATTGGGTTTTGATTTGTCACCGCTTGGTTTTCTTGGAAACCTGCTACTTGTCCTTTGGTGCTCCTCGTTTTGCATCCTGTTATATACTAGGAAGAGCAGGGTGCTTTTGCCACTATATTGTTCATTAAAATGCCAAAGAAAATTGATTTTGAGGTGAGGACCCCACTTGCCAGTCCTGGTCTGCTGCTGTGGAGCTGGGTAGGTAATGCCTAAGCAGGTAATGCCATTGCCTGTGCTATGCCAGCCCAGGAGAGGTGAGCAGCAGTGAGTGGAGCGATTCCTGAGGACTCGCCTGAATGCTAGACGTGTGTGGATAATTGTCTGTCTGTCTGCACCAGTTAATAACGGCTGTTTGCCCGTGGAGGGGATATTCACCTGGTTTGCTCTACTTCCCGTGTGTTTGGCCTTGCACAATTGGGGTGTCCTACCTTTGCAGGGGTGCAGCAGGCTGCCAGCACCGGGGCTGAGAGCACTTCTTCCTTTTTGTGGCATCATTGCAAGTCGATCATATTTTCTTTGGATTTAATGGAAGACTCAGAAGGAAACGTCAAGCTTGGCATTGGCTCCTCACTGATCTGGTAGCTGCCACCATCCTGCAAGGCCTTGGAGAGGAAGCAGCGTGGTGGAGCAGGGCATCGGCCCTCGCTGTGCGCTGGGGTACCGGCGTGACTATGCCACTGGCATACCTCGCGCAGTGCCTGTCTGTGGCGGAGAGCTCTCCCTTCCTTTGTTGTTTCCCCAGACCTTGGGTGTAAGTTTGGCAGCAGGCAGAAGGAGCAGGTATGCTGCCTGGGGCGGGGTGGAGCTCAGGGGATGCACGGCAGAGCCTTCGGCTATGGCTCAGATGCCAGATGATCGCCTCTGGTAAGCCTTGGCTTCCTTGCAGCAGGCTTTCAGCTAGCGTGTGAAGCTGCCTTCTGTGGCCATGGGCTTCAGACCTGTGGTCCATCTGGGCCTTCTTGTGCTATGAAGTAAAGGTGCCAGGTGACCTGGGGTGTGGTGTAGAAATGTGGTATAAAGCCACAATATTTAGACCCCAAACACTTCTCTGTTTCTGCGTGTCAGAGTGAGTGGCAGCAGCAGAGTGATTCATTTAATCTAACTAGTACTTATCTTTTTTAGCAGTCTGCGGATTCCTGCTGTTTCACATACAGTGAATTGTCCTCTTTCAGATAATGTGCTTGTACAGCCTCGTTTTTGCTGTTGTTGTTTTGTTTCTTTAATTCTATCGATTTACAGTATGGAAGTGAAATATCTGATACCTGTTTCCTGCACTTTGACTGTACGTAGTCAAAGGAGCTGGTGAGATTCTTCCCTCCCTTCCACAAGCCCTTTAGCTGTTTTAAATGTATAATTATCATTGCATGTCATTTGATAGCTGCACTAATTGCTGCCAACCATTGTCTGTTTGCACTTAATGCTGAAACCTGATCAACATCCTGCTTTGGTTGATGTTTGGTGGTAAACTTTAATTAACTCTTATTGCATTGAAGAAGAGCTCAGTCTCTGTGCTAACTAATCATTTACCTTCATTATGTCCTGACAGCTCCACTTGTTCCTGGTACTAATAGATACACCAGTCAGTAAATAAACCTGCAAACCCTCTTGCCTTGAAGTTGTTCTACATTGGTGTTGCGTTGCTTAAAGTATAAAGGCATAAAGATAATTATTTCAGTCTGTTTTGTACCCCTGCTTTTACAGACACTGATCCCAAATTACCTTTTTTTCATGCTAGACAATATCATTTTAATAGTAACTGTAGATTTCAGATAACATTCTTCCTTCAGCATGGTTCCTATATACATGCATCTTTTGAATCAATACAATTAAGCTTGTCTCCTGTTGGAATTCTTGTAATTATTTTTCCTGAAATACTTTTCCTGTAATGATATTGAAGTTAAAGTAATCAGGTTACTGGCAGATCATGTAAAATTCAACTCAAAATTGCTGCCTGCTTGATTTTAATTTGTCTGACATCAAGTTTGTTTGAAAAGGGATAATATGTGGTTAAACCAAGGAGCTTATAATTATAGTTGACATTTGTTTGTTTATAATGAAATCTAATTAAAGTTCATACATTTTAAAACACAAAAGTTAATTACTGAATTGCTCACTTCACTTATGCACAGCAGTCAAATTAACTTGCGGAGCAGACAAAAAAAAAAAGAAGGAAGAAAGACAAAAGACTATGCATAATAAAAACAAAATGCCCAGCTGATCTTGGCAATAGAAAACAAATTTGCCATGATAATATTCTAGAAAAAACAAAAGCTTTATTAATAAGTAAACTGTTTAAAAAACATCTTGCATTTTCACTGACCAGGCTGCTTTTAATCCAAAGGCATACTTAAATGTGTAACATGATTTGTAGTACCCACAGCAAATCACATTTTCTTTTCTTTTCTTCTTTTCTTTTTTCCTTTCTTTTTTCTTTTCTTTTTTCTCTTTTCTCTTTTCTTTTCTTTTCTTTTCTTTTCTTTTCTTTTCTTTTCTTTTCTTTTCTTTTCTTTTCTTTTCTTTTTTCTTTTCTTTTTTCTTTTCTTTTTCCCCCAAATGCATAATGGGAAGAGCGTTGCTCTCCTGTAAATGTGCTCAAAAGCAACAGTTGTTTTTTGGTTTTTTTTTTTTGTGTTTTTTTTGGTAATTTGGTTCCATCAAGGCATTTTCTGAAGTCACCTGGAGTTGTAGCATCTCCCCAAGACTTGTAACGTTTGACTACCTGCCTTGTGCTCACTTCTAAACAGGTGATTGCAGAATTTTTAGAATGCAGGCAAATTACTATTAGGCAAACAAAAAGAGTACTTTACTGTTTATTTCATGGTTGGGTTTGAGACAGCAAAGTGAGGTAGGTGAATATTGTGGAGCCACTTTGCCTCCCTAGTCATGATTTGTTAGCTTTGCAATTCAATCTTACCTTCTGCATGTGCTGACAGAGGACACCGCCAGGCTTTGGTGGCATCACAAAGTTTGTGATGATTCACACTTTGAAAGATGATGCTACTCTGGTTTGCACCATTAAAGTTGCTGCTCTAGTTTACACCATTAAAGTATTTTTTCAATATGCTTGCTTACACTAACATTGCATTGTTGCTAGAGGAAATGTAAGTCAAAGGAAGCAAAGCCCTGCATTTTTGTAACAGTTTTCACCAAAGCTGTGAGTGCAGAGGGATCTCTTTGGTAGTGTTTGAGAACAGGTGACAGACCCAGAGGCAGGGGGATTTTTCACCAAGACAATTAGGATTAATTTTCTAGCTGCTTCTATTTAATTTAGTTCCGTGTGAATTTAAAACAATGTCTAATGTAAACTAACTTCAGTCAGAGTTAAAGAGATTAGATGATGAAAGCTTTACAGATTGGGAGTATTGACATATGAATAAACATGGTAAATATGATTTATTAATTCCTAAAATGATTGATGCAGCAAATTTGAAAGGGAAAAAGGAATATGGATCTGATAGGTAAGCATTATGTTGAGCAGGATTATTAACTCGAGCTTCCAAATTTAGTAGGGATTTTGGGGGTGAGAAGGGAGAGCATAGGGGCTTTTTTCATTAGTGGCTTGCTTGTAAAATGGAGTGTAATTTACATAACCTTTCATAACCTTTCATAGTGTATAGAGTGTGTGTTATAGCACAGGAGCTGATTGATTTGTAGATTAGT